>JBBDGP010002317.1:1337500-1812500 GCA_037952835.1 Lithobates septentrionalis
TTACCCTAGCGAATTGGTGCTCCAGTGGCCTTTTCACGCTGGAGGACCTATTTGTTGGCTGAGCATTCAAGACTTTTGAAACCTTCAGATAGAACACTCCATCCACCACTCTGAACACTATAGATACCTGCAAATTGCCCACCTAATGAGACATTACGGGAATTTGACTACTTCTATTCCCTGGCAAATAGCCCAATATTATCTAGCGAACCATACAAACACTAAGGGTATTTCGCTATTCTATACCTACCCTCAAAATAAACAAAAGTTTGTCAAACCTTTCCCAATCTTGGCATGGGAGAGGGATATTTAACATATGTGGAAGCCCTGGGACTCTGACACACATTCTATGGTCTTGCCCCAGGCTAATTAACTATTGGCTCCTATTTTTCAACCTTATCTCTCAAGTTCTGGGAATTACCATCCTACCAACCCCAGGAATGGCCTTATTATCACTAGAAATAGACTCAATTCCTTCCTGGGTGAGGACATTGGTATCCCACATTCTATTAGCAGCCTGCCTTTCTCTGGTTCGAAACTGGAAAGACACTGTACCTCCCGTCTTGAAAGAGATTGTACAAATAACAAACACGCATAGTACTTATGAAACACTTTTTGCATCTAGCAATGGTAAATATTCATCCTGTATTAAGCACTGGCAGCCCTGGGTGGTATGATACCCTGGACTCTCTAGCTCTTCAAACTGGCTTACATTTATGTGGTGGGATTTATATATACCCTAATGCTCCACTATCTAAACCTATTTAGGACATCTGACTGTATATGTTCACGTTTACCTGTAGTATTTTTTTTTTATGTTCTTAGAACTTATGATCAAACCGAAGGTGAATCACCACTTACCTTTTCATGCTATAGTTGAGTATTTTTGTTTCTCTTCTCAACCAACTGTCAGAAAAATGTTTGCTGTGTACCATGCACTAAGTGCCTGCCTTATCACTTTTATTGACTTGTTTTGTTTTTGTAGACTAATATAAGAACATTTGTCATGTGCTCTGTTCTTTGCAATGTATGTAAAACCCAATACAAACTATCGAAAGAAAACTGCTCAGGTTGAGGCCTTTTTGGTTCCCCATAGATTACTCATTCCGACTGGACCCAATTGCAATCATAGTCTGGATTCACTACATGAAAGCCTGGGACATTGAATCAGCAGATCGAGGTATTCAAGCCTTCTCACTCTAATGCCATGTACACACGAGCGGAATTTCCGTCGGAAAAATCTTGGATGGTTTTTCCAACGGAATTGCACATAAGCTCGGCTTGCATACACACGGTCACACAAAAGTTTGCTGAACGTTTGACCGTCAAGAACGCGTTGACGTACAACACTACGATGAGCCGGGAAAATTAAGTTCAATGCTTCCGAGCATGCGTTAAATTGTTTCCGAGCATGCGTAGGAATTTTGCGCATCAGAATTGGTACAGACGTTCAGAAATTCCGGTTGGAACTTTTTTCCGACCAAAAAATTGAAACATGCTCTCAATCTTTTGCTGGCTGGAATTCCGCCAGCAAAAGTCCGATGGAGCATACACATGGTCGCATTTTCAGACCAAAAGCTCTCATCTGACTTTTGCTGGCGGAATTTCCGCTTGTGTGTACAGGGCATAAAAGTTCCTTTTTGGATTCACTTAGTTCAGCTCTGGACTCATACAGATCCTAAGGATGACCTTCTGTGTTCCAAGGAGGACCTGGATATTTTCGTATTTTGTTGCCTCACAACCTGGAATTAACATGGATTGTATGAGGATTTGCATCATTTAATTTACAGAACATGCCCAAAACTTTGAAGATGTTTTTTTTTTATTGTGTAGCAAACAACAAATAGGACAAAATAACAGAAAAAGTAAATGTGCATAACTATTCACCCCCCTAAAGTCAATACTTTGTAGAGCTACCTTTTGAAGCTATCACAGCTCCAAATCACTTTGGATATGTCTCTATGAGCTTGCCACATCTTACCACTGGGATTTTTGCCAATTTCTCCTTGCAAAACTGCTCCAGCTCCTTCAAGTTGGATGGTTTTCGCTTGTGAACAGCAATCTTTAAGTCTGACCACAGATTTTCTATTGGATTGAGATCTGGGCTTTGATTGGCCCCTCCAACACATTTACATGTTTCCCCTTAAACCACTCAAGTGTTGCTTTAGCAGTGTGTTTGGGGTCATTGTCCTGCTGGAAGGTGAACCTCCGTCCTAGCCTCAAATCACACACAGAGTTGTACAGGTTTTGCTAAAGAATATCCCTGTATTTAGCACCATCCATTTTTCTCTCAACCCTGACCAGTTTCCCAGTCCCGATTGCTGAAAAACATCCTCACAGTATGATGCTGCCACCATGTTTCACTGTGGGGATGGTGTTCTTTGGGTGATGTGAAGTGTTGGGTTTGCGCCAGACATAGCGTTTTATTTGATGGCCAAAAAGTTCAATTTTAGTCTCATCAGACCAGAGCACCTTCCTCTATACATTTTGGGAGTCTCCCACATGCCTTTTCACAAACTCAAAACGTGCCATTTTTTTTGCTGAAAGTAATGGCTTTCTTCTGGCCACTCTGCCATAAAGCCCAACTCTATGGAGCGTACGGCTTATTGTTGTCCTATGTACAGATACTCCAGTCACTGCTGTGGAACTCTGCAGCTCCTCCAGGGTTACCTTAGGTCTCTGTGCTGCCTCTCTGATTAATGCCCTCCTTGCCTGGTCCGTGAGTTTTTGCAGGTTTGCCGTCTCTTGGCAGGTTTGCTGTTGTGCCATGTTCTTTCCTAACCCTGACTTGTACTTCTCAACAACATTGTCCCTTACTTATTTGTAGGGACTATGACAAAGCGCTCATGCGCGAAACGCGTTGTCAAGGCAACCCAATGACAGTGGTCTTATCCAGAGCCAAGTCACGGTGATCATCCATCTATCCATCCATCCATTTATTCTTCCATTTTTGTGCAAGCTCCCAACAGCCAGCAGTATTTTTCTCTCCCACCACTTTCATCTGGTTTGGCTATTCATGTTTAGTCCCCCTGTTTGTTCCATTCATCTATCATTGGCTTTATTCCATCCTGAGGGGCCGCAGGGAGTTTAGACAGATGTGAGTTCCATCAGCCTGTCGGCAGCTACATTTTTCCCCTGATCGGCCTCTCAGATCCATCATTGGAATTTGTGCAGTGACACCATCCACTATCGAGGAATTTCACTCTTGTGGAGACACAGTCTGGAGAGCCAGCGGTCTGCTTCCACCAGCTGACACTCCGGCGGCTCCCCTGTGCTGACGTCATCATCCATCATCACGGAGCTTCGGTGAGGCTCCGCTCCTCACGCCGGAGCATCGGCTCTGTCCACGCCACGGCCAGTGCACTGTTTCTTGGAGCCAGTGAGCCGCTCCGCACGGCGCCAGACCCCACATCCAGCGAGGAAGGTGTGAGTTTTCTTAACCTTTTTTTTTGAGCACCTTGTTCGGCTCTCACCAGCTTACCCATTGCCTTTTGTTGGGGCATGCTTTGGATGGATCTCCCGTGCTGGTTCCCTGTTGTTTAAAGGCTGACTGTCTTTTATTTTAAGTGCATATTCAGATGCTGATATTTAGTGCAATATAACATTACAACATTGTGTTACAGTGGGTTCAATTGTAATATTGGTTCTTGTTTTTATAAACTCGGGTTACAACTCACCAACTATTATTGATATTTTATAACTATTTTTAGTTGTATTAAACTACTCAGTTTTATTCATTTATGACTGTTGCAGTTTATTTTTATAATACCCTGAGCGCTGGGCTTTATTTGCTCTTTTTTTACTTATTTGTAGGGATGAGCCAAACACCCCCGTTCGGTTCGCACCATAACATGCAAACAGGCAAAAAAATTGTCCCATATGTTAAAGTCTATGGGACACGAACATGAATAATCAAAAGTGCTAATTTTAAAGGCTTATATGCAAGTTATTGTCATAAAACCGTACCAGGCCACATGCCCTCAACATTGGGAGGGTGCTTTGGGGTAGCCCCCCAAAACACCTTGTCCCCATGTTGATGGGGACAAGGGCCTCATCCCCACAACCCTTGCCAGTGGTTGTGGGGGTCTGCGGGCGGGGGGCTTATCGGAATCTGGAAGCACCCTTTAACAAGGGGACCCCCAGATCCCAGCCCTCTCCCCTGTGTGAAATGGTAAGGGGGTACAAAAGTACCCCTACCATTTCACAAAAAAAGTGTCAAAAATGTTAATGAAAATGACAAGAGACAGTTTTTGACAATTCCTTTATTTAAATGCTTCTTCTATCTTCTTTCTTCTATCTTCTATATTCCTTCGGTTTCTTCCTTCATCTTTTTCTGGTTCTTCTGGTTCTTCCTCTGGTGTTCTTGTCCAGCATCTTCCTCTGCGGCGTCTTCTTCCCTTAGTCTTCTGGGCCACTCTGCATCCACCATGATGGGAAGCTCCCGCTGTGTGACGCTTCTCCTCTTACGTGACCCTGCCCCCCTCTGACGTCACGGGGAATGCCACAGGGAAATCTCCGTCAAGTCCCCGTGCGTCACCGGGTGGCCCCGCCCTCCATTATTTAAGAACCGTCAGAAGAGGGGAAGCGTCACACAGCGGGAGCCTCCCATCATGATGGATGCAGAGCGGCCCAGAAGATGAAGGGGAGAAGACCCGCAGAGGAAGATGCCAGACGAGAACACCGGAGGAAGAACCAGAAGAACCAGAAGAACCAGAAGAAGAAGAAGATGGAGGAAGAAACCGAAGGAAGATAGAAGATAGAAGAAAGAAGATAGAAGAAGCATTTAAATAAAGGAATTTAAATAGGCAATAAAACAATAAACAGCAATGAAAAGTCTTAAATGAATAGTGTCTTATTGCAGCAGCGCTTTGTGCCCAAAACGCATGGACCCGCTTTCATATACAGTTCTTTATATGAGAAATTCAGTAGAAGTGCAGATCTATAGTAGCTTCAGCAGCTGTGTTCTGTGAGAGGGGGAACTCCTTCCACCAAGCACTTCACCACATGAGGGGGGGAAATCCCCAATGGGAATACACTCACCAGAAATTCAGCCAACAAGAGCCTTTGATAACAATAGCATATTTGCTCTATATTGTATATTCTCTGGTACGCATATTCTTAAGGGGGGTTGTTTTGATGATTTTATCTGAATAAAACCTTTTTAGCAATATCACACTATGTGGACATTCTATTCCTCCCATATGTCTTGCTGGAGTAACCGGGAGTATTACTGACATCTGGTGGTCGTTTAGAATAGGTGGAGAACTGCTATTGTTATCAAAGGCTCTTCTTGGCTGAATTTCTGGTGAGTGTATTCCCATTGGGGATTTCCCCCCCTCACTTGGTGAAGTGCTTGGTGGAAGGAGTTCCCCCCTCTTACAGAACACAGCTGCTGAAGCTACTATAGATCTCCACTTCTACTGAATTTCTCATATAAAGAACTGTATATGAAAGTGGGTCCATGCATTTTGGGCACGAAGCGCTGCTGCAATAAGACACTATTCATTTAAGACTTTTCATTGCCGTTTATAGTTTTATTGCCTATTTATATTTCAGTCATTTAAGTAGCTGCTTTTTCTTTTGTTCATGCTACAAGCATACCGTTTTTAACTTAGTCCAAGGCGCGGAGTGATGTTTAGGTAGGCGGACAACAACAACATCCTTTTACAATAAATAAAGGAATTGTCAAAAACTGTTTCTTGTCATTTTTAAAATTTTTGACAGTTTTTTTGTGAAATGGTAGGGGTACTTTTGTACCCCCTTGCCATTTCACACAGGGGGGAGGGCCGGGATCTGGGGGTCCCCTCGTTAAAGAGGGCTTCTAGATTCCAATAAGCCCCCCGCCCACAGACCCCCACAACCACCAGGCAAGGGTTGTGGGGATGAGGCCCTTGTCCCCATCAACATGGGGACAAGGTGTTTTGGGGGGCTACCCCAAAGCACCCTCCCAATGTTGAGGGCATGTGGCCTGGTATGGTTCAGGAGGGGGGGCGCTCTCTCTTCCCCCCCTCTTTTCCTGCGGCCTGCCAGGTTGCGTGCTTGGATAAGGGTCTGGTATGGATTTTTGGGGGGATCCCACGCAATTTTTTTTCATAATTTTGGCGTGGGGTTCCCCTTAAAATCCATACCAGACCTGAAGGGTCTGGTATAGATTTTGAGGGGGACCCCACGCCATTTTTTAAAAAAAATTTGGCCGGGGTTCCCCTTAATATCCATACCAGACCTGAAGGGCCTGGTATGGAATTTAGGGGGACCCCCACGTCATTTTTTTTTAAAATTTTGGTTCGGGGTTCCCCTGTGGGGAATTCCCATGCCGTTTTTATCAATGAACTTTTATGTGTATTGTCGGACCGGCAATTCATTAATAGCCGCAAGTAGTTTTAAATGACTTTTTTTCCTTTGAAATGTCATTTTGCTGTCAGACTGTTCTAAACACGGCAAACATGCGCCCCTTTACAGGCATACTATAGACACCCCCCAGGTACGAAGTTTAAAGGAATATTACACTTTTATTGTATTTAGCATGATTAAAATCACTGTTCCTGAAAAAACGTCAGTTTTTAAAACTTTTGTTTGCATTGATCCATGTCCCCTGGGGCAGGACCCAGGTCCCCAAACACTTTTTATGACAATACCATGCATATAAGCCTTTAAAATTAGCACTTTTGATTTCTCCCATAGACTTTTAAAGGGTGTTCCGCGGCTTTCGAATTTGCCGCGAACACTCCAAATTGTTCGCTGTTCGGAGAACTGGCGAACAGCCGATGTTCGAGTCGAACATGAGTTCTACTCGAACTCGAAGCTCATCCCTACTTATTTGGAGAGTTCATTGGTCTTCAAGGCAGTGTTTGGTTAGTGCCTCTTGCTTAGGTGTTGCAGCCTCTGGGGCCTTTTAAAAAGGTGTGTGTATATGCAATGACAGATCATGTGACACACAGGTGGACATCATTCCACTAATTATGTGACTTCTGAAGGTAATTGGTTGCACCAGAGCTTTTTATGGGCTTCATAACAAAGGGGGTGAATACATACGCACATGCCAATTATCATTTTTTTTATTTCTGAAAAATTGTTCTATGTATATATTTTTCAAATTTTACTTCACCAACTTAGACTATTGTGTTCTGATCCATCACATATAATGGAGATTAAAAAAACATTGAACTAAAGGCTGTAATGTAACAAAATAGGTAAAAAGTCAAGAGGGTGAATACTTTTGCAAGGCATTACAAAGCCGGTAAACTGAGTATCAGTGCAGCCCCATCAGTGCCCATCAGTGCTGGGTATCAGTGCCCATTATTGCCATATATCAGTGTCCATCAGTGATGCATATCAGTGCAGCCTCATCAGTGCCTACTCATCAGTGCCCATTAGTGCCGCCTCATCAGTGCTGCTTCAGTGCAGCCTCATCAGGGCACTTCAGTGAAGGAGAAAAAAATAACTTTTTAAAAATATTTTACAAATAGAAACTAAAAAAAAGGGTTTTTTTTTCAAAATGTTCAGTCTTTTTTTGTTTGTTCAGCAAAAAATAAAAAAACCCAGTGGTGATTAAATACCACTAAAAGAAAGCTCTATTTGTATGAAAAAATTATAATAACTTCATATGGGTGCAGTGTTTCATGACTGCGCAACTGTCATTCAAAGTGCAACAGCTCTGAAAGTATCAGGTAAAAGTGATCCCAGTGGCTCTACAGCCACCCAATCAGTTTTACAGGACTTGGAAGGGGGCACCCCCTCCCACTGTCATCCGCCACTGTTCCTGGGCTCTCCTGTTCCACCCCAGGGCCATTGCAAATGGTCGAGTCGGCTGTCCACAGAGGAAAGTGAGGAGGTATTGTTCCTCCCTCTCTTCTGTCATGAATGGAGCTGAAAGGTGATGAGAATTTTCATTTTTAGTTTAGTGTTTACTTGGCTGCTGCCAGCAAGTGAAACAACTAATCATGTAGGCATGCTTAGTCACCAGCCCCATATGAATGGCAAGCCTGGATGCATAGTTGAGCACTGTGCCAGGACAAGAAAGAACTTTAAAGAGCAGGAAGACCCAAAGAAATTTGTATTTAAAAAGGGGGGAACAGCAGAAACAGATATAAAGGTAGGCCAAGGAGAAGCAACAAGAACAAAAAACAAGAGCTGAATAGCAAGGTCCGGAGGAGACAGCAGGAGCAGCAGTTGATTAAATATTAAAAAGCCCATTAGTTACATATTACAGTGAAAGCCTGCTTCAGAAATAGCAAGAGATAGCCCAGCCACCTCACACCTCACCTGGCTCGAGTGGTTAGCAGGTAAAAGCAGCCTCAGCTTTTTTCACCTAGACCATGTCCCCCAATGTGTTTTGCCCCGTCCCATGGCTTAATCATGGAGATGATTAAGCCTTGGGGTGGAGCGAAACACGTTGGGGATGTGGTCCTTGATGAATCGAGCCGAGGCTGCATTTACCTGCTAACCATTCGGGTCGGGTGAGATATGCGGTGGCTGGGATATCTCTTCCTTTTTCTGCAGTGTGCTTTGGGTCTGGATGGACCTCTCCTCAGCCTGCACCCTCACCAGTAAATGGCATCCAACTCATCGGACCTTGATAGCCTGAGCAAAGACCCTTAAGCATTTATCATGGGTTCCAGTGAAAGTCACTTGATTGTGAGCTTAGCTCCAGATGTCCAGACCACATATCAAATGGACAACCATAGAAAAAAGAAAAGAGTAAGGGGTAGTTGGCGCTCCCTGAACTAGTATGGGTGGACCCTATATGAGTCAGATTAACACCTGTATGTGTTGTGCTGCAAACCACCCAAAATTAATAAAGTAGATATAATTATGATTACCAAATTGCCATATAAAAGTGAATATACATATAACCGTATATGGTGAATATATGAATTCCTGGTATGCAATCAATATATAACACTAGCCATAAAGGCTATATGAGTATAAGTAAAAGTATACATATAATTAACAAAGTGCCATATAAAATGAATGTAAGTGAGAACTTATGTGAGTGAATATATATAACTTCCTAGTAATTGCAATCAATATATAACATTGGCTTAATGAACAAATACATGGTTCTGGTATAGGACACCTATTTGTGCCACCCATGGGAGGAGTATGGAGAGGATCTTGCGTGCCCACTCGCCTTATATAATCCGAGGACGTAGTATGATGGGTACGCCTTTGACAACGTCGATGACAAAACACGTAAGGTGGAGCTTCACACTTACGTCATACTCGGTAGTAAACAGGGAGCTTGGACACACTCTGAGAGCACTGATCGCTTCCTGTGTACTGCTATCTATCATATGCTGTAGTGTGCTTTTAGGCTGTCCCCTTTGTGGGTATTAATTGTTTTTAATTAGTTTAAATAAAGCCTTTTAATTACTACACTATGGGAGCCCTGTCTTTTCCTATGAGGATGTGATCACAAGGAGCCGGTGTAACTTCTCCCGGATACGGTGCTGGAGGCTGTGGTGTATAGAGGACCCATACGGGCGTTTTGAGCGGATACAGGAGGCCATCCACCTTTACTGATATATGCCTGTCACCCCTGCAGGGGTACTGGGAGCCCTTAAGGGGATCACAGAAGTCACTGGATTTTGATGAAGCACAAGAGTCCCATTCCTGCATGAACTTTTTGCCATTTTGGAGCTTCACTTTATTTATTTTTTATATATTTTTCATTTTTATTTTTTATTTTTTACTTCTTTTTTTTCCATATTGCAATCTACAACATCTATTTGTTTGGATTCTCACTTTGATGTCTTTCACTGAGTTGGACACTTATCACTTGGACTAATTTTTATGTGATTTGTATGCATTTATTATTACCATATTTTTCTCTGCCTTTCTTTGACATATCACGGTCAATTTTTGGTGCTGAGATCTTGGTGTTAGCAGGGGAATATCTTTGTTTTTTCCACATGTATTGGTTCATTATGGCCAATGTTATATATTGATTGCAATTACCAGGAAGTTACCGTATTTGCCGGCTGATAATGGCGACTGGGCGTATAAGACGACCCCCTATTTTTCCAGTGGAAACATAGGTTTTGGGCTATACTCGCCGTATAAGACTACCCCCACTTCTGAAGCAACACCATTTAAAAAAAACATTAGAAACGTTAAAAAAACACAAAGCAAGAATGCCAGCTACATACAGCATAGATACAGTAAATCAAAAATTAATAACACAGACAGAGATCTCTTGAACGCCACACCTCTGGAAAGTAGAATTTTCACTAACAAAACCTATGCCACTTTTGGGTTATATTCTACGGGAATTGTCCACCAAAATGCATTTAATAAAAGATTCACTAGTAATACAACCACCCCCCTGTCCTATGTCCCAGATTCACCTGTTCCTCTTGGGTGCTTGGGACCTCAAAGCAAACAGCAGGAGTAGTGGGAGATCAGTGAGTGGATTTTTACCCTGTGAAGTATGGTGAGCGATGTATTCTTTTAATGAATACAAAACCTGCTTGGATTGGCAGAGGCTGTAGCCTCATCAGCCAGTGCCTCTCTCTCTCAAAGCCAATCCGAGCAGGCTACTGTATGTAGCCTGCTCGGATTGGCAGAGGTTGTTACTCCAATCCGAGCAGGCTCTGTATTCATTAATAGAATACATCGCTCGCCGGGATTGGCTCAGCGGTGAATACTGTATGTGGCTGAAGCCACTTACATTCTTACAGGACATCCAGCGGGCATCTAGGGGGCTGTTATCCATCGGGTAGCTTTCTATACCCGGCGTATAAGACGACCCCCGATTTTTGGGCATTTTTTTAATTGTAAAAGGTCGTCTTATACACCGGAAAATACGGTATATATATTCGCTCATATAAGTTCTCACTTACATTCACTTTATATGGCAATTTGTTAATTATATGTAAACTTTTACTTATACTCATATAGCCATTACGGCTAGTGTTATATATTGATTGCATACCAGGAATTCATATATTCACCATATACCGTTATATGTATATTCACCTTAATATGGCAATTTGGTAATCATAATTAAATCTACTTAATTAATTTTGGGTGGTTTGCAGCACAACACATACAGGTGTTAATCTGACTCATATAGGGTCCACCCATACTAGTTCAGGGAGCGCCAATTACCCCTTACTCTTTTCTTTTTTCTATGGTTGTCCATTTGATATGTGGTCTGGACATCTGGAGCTAAGCACTGGAACCCATGATAAATGCTTAAGGGTCCTTGCTCAGGCTATCAAGGTCCGATGAGTTGGATGCCATTTACTGGTGAGGGTGCAGGCTGAGGAGAGGTCCATCCAGACCCAAAGCACACTGCAGAAAAAGGAAGAGATATCCCAGCCACCGCACATCTCACCCGACCCGAATGGTTAGCAGGTAAATGCAGCCTCGGCTCGATTCATCAAGGACCACATCCCCAACGTGTTTCGCTCCACCCCAAGGCTTAATCATCTCCATGATTAAGCCATGGGACGGGGAAAAACACATTGGGGGACATGGTCTAGGTGAAAAAAGCTGAGGCTGGCTGCTTTTACCTTGCTAACCACTCGAGCCAGGTGAGGTGTGAGGTGGCTGGGCTATCTCTTGTTATTTCTGAAGCAGGCTTTTACTGTAATATGTAACTAATGGGCTTTTTAATATTTAATCAACTGCTGCTCCTGCTGTCTCCTCCGGACCTTGCTATTTGCAGCACAACACATACAGGTGTTAATCTGACTCATATAGGGTCCACCCATACTAGTTCAGGGAGCGCCAATTACCCCTTACTCTTTTTTCTATATTAATTTACCCTCCCTTTTAGGGGGTGTAATTAGGGGAGGCTGCATACCTCTTTATCCTAAGCGCAGGACAAATTTTATGTATATTTTTCCAAATGGACAACCATGCCTAAACAACTGCTAGATATCTGTCTATATAAAACCGCTCCAGGGAAGTCTCTAACAGCCTTTCTCCATTCTGATCACTGGCCTTCATGTGGCTCCCAATGGTTGACTCCCTGATCATTTTAAACCTCACTTAACATATATTTTTGAGCCTCACCTTTAGCATATATCTATAGTTGCCTGTGTTCGAGTTAAGGTTCTTAGATGTGTATAATCGCATTTCATGCAGAGCATGTGCCATGGCATAAACAGATCGATAAACTTGGTAAGCTGTTCCAAAGCACTCAGTGTAATATATGAATTTGGGAAGTCCAGCTAAATAAATACTGTGGTTACATTTGTGAAGTTTATTTCCATAATAGAATTCAATTGCCTTATTAAGTATGGAATCGGAAGTTGCGCATTCAAAGTAAATTGCAGTTATGAATTCCAATAAAGTGTCACCTGGATTATTTGTTAGGGTCGTCTCCTCTAAAAATGTTTTTAAATCTGGGATTGTTTTAGTGTTTGGTGAAAATATCAGACTTCCATGGAGAGAAGATTTTCCTTCTACATTAAGTGTAAGCTGAGGAATTGGATTTGCTGAAACAACTAATGTCTTTACATGACCAAACCTGCTTTCACTTTCAATAAAATATATTGGGAACAATGATACAGTGCCACAGAGTACAACAACATTAGAAGTCGAAATGTAAATGGTCTGTTTTCTCTGATTTAGGTTAAACCGTTGTTTACTGGTCTGACCAGAAAGTAAGCTTATTGTATACTCAATACAGATGCCATGTTCAGCAGCCTGTTTAGTTAGCTCTTGACTTTGTTTCTCTCCAGCATCATCTTCAGATGTAATAACACCAATCCATGTCCAACCAAAATGTTTCAACAGCTTAATGATTGCCAGACACTGGGTCTGATCACCCGGGAGTGTTTGGAAGAAGGATGGGTAGAGCAGCTTATTGGTTAAAACGGGATCTGTTGCACCATAGCTGATCTAATAAAAAAAAAAAAAAGAATGTAATATCAGTTGGTTTATAGTAAGTGGTTACTGACATTTCCGTTTTGTACTTCAATATGGTAGGGATTAGCAGTGCGTGCATAAACATTTGGTCGGTCCGATCCAATATATCAGCAAAAGAACAACCTAGTGCGCAAGGCACAGTATAACCCCTCAGGATTTTAGATGACGGACCAAATGTATGGTAAAAAAATATATTTATTATTCACAGTATATAGTATATAATTCAGATAACGTACAAGTATCAAAATAGTTTAGTCATAAAAATGTAGACATTACAGACATAGTAGACATGAGACTTAGCTGCCCTGTACAGAAATTCTGGGCTAGCAGAGATCAATGCCGGAAATTACGCCTGACATGTTTCGCACGAGGACGTCCTTCTTCAGAGCCATTATGTCACTTATAACAATTGTTTAATTTTTCTACAATGCAAATATAATAGAAATTAGTACAACAATAAAACTGATAATGAAAAAGAAAAATTGCCTATTAGATTTCCTCTTTGAACAATGGTTTACATGCTAAACCAAAACTCATAAAGACAAGACAATGGGTTGAGTGTACTTACACAAGCGGATCAACCAAAACCGGACACACGAGGAAGGAGATGGAATTAACATCTGTACCCCTCTGGGTCCGCGGGCAATCAGAACCACTCCAGGGTGGAAGAAAGGGGCACATTGACCACTCATTGCCGAACAAATCTGGAAATGGGAGAGTAAAAGCCACTGCAGGAGCACCCAGCCAGTGATGAATGAATCAGCAATGGCTGACCGGCCACTATAAGGTATATAGCACAATTGGACTGGTATATAGCTGTAAATGTAAGCACAAAAGAGCGTCAGGGTATATAGTTAGCATAGTTTAAACCACGCCAATTTTCGCCCTACGAGCTCCACATTTTCCATTCAATCTAGGCCATGCTTACAAATGAATGCCCCACCCCTAATTAAAATAATACTCCGCCTACAAACGTTTTCTGAGAATGTTGGCAACTATGGGAAGGGTGCTGACAGGACCACCCACAGCTCAAATTTTAGTTGATTTAGCAGCAGGGAAGTCTTTAATACTGATTGGACCCTGAGCAAACATTTTCTTGGACCCTCTCTAATCCACTTAACTATTTGTGGGCTCAAGGGGCAGCTGCTTTGGGCCCCATAACAATGACTGGGCCCAGAGCAGCTGCCCCTTTTGCCCTGTGTTAAAGATGGCCCTTTTTATCAGAATTTGGCCCATATTCAGACTGTGTCAAAAACATTAAAAAAAGCTTTACACCAGAAAGATGTTCGGCTCACAGCGCTACTCTCCCTGGATTTACCATAAGAAACCAAAAGGCTATGTCTGACATGAATATGACCTCAAATTATAAATATAAATACAGCAATCAATAGATAATGTGAACTACTGAGCAGGTAGCCCAACACCTCTAGCTCCCGCCGATCAGCGAGTCCCACGGACTCAATGTCCGCCGGCACCTGATAATCGTTCGGTACACAGGCAGACATGTAAACAAGGCAGATTGCCATTCTGTCAGTACAGAATGCATGGATACTGTGTCTCTACAAATCAGGGACACCAATTAATGTCTTCCCCTAGTATAAACACCTCCCCCACTACAATAAAACACTGGCTAGGCACACATTTAATCCTTTGATTGCCCCTGATGTTAACCCCTTCCCAGTCAGTGTCATTAGTACAGTGACAGTGCATATTTTTAGCACTGATCACTGTATTAGGCTGAGTTCACATATTGCATCCAATTCGTATAACATGTGAGTGTGACCGGCTTTCAATGGAGCCGGTTCACACATGCCCGGGGTGGCTGCAGTGCGAATTTGAAAAGGGTCCTTTGCATTTTTTGGGTCTGGTTTAGGTGCAAATTTATGGAAACATTTGCACCTTAATCGCCCCTGAACTGGTGAGCAGAAACACACAGGATACCAGATTGCAAACCGCAGCGGGACCTGTGTAAACCCAGCCTTAATATCGCTTGTTCCCAAAAAAGTGTCAAAAGTGTCAGTGTCTGATTTGTCCGCCACAATATCGCAGTCCTGCTACAAGATGCTGATCGCCGCCATTACTAGTAAAAAAAAAATTTTCTTTTAAATAAATAAATTCCATAAATATATCCCATAATTTGTAGAACCTTTAACTTTTGGCCAAACCAATCAGTATACACTTATTGAGATTTTTTTTTTTTAACAAAAACATGTAGCAGAATACATATTGGCCTAAACTGATGAAGAAATTAGATTTTTTACATTTTTTTTTATTGGGCATGTTTTATAGCAGAAAGTAAAACATTATTTTCAAAATTGTTGGTTGTTTTTTGTTTATAGCACAAAAAATAAAAACACAGAAGTGATCAAATACCACCAAAAGGAAGCTCTCTATCTGTGGGGAAAAAAGGAAATAAATATTATTTGGACACAGCATTGCACGGCCGCGCAATTGTCAGTTAAAGTAACACAGTGTCGTATCACAAATAATGGCCTGGTCGTGAAGGGAGGTAAATCTTTCGGAGCTGATCTGGTTAAAAACAACATATTATATACTTCAAAAATAAAATGTGATAGAGCGCATATAGTCTACGAGAAAGAGAGCCCATTTAACACTCAACACAGTCACAAGGAAAGGATGGATGAGCAGCCACAGTGTCCAGATCACTATGTGGCCAGCTGACAGGTGAAGAGCTGGGCTGGATGCCAGTAGTATGTAGGGCAGTGTACAGGGGTTAGTAGTATGTATGGTAGTGAACAGAGGTCAGTAGCATGTAAGCAGTGTACAGAGGTCAGTAGTATGTAAGCAGTGTACAGGAGTCAGTAGTATGTAAGCAGTGTACAGAGGTCAGAAGTATGTAAGCAGTGTACAGAGGTCAGTAGTATGTAAACAGTGTACAGAGGTCAGTATTATGTAAGTAGCGTACAGAGATCAGTAGTATGTAGGGCAGTGTACAGCAGTCAGTAGTATCTAAGCAGTGTACAGGGGTCAGTAGTATGTAGGGTAGAGTACAGGGGTCAGTAGTATGTAAGCAGTGTACAGGGGTCAGTAGTATGTAGGGTAGAGTACAGGGGTCAGTAGTATGTAAGCAATGTACAGGGGTCAGTAGTATGTAGGGTAGTGTACAGAGGTGAGTAGTATGTAGGGCAGTGTACAGAGATCAGTAGTATGTAGGGCAGTGTACAGAGGTCAGTAGTATGTAGGGCAGTGTACAGAGATCGGTAGTATGTAGGGTAGTGTACAGAGGTTAGTAGTATGTAGGGTAGTGTACAGGGGTCAGTAGTATGTAGGGTAGTATACAGGGGTCAGTAGCAGGGATGAGCCAAACACCCCCAGGTTTGGTTCGCTGCAGAACATACGAACAGGCAAAAAATTAGTTTGAACACGCGAACACCGTTAAAGTCTATGGGACACGAACATGAATATTCAAAAGTGCTAATTTTAAAGGCTTATATGCAAGTTATTGTCATAAAAAGTGTTTGGGGTCCTGAGTCCTGCCCCAGGGGACATGTATTAATACAAAAAAAAAGTTTTAAAAATGTCTGTTTTTTCAGGAGCAGTGATTTTCATAATGCTTAAAATGAAACAATAAAAGTGAAATATTCCTTTAAATTTCATACCTGGGAGGTGTCTATAGTATGCCTGTAAAGTGGTTCATGTTTCCCGTGTTTAGAACAGTCACTGCACAAAATCACATTTCTAAAGGAAAAAAAGTAATGTAAAACTTATCGCTAGCGCCGGCTATAATGAATTGTCGTTCCCGGCAATACAGATAAAAGAAGTCATTGAAAAAAATGGCATGGGATCCCCCCAGTTGATTACCAGTCCCTTCAGGTCTGGTATGGATATTAAGGGGAACCCCGCACCGAATTTTTTTTTAAAAAATGGCGTAGGGGTCCCCCTCAAAATCCATACCAGACCTTTTAGGTCTGGTATGGATTTTAAGGGGAACCCCACACCAAAATTAAAAACAAAATGGCATGGGGTCCCCCCAAAAATCCATACTAGACCCTTATCCGAGCACACAACCTGGCAGGCCGCAGGAAAAGAGGGGGGACGAGAGAGCGTCCCCCCGAACCGTAACATGCCCTCAACATGGGGAGGGTGCTTTGGGGTAGCCCCCCAAAGCACCTTGTCCCCATGTTGATGGGGACAAGGGCCTCATCCCCACAACCCTTGCCCGGTGGTTGCGGGAGTCTGCGGGCAGGGGCTTATCGGAATCTGGAAGCCCCCTTTAACAAGGGGACTCCCAGATCCCGGCCTCCCCACCTGTGTGAAATGGTAACGGGGTACAAATGTACCCCTACCTTTTTTACAAAAAAAGTGTCAAAATGGTAAAAATGACAAGACACAGCTTGGGACAAGTCCTTTATTAAAAAATAAAAAAATAAAAATGTCCCACGAAGTCTTCTTCTTCTTCTCTTGCTCTGCCGACAGATCGAAGAAAAAAAAAACGCCACCAACCTGCCGTATGACGCGTCTTCGCTTTGACAGTTCTTTTATAACTGAGGGCGGGGCCACACCATGATGTTCCCGAGTGACCCTGCCCCCCTCTGACTCACCCGGTTACGTAAAGGGGTGGCCCCGCCCCCTCTGACACCCCGGGAAAGCCATAGGAAAGTCCCCGTGCATCAGAGGGGGCGGGGGCACCCGGGAATGTCATGGTGTGGCCCAGCCCTCAGTTATAAAAGAACTGTCAAAGGGAACACGTGTCTCCCATGGAGGCGGGTCGGTCACATTTTTTTTTTTCGGTCTGTCGGCGGAGCAAGAGAAGCAGAAGAAGACTTTGTGGGACATTTTTATTTTTTATTTTTTAATAAAGGACTTGTCCCAAGCTGTGTCTTGTCATTTTTACAATTTTGACACTTTTTTTGTGAAATGTTACATTTGTACCCTGTTACCATTTTACACAGGGGGGAGGCCAGGATCTGGGGGCCCCTTGTTAAAGGGGGCTTCCAGATTCCGATAAGCCCCCTGCCCGCAGACCCCCACAACCACCAGGCAAGGGTTGTGGGGATGAGGCCCTTGTCCCCATCAACATGGGGACAAGGTGCTTTGGGGGGCTACCCCAAAGCACCCTCTCCATGTTGAGGGCATGTTACAGTTCAGGAGGGGGGGCGCTCTCTCATCCCCCCTCTTTTCCTGCGAGGCCTGCCAGGTTGCGTGCTCAGATAAGGGTCTGGTATGGATTTTTGGGGGGACCCCACACCATTTTTTTTTAAATCTTGGCGTGGGGTCCCACTGAAAATTCATACCAGACCTGAAGGGTCTGATATGGATTTTTAGGGGGACCTCTACGCCATTTTTTTAAAATTTTGGTGCAGGGTTCCCCTTAATATCCATACCAGACCTGAAGGGCCTGGCATGGAATTTGGGGGGACCCCCACGCAATTTTTTTAAAACAAATTGGTTCGGGGTTCCCCTTAATATTCATACCAGACCCAAAGGGCCAGGTAATGGACTGGGGGGATCCCATGCTGTTTTTTTCAATGACTTCTTTTATCTGTATTGCTGGACCCCACAATTCATTAAAGCCGCAAGTAGTTTTAAATTACTTTTTTTCCCTTAGAAATGTCATTTTGTGCAGGGACTGTTCTAAACACGGGAAAAATGCACCACTTTACAGGCATACTATAGACACCCCCAGGTACGAAATTTAAAGGTATATTTCACTTTTATTGTTTCACTTTAAGCATTATTAAAATCACTGCTCCCGAAAACTGGCTTTTTTAAAACTTTTTTTGCATTGATACATGTCCCCTGGGGCAGGACCCGGGCCCCCAAACACTTTTTATGACAATATCATGCATATAAGCCTTTAAAATAAGCACTTCTCCCATAGACTTTTAAAGTTTGTTCCGCGGCTTTCGAATTTGCCGCGAACACCCAAAATTGTTCGCTATTCGGCGAACAGGCGAACACCCGATGTTCGAGTCGAACTTACGTTCGACTTGAACATGGGACTCATCCTTAGTCAGTAGCATGTAAGCAGTGTACAGGAGTCAGTAGTATGTAGGGCAGTGTACAGAGGTCAGTAGTATGGAGGGCAGTGTACCGGGGTTTGTGATGAGTAGGACAGAGTACAAGGGTCAGTATTATGTAAGAAGATAAGAAAAACAGATGTAAAAGCTGCGCTCAAAGGATAATGAAAGATTAATATAAGTGATGAAAACAAAGCAGCCAGCACCAAGATCCAGTCTCCAAACCTCACAGTAAATTTTGTATAAAAACATATACAGTATTATGTAAGGCAGTGTACAGAGATCAGTAGTATGTAGGGTAGTGTACAGGGGTCAGTAGTATGCAGGGTAGTGTAGAATGTAGAGTTCAGTAGTGTGTAGGACAGTGTAGAAGGGGCAAACAGGGGTCAGTGGTTTGTAGTGTAGAGTACAAGGCTTGGTAGTTTGTAGGGATTAGCACAGGGGTCAGTAGCTTGTAGAGCAATGTTCAAGGGTAAGTCGTTTGTAGGGAAAAGTGCTATTTCGAGAGATTTCAACCAATATAAATCTGCCCTCCAAAAATACAATTCCAGTCTCCTCTCTGCCAAGCAGACCTATTTTATCACTCTCATTAGCAACTTATCATCCCGTCCCCATCAACTCTTCTCTACCTTCAACTCCCTACTTCGTCCTCCACCGCCTCCACCCGCCAACTCACTCACTGCCCAGGAGATCGCCAAACACTTCAAACAGAAGATTGATACAATTCACGCAGAGATCTCTACTGTTACGATACCCTCCACGCTTTAGACTTCATGCCCACAGGCACAATCATTACTTCCTAGACATGTGCATTTCGTTTAGTTCCGAATCGAAATTCGGACGAAATTTTCATTATTCGGACATTCGGATGCATCCGAAATACCGAATTACAATACTAACGAATTTAAACGAATCCGAAATGTTTCAAATCGAAAACCCACGGACGAAATTCGAATCGAATTCGAATCGAATTTGAAAACAAATTCGAAATCTATTTGATTCGAAAACAAATTCGAAATCTATTCGACTCGAATTCGAAAACAAATTCGAATCGAATTAGAAAAAATATAAATTGATTTCTAAAAAAGAATACAATAAAATAGAATATAAAATAATAAAACAATAGAATAAAAATAAAAGAATTGTAAAGAATAGAATAGAATTTAATAGAATGCAATAAAATACAACAGAATATGACCATCTTCTGAAATTTGAATTTTGAATAGTATGAATTCGAATTCGAAAATAGATTGGAAAATAAAAAATATCAAAACAATGGAAACTAAAATAATAATATATTAAATTTTATTCTATGCAGTTCTGTTGTTTTTCTATTCTATTTTTTTCTATTATTTTATATTCTATTCTAATATGAAATCATTCTATACTAAATTTCAATTTCGGAAGATGGTTATATAATATATATTCTTTTCTAATCTATTCTAATCTTATCTAATGGAATTTTAATTCATTCTATATGAATTTCGAATTTCAAAAGATGGTTATATATATAAATATTTTATTTTTATATATATATATATATATATATATATATATATATATATATATATATATATATATATATATATATATATAACCATTTTCCGAAATTCGAATTTCATATAGAATGAATTCGAGTTCGAATAGAAAAGATCAGACTAGAAATAGAAAATAGACTAGAAAAACAATAGAACAGAATTGAGTAAAATATAATGTGTATATATATTATATTTTATTCTATTCTGTTCTATTTTTTTCTATTCTAATCTTTTCTATTCGAATTTGAATTCATTCTATATAAATTTTGAATTTCAATAGATGGTTATATAAATAAATATCTAATATATAAATATATATATATATATATATATATATATATATATATATATATATATATATATATATATATGTATATGTATATATATATGTATATATATATATATATATATATATATATATATATATATATATATGTATATACATACATATATATATATAAAACCATTTTCCTAAATTCGAATCTCATATAGAATGAAATTGAATTGAAATGGAATAGAAAATAATATCTTAGAAAAACAATAGACCAGATCAGAAAAAAAAAAAAAAAATATATATATATATATATATATAAATATATAAATAACCATTTTCTGATCTGTTCTATTGTTTTTCTATGATATTCTTTTCTTCTTTTCTATTATTTTCTAATCTATTCTAATCTTTTATATTCAAATTCGATTTCATTCTATATGAAATTCGAATTTCAGAAATTGGTCATATATATATATATATATATATATATATATATATATATATATATATATATAACCATTTTCTGAAATTCGAATTTCATATAGAATGAAATCGAATTTGAATATAAAAGATTAGAATAGATTAGAAAATAATAGAAAAGAATAAAAGAATATCATAGAAAAACAATAGAACAGATCAGGAAAAATAATATATATACATATGTATATATATATATTTTTCTGATCTGATCTATTGTTTTTCTAAGATATTATTTTCTATTCTATTTCAATTTAATTTCATTCTATATGAAACTCGAATTTTGGAAACTGGTTATATATATATATATATAACAGAAAACAATGTATACATATATATATATATATATATATATATATATATATATATATATATATATATATATATATATATATATATATATATATATATATATATATATCTGTTCTATTGTTTTTCTATGATATTTTTTTCTATTATTTTCTAATCTATTCTAATCTTTTATATTCAAATACGATTTCATTCTATATGAAATTCGAATTTCAGAAAATGGTTATTTATATATTTATATATATATACAGTGGCTTGCGAAAGTATTCGGCCCCCTTGAACTTTTCAACCTTTTGCCACATTTCAGGCTTCAAACGTAAAGATATAAAATTTTTATTTTTTGTGAAGAATCACCAACAAGTGGGACACAATTGTGAAGTGAAACAAAATCTTTTGGATTTTTGAAACTTTTTTAACTAATAAAAAAATGAAAAGTGGGGCGTGCAAAATTATTCGGCCCCCTTGCGTTAATACTTTGTAGAGCCACCTTTTGCTGCGATTACAGCTGCAAGTCGCTTGGGGTATGTCTCTATCAGTTTTGCACATCGAGAGACTGAAATTCTTGCCCATTCTTCCTTGCAAAACAGCTCAAGCTCAGTGAGGTTGGATGGAGAGCATTTGTGAACAGCAGTTTTCAGCTCTTTCCACAGATTCTCGATTGGATTCAGGTCTGGACTTTGATTTGGCCATTCTAACACCTGGATATGTTTATTTGTGAACCATTCCTTTGTAGATTTTGCTGTATGTTTGGGATCATTGTCTTGTTGGAAGATAAATCTCCGTCCCAGTTTCAGGTCTTTTGCAGACTCCAACAGGTTTTCATCCAGAATGGTCCTGTATTTGGCTGCATCCATCTTCCCCTCAATTTTAACCATCTTCCCTGTCCCTGTTGAAGAAAAGCAGGCCCAAACCATGATGCTGCCACCACCATGTTTGACAGTGGGGATGGTGTGTTGAGTGTGATGAGCTGTGTTGCTTTTACGCCAAACATATCGTTTTGCATAGTGGCCAAAAAGTTCGATTTTGGTTTCAACGGACCAGAGCACCTTCTTCCACATGTTTGGTGTGTCTCCCAGGTGGCTTGTGGCAAACTTTAGACGAGACTTTTTATGGATATCTTTGAGAAATGGCTTTCTTCTTGCCACTCTTCCATAAAGGCCAGATTTGTGCAGTGTACGACTGACTGTTGTCCTATGGACAGACTCTCCCACCTCAGCTGTAGTTCTCTGCAGTTCATCCAGAGTGATCATGGGCCTCTTGGCTGCATCTCTGATCAGTCTTCTCCTTGTCTGAGCTGAAAGTTTAGAGGGACAGCCAGGTCTTGGTAGATTTGCAGTGGTCTGATACTCCTTCCATTTCAAAATCATCACTTGCACAGTGCTCCTTGGGATGTTTAAAGCTTGGGAAATCTTTTTGTATCCAAATCCGGCTTTAAACTTCTCCACAACAGTATTACAGACCTGCCTGGTGTGTTGCTTGGTCTTCATGATGCTCTCTGCGCTTTCAACAGAACCCTGAGACTATCACAGAGCAGGTGCATTTATACAGAAACTTGATTACACACAGGTGGATTCTATTTATCACCATCAGTCATTTAGGACAACATTGGATCATTCAGAGATCCTCGCTGAACTTCTGGAGTGAGTTTTCTGCACTGAAAGTAAAGGGGCCGAATAATTTTGCACGCACCACTTTTCAGTTTTTTAATTGCTAAAAAAGTTTAAAATATCCAATAGATTTCGTTCCACTTCACAATTGTGTCCCACTTGTTGGTGATTCTTCACAAAAAATTAAAATTTTATATCTTTATGTTTGAAGCCTGAAATGTGGCAAAAGGTTGAAAAGTTCAAGGGGGCCGAATACTTTTGCAAGCCACTGTATATTTTTCTGATCTGATCTATTGTTTTTCTATGATATTATTTTCTATTCTATTTAAATTCAATTTCATTCTATATGAAATTCAAATTTCGGAAAATGGTTTTATATATATATATATGTATGTATATATATATATATTAGATATTTATTTATATATAACCATCTATTGAAATTCGAAATTTATATAGAATGAATTCAAATTCGAATAGAAAAGATATATATATATATATATATATATATATATATATTATTTTATTCTATTCTGTTCTATTGTTATTCCATTCTATTCTAATCTTTTCTATTTAAATTTGAATTTATTCTATATGAATTTCAAATTTCAGAAGATGGCTATATATATATACACACACACATATATATATATATATATATATATATATATATATATATATATATATATATATATACACACATATATATGTAATATTTATATATATAGCCATCTTCTGAAATTTGAAATTCATGTAGAATGAATTCAAATTTGAATAGAAAAAAATTGAATAGAATAGAGTAACAATAGAACAGAATAGAATAAAAAATAATATATATATATATATATATATATATATATATATTTTTTTTTTTTTTTTTTGTAAACGCTATAACTTTTGCGCAAAGCAATCAATAAACGCTTATTGCGATTTTTTTTTACCAAAAATATGTAGAAGAATACTTATCGGCCTAAACTTAGGAAAAAAAATGTTTTTTTATATATTTTTGGGGGATATTTATTATAGCAAAATCTAAAAAAGAATGCGTTTTTTTCAAAATTGTCGCTCCTTTTTTGTTTATAGCGCAAAAAATAAAAACCGCAGGGGTGATCAAATACCACCAAATGAAAGCTCTATTTGTGGGAAAAAAAGGACTTCAATTTTGTTTGGGAGCCACGTCGCACGACCGCGCAATTGTCAGTTAAAGAGACGCAGTGCCGAATCGCAAAAAGTGCTCTGGTCAGGAAGGGGGTAAATTCTTCCGGGGTTGAAGTGGTTAAAGACTTGTAGTTTTATTAGCTGTTTTTTTTTTTTTTTGACAGGGGCGCAGTTTCAGTGCTTGCCATAGGTGCCCCTTTTCACTAGATACGCCTCTGGGAGACACAGAGAGAGAGAGAGAGAATGTAATCATTTTTATTTATCGATGACGGATGCAGTCTGGGGTGCGCTCAATCCCTCTCACAGCTTTTACTGCCATGGTGACGCGAAACCATGCAGCGTTCTTCTGGTTTGCTGAAGAGGAATATTATCTGAATATTATCTGAATATTATCAAATTCGAAAACAGAAATATTTTCGAATGCGATTGAAATATTATCGAATACGATTGAAATAATTTCTAATACAGTTGAAATAATTTCGAATGCTGTTGAAATATTTTCGAATGCAGTTGAAATATTATCGAATCCGATTGAAATAATTTTGAATACAGTTGAAATAATTTTGAATGCGGTTGAAATATTATCAAATTCGGTAGAAATATTTTCGAATGCGATTGAAATATTATCGAATACGATTGAAATAATTTCTAATACAGTTGAAATAATTTCGAATGTTGTTGAAATATTTTCGAATGCGGTTGAAATAATATCGAATCCGGTTGAAATATTTTCGAATTCGACCGATTTTCGAATTCGGTCGAAAACTAAACTGATTTGAAAAACGAATTTAATGAATTTAACGAATCTAACTAAACTAAATTAATTAAATAACTAATTAAAACGAAACTAAACGAAACTAATTTTTTCATTTTGCACATGCCTATACTTCCCTCTTTCAACCACACCACTATAGACGAAGTTGATAAACTACTTGCTAATGTCCACCTTACCACCTGCCCTCTGGATCCTGTTCCCTCACAAACGCTACGTTCACCCTCTGGCTCTATGCTACACTCTCTAACCTACATCTTCAATCTCTCCCTCTCTTCTGGCATCTTCTCCAACTCTCTAAAGCATGCACTTGTCAGACCCATACTTAAAAAGCCCTCACTGGACCCATCCAATCTTAACAACCTACGCCTCATCTCCTTGCTCCCCTTCTTATCCAAACTCCTCAAACGTCTGGTCTACAACCGACGGAGCGTCCACCTCGCTGATAATAGCCTTCTTGATCCCCTTCAGTCTGGATTTCGTCCTCAACACTACACAGAAACTGCTCTCCTAAAACTAACAAACGATCTACTAACAGCCAAAACCAATCGTCACTATTCTGTACTCCTACTCCTGGACCTCTCTGCTACCTTTGATACGGTTGACCACCCCTCCTCCTTAAAAAACTCCACGCCTTTGGTCTCCGTGACTGTACTCTTCACTGGTTCTCTTCCTACTTATCCAACCGCACCTTTAGCGTTTCTTACAACTCTACTTCCTCCTCTCCTCTTCCTTTCTCTGTTGGGGTCCCCCAAGGTTCTGTTCTTGGACCTCTCCTATTTTCAATCTACACCTCCTCCCTGGGTCAACTGATAGCCTGCCATGACTTCCAATACCACCTCTACGCTGACGACACCCAAATCTATTTCTCTACCCCTCAACTCACTCCCTCTGTCTCCTTACGTATCACTAATTTACTATCAGATATATCAGTCTGGATGTCACACCACTTCCTCAAACTCAATCTATCCAAAACCGAACTTTTTTCCTCACCCATATGCCCCTTCCCCTGATCTCTCTGTCAAAATCGATGGCACAACTACAAGCCCATCCCCACATGCCAAGGTTCTAGGTGTAGTCCTGGACTCTGAACTCTCCTTCAAGCAACACATCCACTCACTGTCCAAATCCTGCCGCCTAAACCTCCGCAACATCTCCAAAATACGTCCCTTTCTAACCAATGACACAACAAAGCTCTTAATTCACTCGCTGGTCTTGCCTTGTTTACTGCAACTCCCTTCTCATTGGCTTACCTCTACATAGTCTATCACCTCTTCAATCCATCATGAATGCTGCTGCCAGACTCATCCACTTTACCAATCGCTCTGTGTCTGCCACTCCTCTCTGTCAATCCCTCCACTGGCTTCTGCTCGGCCAAAGAATTAAATTCAAAATACTAACAACTACGTACAAAGCCATCCATAATTTCACCCCCAGCTACATCACTAGCTTAGTCTCTAAATACCAACCTACTCATTCTCTTCGTTCCTCTCAAGACCTCCTGCTCTCTAGCTCCCTCGTCACCTCCTCCCATGCTTGCCTCCAGGACTTTTCCAAAGCCTCTCCAATCCTATGGAATGCCCTACCCCAATCTGTCCGCTTATCTCCTACTCTATTAGCTTTTAGACAATCCCTGAAAACCCTTCACTTCAGAGAAGCCTACCCTACCAACACCTAACAACTGTATTTTCATTTTCTCCATCAGCTCATCCCCCACAGTTATTACCTTTTGTTTCCACTTGACCCTCCCTTCTAGATTGTAAGCTTTAAGAAGCTGGACCCTCTGATCTCTCCTGTATTGATTTGTATTGTAAGTGTACTGTCTGCCCTCATGTTGTAAAACTCTGCGCAAACTGTTGGCGCTATATAAATCCTGTATAATAATAATAATAAATAATGTTTCCCCCATATAAGAAACAGAACATGAAAGAGGCTATGAGTCTTAGTTATCCGTTTTGGCATGCTAATCCTCAGCGACCCTCCACTCTCTCTTTTTTTAGGTGCTTATTTGTATAGTCACATACAAGTGCTTGGGACTGACTTGAGAGGTAGATCAGTTGGGATCAATGCGGAAGGACACATCACTATGTTGCTTCCCTGAACAGCTCTTCATATGGGGGGAGGACAACTTCAAACTGAGGGTTGCACAATGAAGGTGCAATCTATTTGTCATCTGCCTAATGGGCAGGTTGTTACCAAAGATGCACTAACGGGCATTCTATAAGATGAACAGAACTATAATTCTCAGGGGTCAGTAATATGTAGGGCAGTTTATAGGGGTCAATAGTATGTAGGGCAGTGTCCTGAAGTCAGTAGTATTTAAGGCAGAGTAGAATAAATTATTTTTGATTTGTAAAAAAAAAAAGGTTTTGCCCTTAAAGCTAGTTGATTCTGCCATGAAAGTTCTTGTTTAGGTTCTTTCTGTTAAAGGGTGACAATGCTCTGTATCTGCTATCCAGTTGTGCTCCACTGTTGTCACCCTACCAAATGAGTTTCCAATAGAAACTACAAATAGTTCCCTTAATACACGTTATGCAAGCATGGTTCGCTGTTGCCACCATGTGAAAAGTCATCCTGGGAAACGCTCTTCAGCCATGGCTGGAATACATGCAGACAAAAAAGAGGTTACAGGAGATGAACTGCAATGGGATGCAACAAAGGATGAACACAGATTTTAAAAAGTATTTTACAATTTTAAAATATTGCTGAAAAGTTTTGATAAACATTTATATCCTGGGCTGAAGCCACATAACTTAGCCTGCAGAACAATTTTCCAATTGCAGTTTGTTACTCCACTCTTTTTAATTGCTGCACTAAGCTGAGCAGCTGTCCTCAGTATAGGTAGAGCAGCAGCCATGTTCTTGGAGATGAAAAACTGTAACTTACATAGTTACAGTTACATACTGTAGTTAGATTGAAACATTAATCTAGATCAACCAATAGAAAAAAAACAAAACACAAATCGAAAACTTCCATATGCACAATTCTACACCCACAGTTGATCCAGAGGAAGACAAAAAAACAAAACAATAAAGCATGATCTAAATTACTCCAATAGGGGAAAACATTCAGTTTGTGCAGTTGACAAAGTATGATGGGGCAATCTGGTCTGGACTGTGCTGTGCTGCCTGTAAGGACTGAGCTGCTGAGAGCAGTTGTTGCTGTTTCAGTGATGTAATAAGAGGCTGTCCCTTTGCAATTGTTCGTGTGTGTAGACTGGGCTGCCAATGCTGTAGTCACTGCTGTGAAATTCAGTGAAAGTTTGTTTCCCTTGCATTCCAGTCTGTGTCGGATACTTGATGAACCTGCCATGATCTGAACGCTGCTGCCTTTGGACTACAAAGCTTATTGTGTTTCTGAGAGGACAACTTGCAGCAGCTGTGGCGTGCCAACTTAAAAGAGGGGATGCTTTTGCTGGCCTACATGGGACTACTCAGAGGCCTCATGCCATTTGTTGCTGCTGTGTTACCTGACTTTGTGGTATTACAAGGAACATTTCCCAAATGCAAGAGGCGAGTGCACCAACACAGCATTTCAGCCCCAACATCAGCCAATGTTAGTAAAGACGCCACTGGCCAACAGAGGAGGGAGGGACAGTACCCCTGTCAGACTTTGGAGAGTAGTTCCCATTATCTATGGCCCCTCTTAGTCCAGATATATGAGGACCTGAAATTTGTCCCAAAATTTTAGGGTGTTGTTCATAACTTGTGATATTGTTTGCTACGTCTTCTTTACTGTGTAATACTGTTTCACAATACATGTTGCTCACTGTTGTTTCTGTTTTTCTTTGCCTTGATGGATACTGCCACCCAAAGTTCAAAAAAAAAACTTTTCAGTCTCAAGGTGTGTCAGTGAGTGTGGTGCCATTAGTGGGTCATTAGAATTGGGAACAGTAGAACCCAAACATGTAATTCCTTCAGGGGTGGTGCACAGTGTTCTATTAAAAAAAATGTTCAATATTTTTATACGTTTAAACTATTCAAAACATTATAGAACCCTTTCTCAACATATGTCGCCCAGACATGTACTCATTAAAGATATAAACTGGCATACATGGCTTATAATTATGTTAAAGCATTAAAGGATAACTTCACCTTTATGGAAAAAAAAAATATGAATGCAAATTTTTTTGCTGAATTTTTGCATATTTTTAAGAAAAAGGTCACGGGTGCAATGTGGGCAGAAATGTTCTCTGGCTTTCATCCCATACCCATGTACGGCTTTCTGTTTAAAAGCTGGAGGATATGTCAATGGACTATGGGAGCGCTCATCGACACCCTTGCAGCTCATTGAAGCTCTGTCCGCCTTGGTGAACAAGCAGGGTTCCTTTCGTGTGAAACGCGTCAACTGATCATTATTGCAATCTTGTCTGGCTTATGACAATAAAGAAATTTCTAGAGCATCTTTTGGATTCAAGTGTGCAATCAATCTTTTCTTCTCTTCTTGATATTGCCTACAGTGATAAGCCGGGATTAGCACCTTGGACCGAGTGTGTCCACATTTTGCCTGAAGCGGTGTGTGCACCCTTGTTCTGCCCCAGTGGCATAACAAAGCTATGTAGGTGGAGCCCCGCACAGCAACTCTCTTTTTAAAAGGTGACCACATTTGTGGAGAGAAGAACCCCCGGCCGCTGTTGCTGGGGGAAGGGGGATAGGAGAGAGTTAATACGGGTGAAACATGTAATATGTTCTGAAGGTGAACAAAGCAGACTACAAAGGTCACAAATAGAGTACAAGTAAATGGATGTAAGGGCCCTGCTATTTAATACCTGTGCATAACCATACATATTTAATAACTGAGCTATGTGCAAAGATGTGTCTGAAGATTGATCTCCAATAATACCAATTAGATTGTCATGATTTTGGCAAGAGTAGTTGGGTACTGCATATCTCTGTCCAGATAAAATGCACAATACACCCTCCATGGCTTTAACCACATGTCTACAGGAGTCAGTTGCATGGTACCCCAAAGTCATATTAGGTAAAATATCAGAGTTACTGTTGATCTCTTTAATAGCAAGCACATAAGCCAGGAGATATCTGTAGTAGCGAGGTACAGGTCTATGAAGAAAAAAGAAGAGAAAAAATATGATATTATGATGATAATATGAAAAAAATATAATGAACAATACGACATAGAGTTTACCCCCACGTCTTCTATGTCATTATGAAGGCTCTTTTACTAACCCAGGGCAATTTTTTTTTCCCTTGAATGTCAAGATTTCATTTTTTAAGTGTTAAGTTTGCTAACTAACCCAAATTCGTTGCTGAAAAGTTCACTTGAAAGTGGAGCTCCACTTTTGATGAGGAAAAAAAAAGCCATCTTGGGTAAACTTTGAATGGATGTTTACTTTACCAAAATTAATGCTAAAAATGATTACTGCTGCAAAAAAAGAGAATTGTCAGCATCCAGTTCCCTTAGCTGTGGAAAGCTTCTGAGTTTATATTAGCTAAAATTAAGTCTATAATGTAGAGAATGTCTTCAAACTGGCTGTCACACAAGCAGGAACTCTCATTCATGGGTGTGCAAAACAGACTGTAATGCTGCGTACACAAGATCGGACTTTCCGAAAATGTTGGATGTGAGCTTGTTGGCTGAAAGTCCGACCATGTGTATGCTCCATCGAACATTTGTTGTCAGACTTCCTGCCAACAAATATTGGCTAGCAGGTTCTCAAATTTTCCATCAACAAAACTTTGTTGTCGGACTTTCTGATCGTGTGTACACAAGTCCGTCGCACAAACGTTCACGCATGCTCATAATCAAGTACCAGCCGGAAGCGCTCGGTCTTGTAAAACTAGTGTTCATAATGGAGATATCAAACTATTAAACTTCCTTTTTATCGGCTCGCCGTACGTATTTTACATCACTACGTTCGTAATTGTTGGCCAACATTTGTGTGACCGTGTGTATGCATGACAAGTTGGAGCCAACAACCTTCGAACAAAAATCCACGGTTTTGTTGTCGGAAAGTCAGATCGTGTGTACGGGGCATTAGGGTTAATGGCACTGGATTTCTGGCAGGATCAACAGCTGTACTTATCAAGAAGATACACTATGTTACCAAAAGTATTGAGGCACAAGCCTTTACACGCACATGAACTTTAATAGCATCCCAGTCTAACGCAGGCCATGCATGGGTCAAATTTCGAAATAATTTTCTTTCAAAAATCTTATCTTTTCGTTTGGATTTTGCACCATGAGTGAAATTTATATTTGAGTAATATGGCATGTTGGAATTTTTTTTTAAAACAAACCATTTCCTAATCAATGATGGGAGAATTGTGCGAGAAACGTAATCGAAAAAGAAATGTGCATGTGCAAGAAGAGAAAGTTCCCGGAAAGAAAAGAAAATTCCCAGCCACGAAAATGATTTTCTGTAGCAACATGAGGTGAAATTGAAGGCCTGGTTGGTTGAATTTCAAAATAAAAAATGGTGGCACCATGGGATCACAAAACGCACAAAATGATTTTCTGATTTTCAAAAGAAAATTCTTTCGAAATTCGACCATGTATGGCCAGCCTTAGTCTGTAGGGTTCAATATTGAGTTGACCCACCCTTTGCGGCTATAACAGCTTCAACTCTTCTAGGAAGGCTGTCCACAAGGTTTAGGAGTGTGTCTGTGGGAATGTTTGACCATTCTTCCAGAAGCGCATTTGTGAGGTCAGGCATTGATATGGACAAGAAGGCCTGGATCGTAGTCTCCTCTCTAATTCATCCCAAGGTGTTCTGTCGAGTTGAGGTCAGGACTCTGTGCAGGCCGGTCAAGTTCTTCCACCCAAAACTCACTCATCCATGTGTTTATAGACCTTGCTTTGTGCACTGGTCCAAATCATGTGGTGGAGAGGGGATTATGGTGTGGGGTTGTTTTACAAGGGTTGGGCTTGGCCCCTTAGTTCTTGGGAACTCTTAAGGTGTCAGCCTACCAAGACATTTTGGACAATTTCATGCTCCCAACTTTGTGGGAACAGTTTTGGGATGTCCCCCTCCTGTTCCAACATGACTGCACACCAGTGCACAAAGCAAGGACCATAAAGACATGGATGAGCAAGTTTGAGGTGTAGGAACTTGACTTCAACTTGACCTCAACCAGATAGAACACCTTTGGGATGAATTAGAGCACAGACTGCGAGCCAGGCCTTCTTGTTCAACATCGGTGCCTGACCTCACAAATGTGCTTCTGGAAGAATGGTCAAACATTCCTATAAACCTTGTGTACAGCCTTCCCAGAAGAGTTGAAGCTGTTATAGCTGCAAAGGGTGGGTCAACTCAATATTGAACCCTACGGACTAAGACTGGGATGCCATTAAAGTTCATGTGCATGTAAAGGCAAGCGTCCCAATACTTTTGGTAATATAGTGTATAACAAATGCTTACAATGGTTTATTTAACAGACCAAAAAGGAGCAAATAAAAGAAACTCACTGTTAGGACTTGCATACACTTTATAGATAAATGAAGTATGTATTGTGTACTTACTCCATACACAACACTGGAGAGTTTGAAAAACTTGACTTTGCATGTACTGCAAAATAATACACACTGAATATTCCACCAATTATAAAGTCACCTTCATAGACATACTTCTTGTCAAAGACATATTGTCTGCTTGTGATAAAACATTGAGGTCCGGAACTTAGTTTCTGACATTGTGGTGATAATAACACACAGAGACATAACATAACCTGGAGAAAGAAAGAATGACCGTCCATCCCTTAGCTTTCTCACTGCCCCATTTTGATTATCTTAAACCACAAAATCACAGATCTGTAAAAGCGATATACTACAACATAGATGTGTCCTGTGCATGGATCCTGAATCAATTCAATGATCTGAATCAATTCAATGATCTTATATAGAGTGAACCAAGCAGGCTAGAGACTGTGTAAACAATATAATTAACTGATGAATTATATTTGCCTCGATGATTGCTTTTATATTGCTTTTAAAATTTTAAACAATCATATTTAATGTTGCTAAATTAAATCTGTCATGAAAGAACAATGGATAGTGTTACTTCAGACCTCCTTGCAAAAAAATTTAGTTTACTGTTATGCCACATACACACAATCAGATTTTCCCACAACAAATGTTGGATGTGAGCTTGTTGGCTGAAAGTTTGACCGTGTGTATGCTCCATCGAACATTTGTTGTCAGACTTTCCTAGCAGGTTCTTAAATTTTCCGCCAACAAATTTTTTTGTCGGACTTTCCGATCGTGTGTACCCAAGTCCGTTGGACAAAAGTCCACACATGCTTGGAATCGGCTCGCGGTACGTCTTGTACGTCACTACGTTCGTATTCGTAATTGTTGGCCAACATTTGTGTGACCGTGTGTATGCAAGACAAGTTGGAGCCAACATCCTTTGAACAAAAATCCACGGTTTTGTTGTCGGAAAGTCCGATCGTGTGTACAGGGCATAATGGTTTTAAGTAAATTATAAGAAGGGATGAGATTTGGGTCACATCAAGTTTCCACCCAAACTTCCAGGATGAATTCAATTTGAAATTTAAAATTTTGCTCTAATTTAGGGTTGCTTCATTTTGGTACAGACCCATCAGCAGCCTGAGATGAGCCAATAATATGAGAGCTGAATACCCAGACACTCGCTGTAAGAGAGGGGGGCTGAGAACAGCCATAGTGTTGGGCTAATGGAGCTGGTGATAGTGACAGGACAGGGAAAACTTTCAATAGCAATAGATTAATGTAGTTCATTAAGTGTTCTGGACTTGTGTTTTGTGTCTTACACGTGTCTTTGTGCACCTTCTAGGACTGAGCTGTTAGTTTGACAGCTTGGTCTTGCAGAGTGCAGGAGATGGCTAGGTGGAGCATAGGCAGGGATGGCTCCTGAACCAACAGAGACCCTCCCAGCACAATGCTTGATGTAGGTGCCTGTTTTTCCTTTTTTTTTTTTTTGCGTGAGCACAATAGGACAGAAACAAAGAAGGCTGATAGCAGCAGGTCCTTCAGTCTCATCGTTTCATAGTTGGTAAGGTTGAATAAAGACTCCAATCCATCTAGTTCAACGTGTGTGTGTATGTCTCGGACACTTCCCACATCCCTGTATATAGTGTTCAGTAATATGTCCATCAAAAAAAAAAAGTAAATTAGTAACACTTCCCGCTGAAACTTCTGATTGTGGAAGGAAGTTCCACATCCTTACTGCTCTAACAGTAAAAATAAAACCTCTACGCTATTTAACCACTTCCGGACCGCCGATATACATCCTTACTTTGACGAGGCATTACGTTGTTATGGCAGCATCTAGCTGCCATAACCCCGGTATCCTCTTCCTCGTCCGGCGGTCTGTGGCAGATTCGCCGCGAGATCACTTTTATCGGTAGCGGGAGAGGGGCCCCCTCCTCCCGCTACGCTCCGGTGCCCCCGCCGCTCACCAGAGCCATCGGCAGTGGCGGAGGCAATCAGATGTTCACCCTTGCTGTGCATGGAGACGAGTGAGGGGAAGATGGCCCCCACCTGTCTCCATAACATTGCAGGGTGGAAGTGACGTCAAAACGTCACTTCCGCCCATAGCTCTTGAAGGGACATTTTTTCTTATTTTTTTTTTTAAATGACAATTTTTTTTATTTTTTTTTATTGCATTTTAGTGTAAATATGAGATCTGAGGTCTTTTTGACCCCGGATCTCACATTTAAGAGGTCCTGTCATACTTTTTTTCTATTACAAGGGATGTTTACATTCCTTGTAATAAGAATAAAAGTGACACTTTTTTTGTTTTAAACAGTGTAAAAATAAAAGATAAAAGATAAAATAAATAAGAAAAAAATACAATTTCTTTTTCTCGTCACGCCGAGCTTGCGTGCAGAAGCGAACGCATACATGAGTAGCGCCCGCATATAAAAACGGTGTTCAAACCACACATGTGAGGTATTGACGCAATCGGTAGAGTGAGAGCAATAATTCTAGCCCTAGAACTCCTCTGTAACTTAAAACATGCAACCTGTAGAATTTTTTAAACGTCACCTATGGAGATTTTTAAGGGGAAAAGTTTGTTGCCATTCCACAAGCAAGCACAATTTTGAAGCATGACATGTTGGGTATCAATTTACTCAGCTTAACATTATCTTTCACAATATAAAAAAATTGGGCTACCTTTACTGTTGTCTTATTTTTTAATTCAAAAAAGTGTATTTTTTCTAAAAAAAAGTGCGCTTGTAAGACCACTGCGCAAATACGGTGTGACAGAAAGTATTGCAATGACCGCCATTTTATTCTCTAGGGTGTTAGAAAAAAAATGTATAAGGTTTGGGGGTTCTAAGTAATTTTCTAGCAAAAAAAAACTGTTTTTAATTTGTAAACAACACATCTCAAAAAGAGGCTCGGTCCTTAAGTGGTTAAGGTTGAATCACTTCTCATCCAACTTCATTGAATGGCCATGTGTGTTCTTAATCAACCTGAGACTGAATAATTTCCTCCCATTGTTGGAACCACCATTAAGATATTTGTATATTACTATCATATTCCCTCTTAAGCATCTCTTCTCCAAGGAGAATAAGTATAATGTTTTGTAGTCATTCCTCATAGCTGAGGTCCTCCAGTCCCCTTATCAGTTTTGTTGCCCTTCTCTGGACTCTCTCCTCCTGGATGTCCCTCTAGAGCACTGGTGGTGACCAGAACTGGTCAGCATACTCAAGATGTGGCTGAACCAGAGTTTTGTAAAGTGGTGGAATTATAGTTTTATCCCTTTAGTAAATATCCTTTTTAATGCATGCTAATATTCTTCTAGCCTTGCGTCATAAAAATGAAAAAACCCTTGCGCACAGCTGTGTAAAAAAAACATACAATATAATAAATGAGTGATCTATATCGGAATTTTTTATATACCGTACTCTTGTTTCTTGAGTATTATACACAGTGTAAGACAAGTGTAGCGCTGGATCATTTTGGGTTGTGATGTGTAACTAATAGCCTTTTTTTCTGCAGTTTGGCATTGCTTGCCATTGCTGATGCTGTTGCCGCTAACCGTCCTTAGCAACAAGTTTACCAATTCCAAAGGTGTCAAAAAACGTCAAGGAAAAAAAACTTAGAAGGAAAAAAGAAACAGATGGTAAAAGAAAGAGGATGTCGATAAGATCTGCAAAGAAATTGAACTCTGGACATCAGGACAGCAAGGCATACATTTTCAATCTTCTTAAAAACATGCAGGGTAGGGAATACCTTAGTAACTTCTTCCTAAATAGTAAGGTTAAAGTAGAACTATAGGCAAAACTTTTTCCTGGTGCCTCCATGGCAGCATACCTATGACAAGCTCCGCCTAGGCTCCTCCCTCAGGACCAGTGAATATAATAAAAGAAAAGGATTAGTGCACTCCCAGCATTCTCTTTTTTTTCCTCATACCTCATGGTCAGTGAATGGTGGTCGAACGTCCCTTATTTCTGCAGTCGGCAGTTTTCAGCTGGGTTCAAGCCTCTCCCAGGTACAGTCCCTATTCTTGGGCAGCTAAATAAGCTAATAAGATAGGGAGTCCCTTCCGTGGGCCTTTTGGGACAGCAGTTGTCTCTTAACTAAGAGCTCCTATCTTCATTTATATACTGGCATTTGCTCAAGCCTGCAGCAGAGAAGGCAGCTATATCTATTTTGCACTTAGCCTTATCCTTACATTTCTCCCTCCTGTCATCCATTCTCTCTCACTTTCCTTTCCTTGCGTTCGTCTCTCTCTTTTTCGCTTTCTTCCTCCCCCACCACCTTTCCCTTCTTGTGATATTGTACCTTCATTCCTGGTTGCTATAGTGGGCAGCGCGCACCTCGCGCTGGCTATTCTGAGTCCCTTAGCGTCATCCTGCTTGCTCTGCGCATACGTGGACTTCAGGAGCTGGCTCGGTGGGCCAGGTTGAGTCAGGCGGGCCGCATAGATCCTAGTGCCGCTGGCCGCGCTTGCGCAGTCTGGCCTGAGATTGTGGCGGCCATCTTGAATAGGGGTAAATTTTAATTTTTTGTGCCCTTGTTTGTCAAAATAATTTTGTAGAGGGTTGTATCTTCCGCAGATGTCCCTCCCCTCTCCATTGTTTATTACTGGGGGCTTTCATCATGCCAGCCTGTTGTTATCTGAGGAGGTTGCCTATGTGGGGAGCTCCTGGAGGGGACCCTGTTTTTTGCCAGCGGTGAATGTAATTTCTTTCTTTTATTTTTTTACCCAGGAATACTGTTTTCTTTCTCCAGCTGAAATACCAGTCGCTAACTCCTTTATCTCTCTCTAGCTGCTTTTTCTGTCTGCTGCCTAAAATAAGCAGTACGCCACCCGAACAAGACCCTCTCCAACATTTAAGGTAGGGACCATCGTCCAGGTGAGTAAAAAAAAAAGAGAGCACTTATGTTAGTACTGTACGTTTATGAATTTTAGCCTTGAACGCCAGAAGAAGTCCAAGCAGACTTCAAGGCAACATAAACAAATCTATGAAGGCCCCCAACCAGGGCCCACCAGCAAGATCAGGATACCATGCAAGTGGCGAGGGTTCGTCCGTGAAATAGTTCTTCACATTCACCAACTCTCAAATCCCTAAATACCGAGCATGCGGGGTCATCCCATTACCAGCCAATTGGTCTGCAAAAGCTGTTTTAGAGTCTATGCAGCAGACAGAGAGTCAGAGGGTTAACAGGTAAACTGTTCTACTCAAAAAATGAGCAGGGGTTACATAGTGGAATGAGCAACAGCCGTTCCATTTAAGCCATTAGCTCAACCTGCTCCAGAGAAATTAAATCTTCCTGGCCCATCCTCGGGAGAATCTTCTCACCACGCAGCAAGTATCCCTCCAAGACATCTGGATGGTAGTGGGCCATCTAAGGATACCTCAGAAGACTTCAACCTTTTCCTAGTTCAGCCCAATGTCCAGGCTGTAAAGCCAGCTATTGGTTGGGAGGAAGCCGACACTACAGCTGAGAAGTCAAAGATGTACCTCCCATTTCTAAAGAAGCAGGTTTCCTTCTTTTGGCTCGGTTTCCACTATTGCGACTTGTCATGCGACTTGGAACTGCAAAGTCGCATGATAGGTCGTACCCCATGATTTCCAATGAGTACTGTTCATATCTATTTGACTTCAAGTCGCAGCAACATCAAAATAATCCCTGCACTAATTTGGCCCCACTTCATTGCAACTAGAGGGCCATAGACCTCAAGAATACACAGGCATTGTTTCAAGTTGCATCAAAATCGCAGCAAAAAACCATGGCAAAATCGCGCGACTTTCAGGTCGCAATAGTGGAAACATAGGCTTACTCTGATGGATGATGTCAGAGACATTGTTGAAAAAAATAAATAAAAATAAATAAATATTTTTTTTTTCCTCTCAATTGCCTAGGAAAATATTTTCCACTGTCGGAGCAAGATTCTTCAATACCAAACAGTCCACTGGAGGTAGATGCATCAGTGGTTCATATAAGAAAGAATTTCATTGCACCGATTAATGCCTCAATTGGGAATCCTTTAGACAGACGAATAGTCCCCAACTTAAAGGAGCTTGCCAAATGGCGGGTAAACGCCCGGAAGTCAGCAATTGCCTTATCTGTATCCAAAGCCCTGCGGGCAGGGACCGAAAACATGGAAACAGTGATTCATCAAAATGTCCCTAGGGAAAATATAGTCAAGGCTTTGGACAAATAATGTCTCTCAGCAGACTTCACCAGAAAGACGGCGATGGATACAATTCGATACTTCGCAAGATCATTGTCACTACTTGTGATAGCCATATGGGTATTGTGGTCAGAACTATGGGCAGCTGACACTGTGTCAAAACAAAATTAGTATAAATATCATTTTTTTATGGTAAATCACTCTTTGAGGAAAGGTTACAGAAAGCCATTTCCCGCATCACAGGAGGAAAGTCAGACTTGATTCCCAGCAGAATTAGATGTACCCGGGGATTCAGGGATGCTTACTTGCACGCACCCAAACTACAACTGTTACAGAAGTATCTGAGATTTTCGGTCGACCAGGTCCATCTACAATTCCAGAGTCTGCCCTTTGGACCCCGCACTTCCCTCAGAGCCCTCATGGGGGCTCGGATCACTATCCAAGCTTCTTTAAGAGAACTGGGTGTCAGTTCTTATCACTAACAAGACGATATCCTCCTTTTATCAAAAGATTCAGCTCAGCTAGTGGAACACAGGTGGATGTTGTGGCCTACACTATCAAGATACGGTTGGATGGTAAATCATCAAACGAGTCATCTTTTCTCCAGTTTAGACAACTTATTCAACACCGCAAAAGGGACCGTGTCCCTGCTATCTCAGAAAGTGTGGGCGATCATTCAGAAAGTAAGGAGAATGAGGACATGGTCCTACATAACAGCCTCGAGCTAACTCAACTTAATAGGGATTTTTGTCTATTTGTATCCAGATGGTCCCATGGACACATGGATACCTCAGGCACCTTTTTATCTAGAATTCCTTAAGTAATGGAGTAAACTGTCTATCCCAGTCCATATATCAAACAAGTTTGATGCACAAGGGTCTGCACTCTGCACTAGTGGACAAAGAAGGAGATGCCTGTAAAGCCACTTTCATTAGGGCATGTCTTCTGGACCACAGTTACCACAGACACCAATGCAATATGCTAGGAGGCACATTACAACCAGATGTTGGTTCAAGAGAGATGGGTATTTAGTGTGGCAGACATCATCGCAAATATCCTGGAAATCCAGGCAGCTTATCTTGCATCGACAGCATTTTCTCTCTCAGATCAAGGACAATTCAGTTCTGATTAGGATAGACAATAGAGTGGCAATATCATACAAACATCACCAAGGCGGAACCCACAACAGTTCCTTACCAAGGGAAGTGGAACCCATCTTCATTGGGCAGAGGGGAATCTGAAAGACCTAAGAGTAGTCTATCTTCCAGCCCACTTAAACACAAACGCTGATCACCTATCCCAAGGATTCCTGGATCCCAACAAATTGTTCCTACAACTGAAGTTATTCAGTTGGATTGTAGGCCAGTGGACCTTTCCTGAACTTCATCCTTTTGCTACAGCAAGCAATACCAAGTATTGGTTTGTTTTACATCAACCTCACCCTTGGGCAGAAGCAATAGATACCCTGTCAAGTCCTTGGGCATGCAATCTAATTTAGGCCTCCTCCGGCCTCCTACCTTAAAAATTCTCGCGAGACTTGCAATACCAACAATAAAGGTGATAACAGTGCTGCCATATTTGCAGGGAGACCCATATTTCCCTAGGGCAATATATCTTCATGTCCAGCCTCCGGTAAATATTCCTCTGATACCCACTCTTCTGGCTCGAGGCATCACACCCATCAGAATCCTCACAGATTGAGCCTTCACATGAGAATGTTAAAACACAGAGGCTTTAATCATTAGGATGTTCCTCCAGAGTTGTTTCAACTCTGCTCAAAGCACAGGAGCCTTCAACAAACAATATGTATGACAAGGTTTGGAATAAGTTTCTATCTTTCGCTAACTGCAAAATTTCAATCCTGATGTATCCTCTTCCTCCCAACTCCTTGACTTCCTGCAAACAGACCTGATTTAGGATTAAGCAATTTAAAGCTACAGCTGGTGGCAATCTCTGCTGTAACCACAAGAGATGGGCCGAAGATCCTTTAATAATCAAATTCTTCAAGACAGTCAAGAAGATAAGCCCACCCATTAAAACAAATCTTTCCCATTTGGGATCTCTCTATCGCTCTGGACTGGAGCCCTTATCCAAACAGTATTTTGCCTCATCTGATTCAGCGTCCTTGTGGAATCTCACTTAGAAACAATTTTTCTTTGTGGCGATGGCATCATGCTGGGGAGTATCAGAACTTCAGGCTCTGGGATCAGAAGACAATAATATTATTTTTTGTACTCGGATAGAGTGGAACTTAGAACGGTAAATGGATTCATCCCTAAGTTCTCCTCTTCCTCTAATATCTCCGAGCCTTGGGTCCAGCCAATCTTTTCAGATCCAATTTCAACCTTCTTCACGAAGACGATATTACTTTGGTGCTGAGACACTATCTTCAAGCCACAACTCCCTTCAGACTTTCATCTAACCTGTTTGTAGTACCCCAAAAAAAAAAAAAAAAACGGGCAAAGAAGCATCATCTGGAACAGAGGCCTCCAGAATGTGGCCCTCCAGCCATTCCGGAACTGCAGTATCCATCATGCCTAGTCATGTCTGTGAATATCAGAGCTTTAAAATACCTCATGGGACATGTGGTTCTGCAGCAGCTGGGAAGCCATAGTTTGCATATCCCTGCTCTAGTACAATGGTTTCATGGATAATCAAATTTGGTTAAGAAGGCGTATAGGGCTAGGGGTCTAGAACCCCCTCTTCAGTTGGGCTGTATGCCACCCAGTTGTTTTCTGCTTCTTGGACAGCGAGAGCAGATATATCCATCAAAACAATCTAAAGGGTAGCATCACGGTCATCCCAACATGCGTTTACGAGACATTACAGAGTAGACCCGGCAGCTTTCTCATCTGTAGAAACTGGCAGACAGGCTATCAGGCCGGCATTTGCCTATTTTAAATCCTTTTTCAAATACTGTATTTATTGGCGTATAACACGCACTTTTCCACCCTGAAAATCGGGTTATATGCCGATACTGCAATTTGGGCTGCCTAGGAGGAGACAGGGAGGGGGGCAGGACAAGCGCCGTCAGATTACATACAGCGAGAATCTCCTGTTTACTCAGTGGCCTCTGTAATAGGAAGTCCCATCTCCTGGGCCCGGGATTGGACCAGTGTTCTGTCTATGATAGAAGCCCGTCCAGGAGGCAGGACTTTGTATTAAAGAAGCCACAGAGTAAACAGGAGATTCTCGCTGTATGTAATCTGAGGGCGCTAGTCCCGCCACCCTCCCTGTCCCCTCCGAGGCAGCAGTAATCTGAGGTGATACTGCAGATGGGCATTGATCAGGCTGCATTCATGGCAATGGAGAGGCTGCGTATGGGCATTGATCAGGCTGCAGATGGGCATTGATCAAGCTGCATTGATGAGCAATTGTGAGGCTGCAGATGGGCATTGATCAAGCTGCATTGATGGGCAATTGTGAGGCTACAGATGGGCATTGATCAAGCTGCATTGATGGGCAATTGTGAGGCTGCAGATGGCATTGATCAGGCTGCAGATGGACAATGGTGAGGCTGTATTGATGAGCACTGACCCTTATTTTGCTTCAAAGTTTTTTTCCTGAAACTTCCCTCCTAAAATGAAGGTGCATGTTATACACCTGTGCGTGTTATATGCCAATAATACGGTAAGTCTTTTACTATGCATTATCTCACCCATTTCAGCTAGTTATTTGTCACAGGTATGCTGCCATGGAGGCACCAGGAAAACAGAAAATAGTTTCATTATTATTTTCTTTTCCTGGTGCCTATCCATGGCAGCATACAATCCCATCCTCGGTATGCTATATTACGTAGAATGCTGGGAGTGCACTAATCCTTTTCTTTTATAATATTCACTGGTCCTGAGGGAGGAGCCAAGGCGGAGCTTGTTACAGGTATGCTGCCATGGATAGGCACCAGGAAAAGAAAATTATGGTAAGTATGAAACTATTTTCTAGTTACTATTTACTAGTTTTTTTTTTTAATTTTGGATAGTGTATGGGAGGGTTATAACCCCTGTCAGATTTTTTTTTTTCTTTTACATATGCGTCCCATTGTATATGGGATTCACCCACTCCTGCACAGCCAGGCACACCAAATCTTCACAAGCACCCAGAGTCAGAGAACAGTCCGTGGCCTTTTTATTTTTTGTTATTTATTAGAGGGTTAATAACTTGGATAGGGATGGGAGGTTATAGGATGCCCACTTGACTTCATCAACTTCAGGGACAACTTCCTATATACATCTATTTACAGTCTCTTCTTCTCTCTACTCCAGCACAAACATTTGCTTGCTCCAGCTAATTTACTCTTGAGATGATCTGATAGGCTTCCAGTCAGATTTAGCAACAGCCCATTACAGGCAGGAACTCGCAGCACCTTTAGGGCAAGTAACTTCTCCTCTGTGGCCACTGATCCCAGCACCACCTCTTCAGTCACTGCAAACCCACCAGGCTGCAGCTGCTCCTTTCACCAGCCATCCTGGCAGTTTCTCCACACCAGTCCACCCGACTGACTCTTCACTAGCCCGCTGACTCTCAGGAGATCTCTGAGGGAAAGGACTGAAGACTTTAAAGCCAGCAGCTGTAGTATGTGTAGCTGCTGGCTTTTCATTTTTGCAGCAGTGGGCGGACCTCCGCTTTAATTAACAAACATAACAAATGTTCAGGTGCCAAATCCTTGCCCCATTGAAGTCAATAGGAACCTCATGTTAAAAAGAGAATGACAATTTTCTAGGGTAATAGACCAGAAAAAGCATGGGAGTCTGGCCACTGCCTTCGGAACATGTACTAAGGCAAAAACATTTTTTTTAAATCCTGTTTGGTGGGAAGCTGCGATTTTAATCATGCTTAAAGGGCAACATTAAAAATGTTAAATACCCTACACCTGCCTGTGAAGTGGCACGTCCGTATAATTTATACAACCTACTACAGCAAAACAAGCATTTACAAATATAGAAAATGCAGTTTAAATTTCCAGTAAATGACAGTTCCTGACTGCTTCATCCTGTTTTAAGAAAAGCAGCCATCTATACAAGACTCTTAGATGAAGGTTTGGTATCGATTTTAAAGGGGGACCAAAAAAAAAGTGTTTAATACTCTCTAAAAATACACACAGTACAAGACCCTTATCCTTCATAAGCCCCCCCCCCCCCAAAATTCCTTGGGGTCTGGTATGGATTCTAAAGGGGAACCCCATGCAAAGAAAAAAAAGTATGGGGTCCCCACAAATCCATACCAGACTCTTATCTGAGCATGCAGCCTTCCTAACCAGGAAAGTGGGGGGATGAGCATTGCCTCCTCTCCTGAACCATACCAGGCCACATGCCCTCAACCCCTACATGAATGAGTAACAGGTACACAGTTCACCCACTCATTCACAAAACATATAAAAATGTAGCCAGGTGCTGGACTACAACAGTATGGAGAAGGAAAATATTGCCTTGTATTCTTCTCTCCTCTACTGAGATACTGATGTTATGCTACACCATCCTTTTTCTACCAACAGAGGGAGAGCTAAAGCCAAGCAAGCCTATAGACTGCAATGCACATGCTGAGAATTCTGGGAGTGGTCATTTGAGACAGGGGCCATATAATGGAACAAATAGTCTCCTTACAATACAAATCCCAACAGGCAGTAGGACGAAGGGAGAGATCATTTTTTCTTATACTGCCTGGGAAAGCTCTTCCTCTTGGCACTGAGGGAGTTAGAGAGAGAGAGAGCCTCTGGATATTCACCTGCCAGTGGGCGACCATACCAGTGGAGATCCAAGCCTGAGACTGGGAGTGAGGACACCCAGGGGAAGCGCACCGCTACCTACATCACAGCACCTGCACTGCTGCAGCAGGCACACTGGAGCAACCACTCACCCTCTGCTTCCCACTGCTGATTACAGGATGCCTTCGGGGAGACACCGAGGGCCAATCCTTCTACAGTGAAAGGTCACTGCAGTATCCCAGGGACTAGTGAGAGGACTATTTGCCCACTGCTGATACTTCTAGCAGGGAATAAACCACTGAGAGCAGGACACCAAGTGTACCAAAGGGCACCAAACCTAGACTGCACCTCTACCAACCCTATGCTGCACCATACTGAACCTTTACCGCATCTGGACCACATTTACCTTGCACCTGTACTGAGATTATACCTTACCTATACTGTACCTATACTATATGCAGGTTAACTGGGTCTTTCGTTAAGTACAAAGATGCTCTTACGAGGCCCCTATAATAGCGGGCAGAAGAACATCTCAAAAGACTATCCCTCTTGTAACAAAAATTCTGCAAGCCACCTTTGTTCTCCTGCCCCCTCTGCTACCATCCTTTGTTTCTCTTGGAAAGAGCATACCCATTCAGTCTAGAACTAGCGTTGCTGCCATAAATGTGTTTTGGCCGTATAGTTCCAGCACTCAATAGATTAAACTTTACTACAGCTCACTACTCCACTTGAGGTGGCCTGGCTACTTTTTATGCTGATCTGGGTGCCAAATGTCATTTTATGCCTAGGAGTTGGGTACAGGAGTTGGGTACAGAAGTAAATTGTAAATATAAATAATTATGTAATATTAGTAAATATGTTCTACCACTTTAAAGGGAGAAAAGACCTCATGGGGAGAAAGATCTGTACTCACAGGTCGGCTATAGCACTGTGCTTGACTAGCATCGAGGAGGATGGGACCTCAAGTGGTTGTCTGTTCCGGAGCTGAGGCAAGGAACCCCATCCCAGCCAAGAAAACCTCCACATAGCATGCCCAATTGCTGCAACACATTCCACATATGTGGGCATAATTAAAAGTATACTCAAGCCTTAGGATAGCTCAGTGCTCCCAGTTTGGAGACAGCTCCTATATAGGTGCCCTGGCCAGAAGTCAAGAAACAAGAGGTATAAACCATGGGTCAGAGGTGCCCCAGCCAGCTGACAGGAGACAGGAGATCTTATCCCAGGAGTCAGGGGAGCTCCTTTTGGGGTGTCACAAGAACCCCAACCCAGAGGTTACAAGTGGGCAGTGCAGCAGGGGGGTGTGACTATAGCCTGACTGAGCCAAGAGAGCCAGGAGAACTGGACAATACAATCAGAGGGACTGGTAAGAAGAGCAGTGGTGAGGTGAATGAGGGAGCTTAGTGGCTTGGCATTTTCAGTTGACTATTCATGTTGATGTGGAAGAACCCCTCTGGGGTCAACTGATGTCTATGTGAACCTTCTGTTTTGTTTAATAAAAGTGGGCCAGCAAGCCCTAAAACAGAATTTCTGGATTGGACTGAACTCACTGGAAAGCATCTACCACATAAGTGCAATCACCCCAAAACCACAGGTTTTACACCTGGCAGCGAATACCAATATAAAACGTACTGAACTGATGTGTATTATCCATGAGGTTTGACAATCCACAAAATGCTGAAAAACAGGCCTCTTTCCATCTCTTTTTATCTTTATATACGTATTTCAACATATGCACAAATAGTGCATCTAGGGAAAAAAAATCACCTGAGAGAGTACAACATTGGGGATACAGTGTTAGCCAGCACTTTAGAGGAAAAAGATTTGGGGTACTTATTTCAGATGATTGCAAAATAAGCAAACAGTGTGACCAGGCAGGGGGAAAAGCGAATAGAATTCTAGGATGCATCACTAGAGGGATAACCAGCAGATATGCAATTAGCGGACCTGAAGCTGTTGCAAAACTACAAGTCCCATCATGCCTCTGCCTCTGGGTGTCATACTTGTGGCTGTCAGAGTCTTGATGTGCCTCATGGGACTTGTAGTTTTGCAACAGCTGGAGGTCCGCTAATTGCATATCCCTGCCCTATATAGATCTTTAATGGGACCTCATTTAGAATAATGTGTCCAGTTCTGGAGACCTTACTTACAGAAAGATATTAATAAAATAGAACGAGTAGGGTAACAAAAATGGTGAAAGGTTTGGGGCATAAAACATATCAAGAGCGACTTCAGGAACTTAATATGTACAGTCTGAAGGAAAGAAGAGAAGGGGGAGACATGATTGAAACCAATAAATAAATCAAGTGGGTGAAGTTGAGGAGGGTCGTTTTTTTCAATATGAAACCAAAATCAAGCACACGGGAACATGACCTCAAACTAACTGGAGGAAGGCTCAAAATGAATCTTATGCCGCGTACACACGGTCGGACTTTCTGTCCTACTTGGTCCGGCACACTTTCTGACGGACTTTGTCCGCCAGGTGCGCCGGACTTTAAAACGGACGGACTTGCCCACACACGACCGGACTTTGCGGGGGGGCTAAGTCCGCCCGTTTTTCGACGGACTTTCGCCGGAGTTACGGCGGACTTTCAGAATGAACGAACTTGCCCACACACGGACAAGTTCGTTCATTTTGAACGTGACTCAGGTGCGACGGGACTAGAAAAGGATGTCAATCTTGCCGCTTTTATCGGCGAGATTGACACCTTGCGAGCCCCGTCGCGGGGCATACCAGGCCCTTAGGTCTGGTATGGATTATAAAGGGGAACCCCCTACACCGAAAAAACGGCGTGGGGTCCCCCCCTAAAATCCATACCAGACCCCGATCCGAGCACGCAGCCTGGCCGGTCAGGAAAGGGGGTGGGGACGAGCGAGCGCCCCCCCCCCTGAACCGTACCAGGCCGCATGCCCTCAACATGGGGGGTGGGTGCTTTGGGGGAGGGGGGCGCCCTGCGGGCCCCCTCACCCCAAAGCACCTTGTCCCCATGTTGATGAGGACAAGGGCCTCTTCCCGACAACCCTGGCCATTGGTTGTCGGGGTCTGCAGGCGGGAGGCTTATCGGAATCCGGGAGCCCCCTATAATAAGAGGGCCCCCAGATCCTGGCCCCCCACCCTATGTGAATGAGTATGGGGTGCATGGTACCCCTACCCATTCACCTAGTGAAAAAGTGTAAATAATAAAACACTACACAGGTTTTTAAAATATTTTATTAAACAGCTCCGGGGGGGGGTCTTCCTCCGTCTTCGGGGGTCTTCTTCCGGCTTCGGGGGTCCCTCCGGTTCATCTTCTCCTGGCAGAATTTCTGATCATGTATACGCGTCATTACCGTAATTTTCCTTTCCTGATGGGCTCTACTGGCAAAACATCTTCCCAACAGGGGAGTTCCACTGGCAATGACTCTGCAGCATAGAAAATGTATTACTGGGCCAGCACCCAAGGCTTCATCTGCCTGTTTGCGAGACATGAATAGCTGAGTGCTTCATCAACAAAATCCCTTTCAGGACAGGGGGCCCTTTCCATTGAGCAGACCTCAATATAGGGATGGTAGGGACCATGGTCCTGATCATCAGGTATTGAGCCACCGACAGGAGAAGAGAGGAAAGCCAGGATTACCCAGCATCTTAACACTAGTATGTTCTAGTGGCAAAAACTATGTACACAAGAATTTGCGTAGTAATCACATAACCCTTTTTGAAAGACTAGCCAACCAATCTCTTGTAGGGTTCTGAAAATTCCCTCTGTATTCTTGACAGGGATGCCTGTCTAGAGCAGGAGTGGATCGGGAACCCAACCAGCAGACAAGTATACTGCATAATGTCCTGACCCATGCAGAAACAGAGGTATATCAGAGAAGACTCTGGGAGTTGGAAATAGGCATCCCTCTGAGCAACAATAGTATTCATCTTAAAATTACATCTGCTGGAATGGGAAATGCTGTCCCTAGAGATGGTTAGATCAATGTTGGCTAGCAGAACTTGTCTATTGTTGTTGGAGCAAAGGATTCCTCCTGGCACAAGTCAGAGGCTTGAAGGTGACTGATTGTCCACCATAGACTGAAGTGCTTGTCCTGATGGTTCAACCATCCGAGACCAAATATGTATCTTCCTATCAGAAAAGGAGCAACCAGGTACTCATAAGATATGTATCGGTGGCACAAGCTGAAAAAGGCCAGTAAGCAACCTATCCCCCTGGAGTGGAGCTCTTTGCTGACTAGTTGGTTGAGGACTCTCTTCAATTTTTTCATTACTCCAAGCCGGAACTGCAGGAGCAAACCTCTTTAGAGTTATACACTGACTGTTGAACTGCAGTCTTCTTTCATTCAGCAGACATTTATGCCGCGTACACACGATCGGACTTTTCGACCGGACTGGTCGGACGGACGCCGACGGACCAAATCCGGCGGACAATCCGATCATGTGTGGGCTCCACTGGACCTTTAGCGGACTTTTCCAGTCGCAAATCTGACGGACTTTAGATTTGCAACTTGCTTCCAATCTTTACGTCGTAACTTCGCCGGCCCCAGAAATCCGCTCATCTGTATGCCAGTCCGACCGACAAAAACCGACGCTAGGGCAGCTATTGGCTACTGGCTATCAACTTCCTTATTTTAGTCCGGTGTACGTCATCACGTACGAATCCGACTTTTGTGTGATCGTATGTCGTTAAGTCCGTTCGTTAGAAAGTCCGCCGCAAGTCCGCTAAAAGTCTGTCGAAAGTCTGTCGGACGGGCTGTCGGACTTTTGTAGCCGAAAAGTCTGACAGTGTGTACGCAGCATTACTCTGAGGCAAAAGGCCAAGCTAAACGCAGCTCTTAGCTATCAAATGAAGCTAGCCCTTGAAGGGGGCTGTTTAGGCTCTCGCAATGCAGAAAAGATTGTCTCCCTTGTACAATTATTCGCAGCTCTTCACTATCAAATGAAGCTAGCCCTTGAAAGGGACAGGTTAAACTTTCACAAAGCAGACCAGATTGTCCCACTTGTCAGAATCATTCTTTCCGATAGAATTAATATTCTTCATCCCAACCTCCATTGCATTGGAAGAGAGGCAAGGATTAAGGCAGGTTCCCATGCTAAAACTGCAAACAGATATACCCCTAAGGACAAGTCTAAAACATAAATTTACCACTAAAGGATGCTACACCCCCCAAGGGCATACCCAATCATCATGATTGAGTATAAATGGAAAATAGTTATTCCCGCGCTATCATGTGCAGGTATATGAAAGGATGGAAAAGCTGCTTGCACCGAATAGGGTCCAAGTCAACCCTACGCTAACAAAAAACTCAGTAAAAGGTATGGTGCTGCGCTAATCCAACAGTAAACTAACAGTACTGCTAAAGGTAGCAGTATGCATAGAAGTCCCTAATGGGAAAATACATAGGCTGATTATGTTTCACAGAAAAAAAGTTAAATGTCAAGCTTGTGAACACAAGTAAAGTGCAAAGTGCAACAGTGGTGTATGGATAGTAAAATTAAAATAGATACCAATATATTAAAATACTAATACATTACAGATAATGGTGCATATTATATTCAAAAAGTGACAGAGTGCAGAGCAATTCAGTGCAAACTAATGCAGTACTATGTGTGTCATGCCCACATAAGGACGCAATGTAAAATTATATACCAATAGGTTTAAAACACTAGTACATTACAAATAGTGGTGCATAATCAATAGACAATGAAAAAGTGCAGAGCAATTCAGTGCAAAAAAATGCAGTAATTGGTGTGTCATGCACACATAAGGGCACACTGTAATAACGGCGTGTCCAGTGTGAAAATAAACACAGTGACAAATCGCAAATCTATATCTCCCAATAGTAAACGCCAAATAAATTGATAAATAAATAAATAAAGGTGCCTAGTGCAATAAATCAAGTGACAGAGGTTCAGTCCATATTGTGCCAACATGATTGAGTATAACCCTAAAGGACACAGCATCCTCCAATGAAACTCCATGTATACAGCTAAGCTCACATCAACCAGACAGGTGACTCATTATGCTGGAAAACCTCTTCCTCATAAAAGCCTAATTTGAAATCCTGCAGTGCAGGTAGAAGTGTCCTGATTGGGGTTTGAACTGAGGAACCCAGTACTGCAAGGTGCAAGGTGCTGACCACTAAGACATTCTTCTACTCTGTCCTCCTGTTCAATTTGCACCCCTCTTCAAGAATGAGCTTCTAGCTTAAACATCATAGGAAAAAAATGCAATGCACTCCTTGCATAGCAAGTACCTCTGCCATTTTAGGCATCCTAACAGCCTTACAAAAAGAAGGTACAAAAACCTACATATAAATCGTCCTCGTCCGCATCTTCATTTAAGAAATTGTTTGAAGAGGGTTAAATTGGCCAGTTGACCGGTCCTGCGAGGAAAAAGCTTGACATTGTCAGAGTAGGAAATCCTTGCACAGGGAGAGTTGTAACAGATTTCTTTACAATAATAATAATAATAATAATAATACATGTTATATATAGTGGCCTTTTCATCACAAGATCTCAAAGTGCTAGCTACAGGTTAAAAACAAAAAAATAAAATTGAGCAATTTATACGATAAAACAAACATTTAAAAGCTTTGCTAAAAAGTAAGGATGAGCTTCGTGTTCGAGTCGAACCCATGTTCGAGTCGAACATCGGCTGTTCGATTGTTCGTCGAATTGCGAACGATATGGGCCGTTCGCGCCAAATTCATGTGGCGCGTCACGGCCCATAATTCACTGCGGCATCGCAGTGCATTGCTGGCTGATGATTGGCCAAGCATGCACTATGACCCGCATGTTTGGCCAATCACAGCGCCGTCTGAACAGAGAGCCGTAATTGGCCAAAGCCAAGGAGGCTTTGGCCAATTATGGCTCAGGGGATTTAGTACACGCCCCACACTATATAAGGCCGCCTGCACGGCGGCCCTGTGTAGTGTGTGTTCCGGCGTTCATTGAGAGAGAGAGAGAGAGAGACAGACAGTGACATTTGATTTGAGTTAGATAGATTAGGCAGAACAGTAAATCAGTTTAGCTGCACTTACAGTGTATTGTGTATATATATGCATCCCAGGTGTTGCATATATATATATATATATATATATATATACACTGTATTCAGTTTAGCTAGATCCGTTCCTGTTATCTTCCTACTGACAGGCAGGCTTGTCTTGTTACATTATTTACAGTTACCTGAAGAAAATTGCTGGTGTTCTTTTGATCCTATTAGTACCACAGTCAGGCAGCTAGACTATTTACAGTTAGTGCAATGCGTCCTGCTCACAGTGTTCAGCTAAACCTACAAGTTGGTGTAGTGAGACCTCTGCACAGTGTTCATCTAAAGCTAGAAGTTAGTGCAGTGCGTCCTGCTCACAGTGTTCAGCTAAAACTACAAGTTAGTGCTGTGCGTCCTGCTCACCGTGTTCAGCTAAAACTACAAGTTGGTGTAGTGAGACCTCTGCACAGTGTTCATCTCAAGCTACAAGTTAGTGCAGTGCGTCCTGCTCACAGTGTTCAGCTAGATCCGTTCCTGTTATCTTCTTACTGACAGGCAGGCTTGTCTTGTTACAGTATTTACAGCTACCTGAATAAAATTGCTGGTGTTATTTTGATCCTATTAGTACCACAGTCAGGCAGCTTGACTATTTACAGTTAGTGCAGTGCGTCCTGCTCACAGTGTTCAGCTAAACCTACAAGTTAGTGGGGTGCGTCCTGCTCACAGTGTTCAGCTAAAACTACAAGTTAGTGTTGTGCGTCCACCTCACAGTGTTCAGCTAAACCTACAAGTTAGTGCGGTGCGTCCTGCTCACAGTGTTCATCTAAAGCTACAAGTTAGTGCAGTGCGTCCTGCTCACAGTGTTCAGCTAGATCCGTTCCTGTTATCTTCTTACTGACAGGCAGGCTTGTCTTGTTACAGTATTTACAGCTACCTGAATAAAATTGCGGGTGTTATTTTGATCCTATTAGTACCACAGTCAGGCAGCTAGACTATTTACAGTTAGTGCAGTGCGTCCTGCTCACAGTGTTCAGCTAAACCTACAAGTTAGTGGGGTGCATCCTGCTCACAGTGTTCAGCTAAAACTACAAGTTAGTGTGGCGCATCCACCTCACAGTGTTCTGCTAAACCTACAAGTTAGTGCGGTGCGTCCTGCTCACAGTGTTCAGCTAAACCTACAAGTTGGTGTAGTGAGACCTCTGCACAGTGTTCATCTAAAGCTACAAGTTAGTGCAGTGCGTCCTGCTCACAGTGTTCAGCTAAAACTACAAGTTAGTCCTGTGCGTCCTGCTCACAGTGTTCAGCTAAACCTACAAGTTAGTGTAGTGAGACCTCTGCACAGTGTTCATCTAAAGCTACAAGTTAGTGCAGTGCGCCCTGCTCACAGTGTTCAGCTAGATCCGTTCCTGTTATCTTCTTACTGACAGGCAGGCTTGTCTTGTTACAGTATTTACAGCTACCTGAATAAAATTGCTGGTGTTATTTTGATCCTATTAGTACCACAGTCAGGCAGCTAGACTATTTACAGTTAGTGCAGTGTGTCCTGCTCACAGTGTTCAGCTAAACCTACAAGTTAGTGTGGTGCGTCCACTTCACAGTGTTCAGCTAAAAATACAAGTTAGTGCAGTGCATCCTGCTCACAGTGTTCAGCTAAACCTACAAGTTGGTGTAGTGAGACCTCTGCACAGTGTTCATCTAAAGCTACAAGTTAGTGCAGTGCGTCCTGCTCACAGTGTTCAGCTAAAACTACAAGTTACTGCAGTGCGTCCTGCTCACAGTGTTCAGCTAAAACTACAAGTTAGTGCCGTGCGTTCTGCTCACAGTGTTCAGCTAAAAATACAAGTTAGTGCTGTGCGTACTGCTCACAGTGTTCAGCTAAACCTACAAGTTGGTGTAGTGAGACTTCTGCACAGTGTTCATCTAAAGCTACAAGTTAGTGCAGTGCGTCCTGCTCACAGTGTTCAGCTAAAACTACAAGTTAGTGCTGTGCGTCCTGCTCACAGTGTTCAGCTAAAACTACAAGTTAGTGCTGTGCGTCCTGCTCACAGTGTTCAGCTAAAAATACAAGTTAGTGCTGTGCGTACTGCTCACAGTGTTCAGCTAAACCTACAAGTTGGTGTAGTGAGACTTCTGCACAGTGTTCATCTAAAGCTACAAGTTAGTGCAGTGCGTCCTGCTCACAGTGTTCAGCTAAAACTACAAGTTACTGCAGTGCGTCCTGCTCACAGTGTTCAGCTAAAACTACAAGTTAGTGCTGTGCGTCCTGCTCACAGTGTTCAGCTAAAAATACAAGTTAGTGCTGTGCGTACTGCTCACAGTGTTCAGCTAAACCTACAAGTTGGTGTAGTGAGACTTCTGCACAGTGTTCATCTAAAGCTACAAGTTAGTGCAGTGCGTCCTGCTCACAGTGTTCAGCTAAAACTACAAGTTAGTGCTGTGCGTCCTGCTCACAGTGTTCAGCTAAAACTACAAGTTAGTGTGGTGCGTCCACCTCACAGTGTTCAGCTAAACCTACAAGTTATTTTTTTGTGAGCTCTGCACAGTGTTCAGCTAAAGCTACCTGTAGAAGGTTGGTGGTGTTCTCATACTACAGGCAGGCAGTTGATTTTGCTAGCTGCAGTATCAGTATATATATATATATATATATATATATATATATATATATATCACAGCTTAGTGCAGCTACAGGCCATTAGTATGTCTGGAAGTCCAAGAAGGAGAGGCAGGCAGTCACAAGCCAATAAGAGAGGGCAAGCAGGCTCTGTGTCTAGTGCTGGTCGTGGAGACGGTGCATTCTCATCAGCACGTGGCCGTGGGACACGCTTGGGTTTTTTTTCGGCAGCTGGCCGTGTTGAGCCGCAACATGCGGAAGACTTGGTCGAGTGGATGACCAAGCCGTCCTCATCCTCCTCATCCTCTCTCACCCATGCCCAGGGTACTTTGTCTGGCAAAGCAGCGGCCTCTTCCCTCAGCTCAATGTCATCAGTGAATCCTTCCTTAGCTCCACCATGTCCTCCTGAGGAGTCCTTCGAACTGTTTGACCACACTGTTGGGTACATGCTCCAGGAGGATGCCCAGCGTTTGGAAGGCTCTGATGATGATACTGAGCTCGATGAAGGCAGTAACATGTGCACGGACAGAGGGGGTGCCCAAGAAGGACAGCAATCTGTCAGTCATGCTCCCCCTGCTGCAGCATACTGCCAGGTTTGCTCCAGTGATGAGGAGGGAGGGGATGATGAGGTCACTGACTCAACGTGGGTGCCTGATAGGAGAGAGGAGGAGGAGGCGTCACATCACCAACGAGGCAGGATGCCCTCCAGGGGCCAGCCTAAGGGCAGCACACTGACTGCATCACACCCCAAAGCTCCACATGTGCAGGGCGCTGCAGTCTCTGCGCGTTATTCAAAAAGTTCTTTGGTGTGGGCCTTTTTTGAGATGAGTGCATCAGATCGCACCGCTGCTATTTGCAACATATGTCTCAAGCGTATCTCGTGTGGCCAAAACATCTCCCGCTTGGGTACCACATGCTTGACCAGACATATGTTGACCTGCCATGCAGTTCGTTGGCAAGCGTATCTAAAAGACCCACACCAAAGAACAAAGAGAACCTCTCCTTGCTCCTCATCAGCTGAGATTTCCAACCCCACTATACCTTCAGTCCTCTCTGAGACCTGCACTGAGAGGAATGAAGGTGTAGAATTAGGTGTGTCACAGCCAAGTACTTGTGGGCAATCTGCTTTTGGTACACCGACGTCAGATTGTACCAGGCAAATTTCCCTGCCCCAGCTGCTGCACCGCCGAAAGAAGTTCACTCCCAGCCATCCACATGCCCAGCGGTTGAATGCTAGCTTGGCAAAATTGCTAGCACTTCAACTGCTGCCTTTTCAGTTGGTAGACTCTGCCCCCTTCCGTGAGTTTGTGGAATGTGCGGTTCCTCAGTGGCAGGTACCCAAACGCCACTTTTTCTCACGGAAGGCGATTCCGGCTCTCTACCGGCATGTGGAAGGCAATGTCCATGCCTCGCTGGACAGGGCGGTCAGCGGTAAGGTACATATTACCGCTGACTCATGGTCCAGCAGGCATGGACAGGGACGTTACCTAAGTTTCACGGCGCATTGGGTGACTCTGCTGGCAGCTGGGAAGGATGCAGGACAAGGTGCAGTAGTGTTGGAGGTTGTTCCGTCACCACGCCTCCAAAATGCTAATGATTGTGACACACCTCTCTCCTCCACCCCCTCCTCTTCTTCTTCCTCCATGGCCTCTTCCTGTGCTTTGTCCTCGGAACCAGCGGTGCTCCGTAGCCTTTCAAGGGGCTACGCAAGTACGCAGGCCAAAAGATGCCATGCGGTGCTTGAGCTGGTGTGCTTGGGGGACAGGAGCCACACTGGGGCAGAGGTTCTGTCAGCTCTGCAGGGGCAGGTTCAGAGGTGGTTGATGCCATGCCAACTTAAGGCAGGAATGGTGGTTTGCGACAATGGCACCAACCTCCTCTCTGCCCTCCGACAGGGACAAATGACCCATGTGCCCTGTTTGGCTCACGTCCTTAACTTGGTGGTGCAGTGGTTCTTGGGCAGGTACCCGGGTTTACAGGATGTCCTGAGGCAGGCCAGGAAAGTCTGTGTGCATGTCCGCCGGTCATATAATGCCAGTGCTCGGCTGACGGACCTCCAAAAAGAGTTTAACCTGCCCAAGAACCGCCTAATCTGTGACATGCCCACCAGGTGGAACTCAACGTTGGCCATGCTGCAGCGGCTGCACACGCAGCAGAGGGCCATCAATGAGTATCTGTGCGACTATGGCACCAGGACAGGGTCAGGGGAGCTTGGTTTTTTTTCCCCACGCCAGTGGGCCATGATCAGGGATGCATGCACTGTCCTGTCACCATTTGAGGAGGCCACGAGGATGGTGAGCAGTGACAGTGCATGCATCAGTGACACTGTCCCCCTTGTCCACCTGTTGGAGCACACGCTGTGTGGAATAATGGACAGGGCACTTGAGGCAGAACAGAGGCAGGAGGAGGAGGAGGAGGAAGATTGTGTCAGTATGGAGGTGGAGCCTGGCACTCAGCATCAGCAGCAGTCTTTAAGTGATCAGTCCCACTAAACACATGGACTTGTACGTGGCTGGGAGGAGGTGGCTGTGGACCATGTTGTCCTTAGTGACCCAGAGGACTCCGGACCGAATGCCTCAGCAAACCTACGCTGCATGGCCTCCCTGATCCTGCAAAGCCTGCGTAAGGATCCTCGTATTCGTGGTATCAAGGAGAAGGACCAATACTGGCTGGCAACCCTCCTTGATCCACGTTACAAGGGTAAGGTTGCGGACCTTATCTTGCCATCGCAGAGGGAGCAGAGGATGAAACATCTTCGGGAGGCCTTGCAGAAAGGTCTGTGCAACGCGTTCCCAGAGACTGGAAGGTTACAAACTCCTGTTTCTGGACAACGTGTTGCTGAGGCTTCGGTCAGTCAAAGAAGGAGCGGTGGAGAAGGTGGCCGTCTGACCGATGCGTTCAGACAATTTTTTGGTCCGCAGCCCCAAGGTATGATCGGTTCCAGCAACCATCGCCAGCGTCTGTTTTACATGGTGCAGGAATACCTAGGGGCAAGATCAGACTTGGACACCTTTATCACCGAAAATCCTCTGGGTTACTGGGTCTTGAGGATGGATCACTGGCCAGAGCTTGCACAGTATGCAATTGAGCTACTGGCCTGTCCTGCATCCAGCGTTCTTTCGGAACGCACATTCAGTGCTGCTGGAGGCGTGGTAACCGATCACAGGGTGCGTCTGTCCACCGACTCGGTCGATCGACTGACCTTCATAAAAATGAATCAGTCTTGGATCACCACCAGCTACCAAGTACCTGATGCTGATGTAACCGAATAATTTTTTTTGAAATCTCAGATCCCTTCAAAGACTGCCTATGCTGATGCTGAGTGACTATCCCTGAGTAATTATCCTCTTCCTCCTCAATCATCACGCTGATAGCTTGTAAGAACATTTTTGGTTCTGGGCGCCACCACCAGTGCCTAAGGCACAATTTTTCCGCCCCTGGCGTGTAATTACAATTTTTGATGCAATACTTTGCAGCAGGGCTCGTTCCTGCTTTCCAACTAGAGTGTCTGTGAGGGGTTGCAGTGTTGTGGCACCAGCACCAGTGCCTAAGGCCCAATTTTTCTGCCCCTGTTTAACAGGGGCGTGTAATTACAATTTTTGATGCAATACTTTGCAGCAGGGCTCGTTCCTGCGTTCCAACTAGAGTGTCTGTGAGGGGTTGCAGTGTTGTGGCACCAGCACCACCACCACCACCACCAAAGGCCCAATTTTTCTGCCCCTGTTCAACAGGGGCATGTAATTACAATTCTTGATCTAATATTTCACAGCAGGGCCCATTTCTGCACCCACCAAGAGCGAGTGAGGACTTGCAGTGTTGTGGCACCAGCACCACCACCACCAAAGGCCCAGTTTTTCTGCCCCTGTTCAACAGGGGCATGTAATTACAATTCTTGATCTAATATTTCACAGCAGGGCCCTGTGAGGGCTTACAGTGTTGTGGCCACAACAACACCTAAGGCCCAAATTTCTGCTGAGTATATAGGGCAGGCCCCTACTTTCAAACATCTAACTTACAAATGACTCCTACTTGCAAACGGAAGGAGACAACAGGAAGTGAGATTAAATCTACCCCTAGGAAGGGAAATTCTCTCCTGTAAGAGTTAATATGGGAAAAACATTTCTCCTTTCCACTGATGCTTTCCAATCCTCATTCCACAAAAAACCCCAAATTCTCAAAAAACATTTGTCATTGGGACAAAAAGTGAGGTGAAATCTTCTAAAGAGGAGGAAAGACAGCAAAACAAATGTCACAGGGGTGATAACCCTCCCCTATAAAGATTTTTTGGCTGGAGCTAAACACGTTAAAAATGTACCCGTTCAAAATGACAAACAGATTCTACTTAACATCAAACCTACAGTCCCTGTCTTGTTTGCACCGCCTGTATACTGCTGTTCAGAGTATATAGGGCCTGGTGGCCCCACACCTTTTCTTATTTTAATTTGGGTGCGGGGTTCCCCTTAATATCCATACCAGACCCAAAGGGGCTGGTAATGGACTGGGGGGTACCCATGCCGTTTGTCTCACTGATTTCATACATATTGCCAGGACCCGACATTAGATTAAACCCGCAAGCAGTTTTAAATGAGATTTTTTCCTTTAAAAATGACATTTGGTGCAGGGACTGTTCTAAACACGGGAAACACGCGCCACTTTACAGGCATACTATAGACACCCCCCAGGTATGATATTTAAAGGAATATTTCACTTTTTTTTTTACTTTAAGCATCATTAAAATCACTACTCCCGAAAAAACGGCAGTTTTTAAAAGTTTTTTTTGCATTGATACATGTCCCCTGGGGTAGGACCCGGGTCCCCAAAACCTTTTTAGGACAATACCATGCAAATTAGCCTTTAAAATGAGCACTTTTGATTTCGAACGTTCGAGTCCTCTAGACGTCAATGGGGTTCTAACATTCGTGCGAACTTTCGGTCCGTTCGCAGGTTCTGGTGCGAACCGAACCGGGGGGGGGTGTTCGGCTCATCCCTACTAAAAAGAAATGTCTTAAGACCTTTTTTAAAACAGTCAGTAGATTGAGGAGCCCTCAAGGTGTCAGGTAGGGCATTCCACAGGCACGGGGCAGCTGCACAAAAGTCCCTGTCTCCCATTGTCCTGAGTCTAGTTCTGGGTATATGAAGAAGGTTTGAGTGAATGGAGCGGAGGGGACGTGTTGTGTTTTGTGGTTTACAGTGTCGTGACCACCTGTGGCGACCTGTTGGTCGCTGTGATCTTCCTCCATGGATGCCTGAATAAAGCAGCACAATTTATATATGGTTTTGCCAGCCAAGGCACGAGCACCAAAGGCCCAGTTTACGATGTGCTTAATACATGCAGATCTGGAGAGGCTTAATAGCAAGTGTCCATTAGTCAGCTTTCCATACACCAGCTTTAAGAGGCCTGCAGAAAAATGTGTTTTTTGCATTTACACCCAAGACCAATTCTCCTTTATAAGACAGATTTTACACATTCGTTCAATCCTCTCCCCTATACCTACCCACCCCCCTTTTTTTTTCTTTCTCTCTTCTCTGCATCCTAAATGAATCCCTCAAATGACCTCGCTATTATATGTTATGGGAGATACCCCTTTGCATCCTCTCCTTTATATGCTATGGGATTTACCCTGTTTCATATCTGTTGCCCATAGTCTGATGATCGACATACGTTACCCTTGTTTGTTTGTTTTTTGTCCCCACACAATACTAGCTGTTTGTTGAACAACTCGACTTTACTGTAAAAATATTCTTGAGATTTTCTTTGTACAACATACTAATTGTAACACTGTATAACTACTTGTTGATTTATCTTTACATTGTATGTTCCAAAAATGTTATTCCCAATAAAAACTTGATTGGAAAACAATTAAAATAAATACCCGTATATACTCGAGTATAAGTCGAATTTTTCAGCACATTTGTTTGTGCTGAAAGTGCCCCCCTCGACTTATACTTGAGACAATTAGACATTCAGGGTACAGACCATATACGTGACTGAAACAAGCCTCATTATATCTCACTTGGTTCATATACTTGAGTCAAGCACTTTTCTGCAGCAAAAAATTTCATTTTCCGAACCGACTTTGGGGCCCCGTATCTCAGGGCCACTTGGTGCTAGGAACCCCAAATTTGGTGTGCAAACCCAGTAGAACTGGTACCATAACATATCTAAAGCTGAAGTTCCTATCACTAAGTGGCCCCGAGATACGGGGCCCCAAAATCGGTTCGGAAAATGTCATTCTCTGCTGCAGAAGTGCTTGACATTTTCTGAACCGACTTTGGGGCCCCATATCTCAGGGCCACTTGGTGCTAGGAACCTCAAATTTGGGTTGCCAACCCCGTGGAACTGGTACCATAACATATCCAAAGCTGGGGTTTCTAGCACCAAGTGGCTCTGAGATACGGGGCCCCAAAACCGATTCAGAAAATGTCATTTTCTGCTGCAGAAAAGTGCTTGACATTTTCTGAACTGATTTTTGGGGCCCTGTATCTCAGTGCCACTTGGTGCTAGTAACCCCAGCTTTGGAAAATCTTATGGTGCTAGTTCCACTGGGTTCGCACACCAAATTTGGGGTTCTTAGCACTAAGTGGCCCCAAGATACAGGGCCCCAAATTCGGTCAACTGTGTCCATCTGCAGCAATGTCATTTCAGGACCCTTTGGGTTCAGAGACCCCAAATTTTGGCTGCAGCTAGGGGGCATCTAGGAACCCTTAACTACCAAGTTTGAAGTTCGGGGGACCTATGGCTGCAAATGGGCACAGTGAGGCATGTAAATGGGCACAGTGATGCTGCAAATGGGCATTGTTGACCCTCTTTTCCACTTAAAGTAGCTGTGCATTTCTCACCCTCGTCTTATACTCGGGTCAATAAGTTTTTTCCATTTTTTTTGTGGTAAATTAGGGCCTCGACTTATACTTGGAACGACTTATACTCGAGTATATACGGTAAATATTATAATATGCACAATTGTTACTCAAGCCATGTAGTAATTTATTAAATAACCTTCCCAATTCAAACTGCAGCTGCAGGCGGCACATCTGCTTTCTGAAAGTGGGGCTATTTCTATAAGTGGGAGCACTTCTGACTCTGCACTCATCATTATCTGATTGTCTCATCTGAAAATCTCTTCTCTCATTTCACAGGTATGTGCTAACTGGACCATCTCCGCCCAAAAACTGAAACACTGCTATCTGCATTGCTTATGTCTATTTAATAATTGCTGGTATGTTATTTTTGCTTAACCATCTGTAGACCTGTCCACATTACAATGCTTTATTAGCTCCCTTGTCTTACCCAAAATTATGGCCCGTTAACTTTAGTGCCCTCTTGCTATTCTGTTTCTGAAGTAAGAAATTTGCCCTACCAGCCAACCTTTATTACCTCCTGATTGCTATTTGAAATCCACCCACCCCCCACCCCTATCAGTATAAATATAAGCTTCTTTTGGGGGAAGCATTTGCAGGGGGCACATTTGCAACTGGGGCTCTTTCTCAAAGTGCAGATATTTCTATAAGTGGGAGCATTGGCATTGCTAGGTCTACAAAAGATCTGGGGCTAGACCCCATAGCAGCGTAGTAAAGAAAGTAATACGCTTAGGCGGGCATACACATGTATATACAGTAAAATAAGTGTGTATATCCCCAGAGAGCCCCCCACTTACATCAGGGTCCCCAGAGAGCCCCCCTTACATCAGGGTCCCCAGAAAGCCCCCCTTACATCAGGGTCCCAAGAGAGCCTCCTCCTTACATCAGAGTCCCCAGAGAGCCTCCCCCTTGCATCAGGGTCTGCAAAGAGACCCCCACTTACATCAGGGTTCCCAGAGAGACTCCCCCTTAAAATCAGGGTCCCCAGAGACCCTCCCCCTTAAAATCAGGGTCCCCAGAGAGCCCCCCACTTACATCAGGGTCCCTAGAGAATCTCCCCTCCCCTTGGGGACCCCTGCAGAGACTCAGGGCTATGGGCCCCATATTTAGGGCTATAGCCCCAAAAGCCACCCCCTAGCGATGCCACTGAGTGGGAGCACTTCTGACTCTGCACTTCAGCGAATGCACAAAGCTAATGAACACAAGAAAATTCTTTGAAAAACAACACACAGACATCAGGTGACCTTGTTTACCCCTTCAGCTCTTTCTCCTTGTAACATGCACTCTCTACCACTCCTTTTGACAGCTCTATCCTCTATTCTTAAACTATCTCTCCTTCACCCCACTTCTCCCCCCCCCCACAGCATATATATATATATATATATATATATATATATATATATATATATATAATATATAAATATATATATATATCACCCTCACTGCTGTCCTCTCCTTATTACTGCACCCACCAACTCCTGCTAATTCTAAATCCACACACAATAAAAATCTCCAAGACCCTGGAGCATGTCCCTTCATATAAATCCCACTCCCATATTACCTCCCTCACCCTCCTGCTTCTCCTAACCTCTGGAGATATATCCTCAAACCCTGGGCCTCCATCATTTAACTGTACCCCATGCACTCATCACCCTGCACCCTCTGGCAGCAGCCGCAATCAACACAATTTAGTTCCCATTTCTCTTCTTCCCAAGACCAGACTCCCTTTCTCTTGTGCCCTTTGGAACTCCCGCTCTGTCTGCAACAAACTCACCTCTCTCCATGACCTCTTTATCGCCAACTCATTTAACCTACTTGCTATTACCGAAACCTGGCTCCACGAATCAGATGCTGCGTCTTCTGCTGCCCTATCCCATGGTGGTCTTCTCTGGACTCACTCCCCCAGATCCAGTGGACGTAAGGGGGGAGGTGTCGGAATCCTTCTAGCCCCACATAGCACCGTTCAGTTACTTCAGCCACCTCCCTCTCTGTCACTCTCCTCTTTCGAAGCACACTGCATTCATCTTTTCACTCCAGTTTCTCTAAGGATAGCTGTAATCTACAGGCCCCCTGGACCAGTATCTACCTTTCTTGATCACTTCTCTGCCTGGCTACCTTAATCCCCACAATCATTCTTGGGAACTTCAACATCCCTATTAATAATAACACTAATGCCTTCCAAACTTCTCAGCCTAACCTCCTCCTTTGACCTGAAGCAGTGGATACATGCTTCTACTCACTCCTCAGGCAATACCCTTGACCTCGTTTTCTCTCACCTTTGCACTCCATGCAACCTCTCTAACTATCCATTCCCTCTCTCTGATAACCACCTTATTAGTTTCACTCTCTCCCTCTCCTCCACCTCCTCTCCCTCCAACAGCCTAAAAGTTACCCGCAGAAACCTCTGTCATCTCAACCCTTCTCTTCTCTACTTTGCTATTGACAACCTCTATGACAAAATCTCACCCCTATCCTGCACCAACCTAGCCACTTCTGTCTACAACGCTTCACTTCTAGCCTCACTGGACTCACTGGCCCCCCTCACTACACACAGAATCAGGCCCCGACCCCTTCAACCTTGGCAAACAGATGATACTAGAAGTCTGAAAAAACATAGTCATGGTCATGAGCACCTGTGGCGTAAGACTAAGTCTCAGAGAGATTTCAACCAATATAAATCTGCCCTCCAAAAATACAATTCCAGCCTCCTCACTGCCAAGCAGACCTATTTTATCACTCTCATTAGCAACTTATCATCTCATCCCTGTCAACTCTTCTCTACCAACTCTCTACTTCGTCCTCCACCGCCTCCACCCGCCAACTCATTCACTGCCCAGGAGATCGCCGAACACTTCAAAAAGAAGAATTCACGAGGAGATCTCTACTGTTCCGATACCCTCCACGCTTTACACTTCATGCCCACAGGCACAATCACTGCTTCCCTCTTTCAACCCCACCACTATAGACGAGGTTGCTAAACTACTTGCTAATGTCCACCTTACCACCTGCCCTCTGGATCCTGTTCCCTCACAAATGCAACACTCAACCTCTGACTCTATTCTACACTCTCTAACCCACATCTTCAATCTCTCCCTCTCTTCTGGCATCTTCCCCAACTCTCTAAAGCATGCACTTGTCAGACCCATACTTAAAAACCCCTCACTGGACCTATCCAATCTCAACAACCTATGCCCCATCTCCCCTTCTTATCCAAACTCCTCGAACGTCTGGTCTACAACCGACTGAACGTCCATCTCGCTGATAATTGCCTTCTTGATCCCCTTTAGTCTGGATTTCGTCCTCAACACTCAACAGAAACTGCTCTCCTAAAACTAACAACGATCTACTAACGGCCAAAACCAATCTACACTATTCTGTACTCCTGATCCTGGACCTGAATAATCTTAAAATCAATCTGAATAATAAAAAAAAGTCTTTTCAGATCATGTATTTATTTGTTGAGCATATGTCTTTGAAATTGGAACTTCCTATTCCAAAATGTATTTTTTTTTGTAAATAAATGATTAAATTGAATGTTAAAACAATATAAAATATCAGTTTATTGTTTGATAAACTGTCAAAGAAATAAAAAATGGAACTAATCAAAACTGCCACAGTTACATAAGAAGCAAAAGAGCTAGAGAGTTGTGGTCACCAAGAAGTTACTTTCAGAGAAAGGGTGATTGGAAAGAAATCGAGATGCTGTACAATAGTTTAAAGTCACTCTATTATGTTTATTGCTCAGCTGCGGGTAAAAAGACAAAAATGCTGTATTCAATACAAGGCTAGAATCTACCCAAAAATAGGTCCAGGTCTCATTTCAGGGAGGATCCTTGGCTTTCAGGGAGACCAGTGTAAAAATGGGCTCAATCCCAAGTTACTAAACAAGTGCATTTGGACAAAAAGTCTGGCTTGACTTCCACTTTAAGGATTTGGGAGTAATTACAACCTCTGTTTAATCTTTTACTTACATCAAGACCTATTGAATGTTATTTTTGCTTTACTAAAGTTCAGTGATCAAATTAAGATTTCACTTTCCAGCTTTCCAAAGTTAACATGTTTTGACAGAAAAAAATGAAAATGTTTATTGCGGATACATTACTTATAGAAAAAGCCATCTAAATATCATATTTACACAATCTCCTGTTGATCTCCCAGACTATATGAGGTGACTTGATCTGAATAACACTCATACATCTTGTAGGCTGCACCGTTAAAGTGTACAATGCTGTACTATGACTCTTTATATGAAGAAGATTATATGGACAGCATTATTATCTAAAGATGTATGGTAACCATTTTCTTTGCACAGCATTTGCTTGTGTCTGTGTAATACTGCTGGGGCAAGGTCAGAAACTAAGCTCTGGACCACAATGTTTTATCAGGAAGATTAGGTATCTATTCAATGCAAAATATTTCCAGGATGGAGACTTTATTATTGGCGGAATATTCACTGTAAATGTTGCTGTAGCTCGTTTCTACAAACTCCTCCATGATGTATCGGTTTGCAGCCAGTAAGTAGTGGTAGATGAGCCTCTTTAATTCAAATAGTTTTTATTTAATGTTAACATAGTACATATAATGCAAGTATGGTATACATAAGTCTCTGTCCATGTTTATATGTATATTTTCTGTGAAACTTTAATTACTATTAGAAATCAATTATCCAGCTTTCTATAGGATAAGATCCTCCTGACTAAAGACAGAAATTAAATGATAAAGGTCAGGATGTTGCCTTATATTTACTTAACTGTTCCTGTAACTTGTTCATAATGATTATTCAAACATGTATCACAGCACTGTATTTTAACATTAACGTATTTAATTAAGGTGTAGGTGAAAAGGCTCTCCGGGTAGACCAGTTAGATTCAAATTTAGAGGTGTTTCCATCCCTGTATGCTAGAATTTTTTTGTTCGAATTCTGCTACAGTGCTGACCTTCGTGATGATCTCCCTTATACTAGGGATTTTGTTTGTTTACCATTTGTACATTATCACTGATCGTGCAGCACAAAATATATGTATGGCTATCGATCTGACCGAGATTGGGTAGTTTGACATATTTATGCTAAGGATAGCTTGTTATAAAAATCAGTTTTATAAAGACCCCAGTTACTCTAGATATTGGATTGAATGTTTCTGACCAGAAGCTATGGAAATGGAGTCAGGCCCAGACCATATGCGTTAAAGTTCCTACTTGGCCACACCCTCTCCAGCATAGGTGTGATTTTTCTTTGGAGAATTTCCAAACTATGTATGGGGTGAAATGCCATCTTATTAAGAATTTTTGTGCTAGTTCTTCATAGTTAGAGCATCGGCAAAATTGGTGAATGCATTTGATCGCTACTAGCCATTGTTGGTCTGAAAATGTTTTGCCCAGTTCTTTCTTCCGTTTAAGTAGAGAGGGGTATGTTTGGTAAAGGTAGTTTTATGCCCCGTACACACGGTCAGATTTTCCGACGGAAAATGTGTGATAGGACCTTGTTGTCGGAAATTCCGACCGTGGGTAGGCTCCATCACACATTTTCCATCGGATTTTCCGACACACAAAGTTTGAGAGCAGGATATAAAATTTTCCGACAACAAAATCCGTTGTCGGAAATTCAGATCGTGCGTACACAAATCCGACGGACAAAGTGCCATGCATGCTCAGAATAAATAAAGAGATGAAAGCTATTGGCCACTGCCCCGCAGTGACGTAAAACACGTACGTGTTTTACGTCACCGCGTTCAGAACGATCGGATTTTCCGACAACTTTGTGTGACCGTGTGTATGCAAGACAAGTTTGAGCCAACATCCGTCGGAAAAAATCCTAGGATTTTGTTGTCGGAATGTCCGAACAAAGTCCGACCGTGTGTACGGGGCATTAGATTTGAGTGTATTGTAGATCAAGGTGATTCCTTTCACCTTTGGGGTAGTGGTATGTAAAAATGTCCATACTTTCCCAGAGATTGACATGTGGGTGCTCTTGGTGTTTTGGTAGAATGTGGAGATCTGGGTATATGTGAATATTTCTTTTGTTGGAACTTGGTTGTCATATACCAGATAAGACCAGAACTGTGTGGACTACAACAGAGTGAACCTGACATAACTAGGTGAAAGTAAGTTTATTAAGGTAAATGCATATACATGTGAACACACCACCAATACAGAGTGAACAAACCAAACAACCAAACAGTGATAATACACAACCAGCATATGTAGCAAAAGGGAGTACCAGAATCGTAGTCAAGCCAGGCAAGATTCATAAACAGGAGATCAGTAGCTGGGAAGGGAAACAAACAGGACAAGAGAGGATGGATGGATCACAGGAGGGACAGGTCAGGTACAAGGCTCAGGGTCCAGGGTTCAGGTAACAGACAGGAAACAGGATCAACAGGTTCCAGGAATCAGGAATCAGGTTCAGGAATCAGATTTCAGGATCAGAGTAACAGGATGCAGGCTGCAGGTCAGGGCTCAAGGACAATACCAGGGCAACATGAGTGTGCACTTGCCGGGTATTTATACTGCAGCTGCTAATTAAGGTCAGGTGACACCTGTCTGCAGAGGGGACAACCTGCTCCATACTGCCAGAATTCCTCCGCTGGTGGATGCCAGTAATGTGGCCCAAAGGTGACAGAATACCAGCAGGAAAAAGCTCTTCTGACAGCTCCAAACTGCCAGGAGACACCTGCTGGTGGACCTCAGTACTGCACGCCAAATGATCGATATTACCAGCGGGTAATGACATTGGTATTTGTGTTGTACATCTGAGAATGACATCAATTTGTCTTTTTTTTACTAGATCCTGTAAAGAGTAGATGTCTTTATTTAACCATTGGTTCAGGGATATGTTTGGAATTACCGATTTGAGGGATTCTGAGGGGCTGGGGATGGGGATGGTATCGGATGTTAAAGTATCGTCCTTTGTTGTCTTCAAATCGGACCATGCCTGGATTGTTGCTAGTATGGTGGGGTGATCTATCGTTTTGCCTGTGTGAAGTAGGTTAGATGCTAAGAAGGTATAGTGGTGATTTAGGAAATAGCCATGCAAATTCTAGTTGACACCAGGGTTTTATAGTGGTTTTTGCAAACCAGTTTTTAAGTTGGTGTAATACAGCTGCTGTATAGTAGTCCTTTAGTAGTGGTAAACCCATCCCTCTCACTGATTTGTGTTTCCTTTGCAACAGAGGGGGACATCTAGCTCTACTGCCTGCCCATACAATTTTTGACAATTGTTTTTGCATTGTTGTAAGGTGGATTCCTAAATAATTTATGGAGCTCGTGGTCCATGGATATGGCAATTTATGTTGCAGGGATGATTTAAGAGTTTTATCAATTGCTATACTCAGTATGTTAGATTTAGAGGCGTTGACTTTGTAATAGGCCTCTTTACTAGGGATGAGCCGAACACCCCCCGGTTCGGTTAGCACCAGAACCTGCGAACCGACCGAAAATTTGCACGAACGTTAGAACCCCATTGACGTCTATGGGACTTGAACGTTTGAAATCAAAAGTGCTCATTTTAACCGCTTCAGCCCCGGAAGATTTTACCCCCCTCCTGACCAGAGCGTTTTTTGCGAATCAGCACTGCGTCGCTTTAACTGACAATTGCGCGGACGTGCGACGTGGCTCCCAAACAAAATTGACGTCTTTTTTTTTCCCACAAATAGAGATTTCTTTTGGTGGTAATTGATCGCCTCAGCGATTTTTATTTTTTGCGCTATAAACAAAATAAGAGCGACAATTTTGAAAAAAACGCATTATTTTTTACATTTTGCTATAATAAATATCCCCCAAAAATATATAAAAAAATATTTTTTTTCCTCTGTTTAGGCCGATCGTATTCTTCTACATATTTTTGGTAAAAAAAAATCGCAATAAGCGTTTATTGATTGGTTTGCAAAAAAGTTATAGCGTTTACTAAATAGGGGATAGTTTTATGGCATTTTTATTAATAATTTTATGTTTTACTAGTAATGGCGGTGATCAGCGATTTTTATTGTGACTGCGACGTTATGGCGGACATGTCGGACATTTTTGACACATTTTTGGGACCATTGTCATTTATACAGAGATCAGTGCGATTAAAAATGCACTAATTACTGTGTAAATGACACTGGCAGTGAAGGGGTTAACCACTAGGGGGCGGGGAGGGGTTAAGTATATCCTAGGGGAGTGATTACTAACTGTAGGGGGATGGGCTAGCAGTGTCATTACTCTGATCACAGCTCCCGATGACAGGGAGCTGTGATCAGCGACACTTGTCACTAGGCAGAACGGGGAGATGCTGTTTACATCAGCATCTCCCCGTTCATCCTCTCCGTGAGGCGATCGCGGGTATCCCCGCGGTGATCGAGTCCGCGGGACCCGCGACCCGACTCACAGAGTTCCCGGCCGGAGCACGTGCGCGCCGCCGGCAGCGCGCATGCAATGGCACGGCGGGGAATTCAAATTGACGTACCTGTAAGTCCATTTGCCCAGCCGTGCCATTCTGCTGACGTACATTGGCGTGCACAGGTCGGGAACCGGTTAAAGGCTAATTTGCATGGTATTGTCCTAAAAAGGGTTTGGGGACCTGGGTCCTGCCCCAGGGGACATGTATCAATGCAAAAAAAAAACTTTTAATAACGGCCATTTTTTTCGGGAGCAGTAATTTTAATGATGCTTAAAGTAAAAAAAAAAAAAGTGAAATATTCCTTTAAATATCATACCTGGGGGTTGTCTATAGTATGCCTGTAAAGTGGCGTGTGTTTCCCGTGCTTAGAACAGTCCCTGCACAAAATGTCATTTTTAAAGGAAAAAAAGTCATTTAAAACTGCTTGCGGCATTAATGTAATGTCAGGTCCTGGCAATATGAATGAAAATCAGTGAGACAAACGGCATGGGTACCCCCCAGTCCATTACCAGGCCCTTTGCGTCTTGTATGGATATTAAGGGGAACCCCGCACTCAAATTAAAAAAGGAAAGGTGTGGGGCCCCCAGGCCCTATATACTCTGAACAGCAGTATAAAGGCGGTGCAAACAAGACAGGGACTGTAGGTTTGTTGTTAAGTAGAATCTGTTTGTATTTTTGAACTGGTACATTTTTAACGTGTTTGGCTCCAGCCAAAAAATCTATTTTAAGCTTTTTGGAAAACCTAGGGAAGGGTTATCACCCCTGTGACATTTGTTTTTCTGTCTGTGCTCCTCTTCAGAAGATTTCACCTCACTTTTTGTCCCAATGACAAATGTTTTTTTGAAAATTTGGGTTTTTTTGTGAAACAAGGATTGGTGATAAAGCATCAGTGGAAAGGAGAAAAGTTTTCCCATATTAACTCTTACAGGAGAGAATTTCCCTTCCTAGGGGTAAATTTCATCTAACTTCCTGTTGTCTCCTTCCGTTTGCACGTAGGAGTCGTTTGTAAGTTGGATGTTTGAAAGTAGGGGCCTGCCCTATATACTCAGCAGAAATTTGGGCCTTAGGTGATGTTGTGGCCACAACATTGTAAGCCCTCACAGGGCCCTGCTGTGAAATATTAGATCAAGAACTGTAATTACATGCCCCTGTTGAACAGGGGCAGAAAAATTGGGCCTATGGTGGTGCTGGTGCCACAACACTGTAAGTCCTCACAGATCTATTTGGTGGGCGCAGAAACAGGCCCTGCTGTGAAATATTAGATCAAGAATGGTAATTACATGTCCCTGTTGAACAGGGTCTGAAAATTTGGGCCTTAGGCACTGATGCTGGTGCCACAACACTGGAACCCCTCGCAGATACTCTAGTTGGAGCGCAGGAACTAGCCCTGCTGCAAAGAATTGCATCAAAAATTGTAATTACATGCCCCTGTTAAACAGGGGCTGAAAAATTGGGCCTTAGGCACTGGTGCTGGTGCCACAACACTGCAACCCCTCACAGATACTCTAGTTGGAGCACAGGAACTAGCCCTGCTGCAAAGAATTGCATCAAAAATTGTAATTACACGCCCCTGTTAAACAGGGGCTGAAAAATTGGGCCTTAGACACTGGTGCTGGTGCCACAACACTGCAACCCCTCCCAGATACTCTAGTTGAAGCACAGGAACTAGCCCTGCTGCAAAGAATTGCATGAAAAATTGTAATTACATGCCCCTGTTAAACAGGGGCTGAAAAATTGGGCCTTAGGCACTGGTGGCGGGACTGGTGGTGCCCAGAACCAAAAATGTTCTTACAAGCTATCATCATGATCATTGAGGAGAAAGAGGATAATTACTCAGTATAACAGGAGAGTCACTCAGCATTAGCATAGGCAGTCTTTGAAGGGATCTGACATTTCAAAAAAATGTATTCGCTTACATCAGCATCAGGTGCTTGGTAGCTGGTGATGATCCAAGACTGATTCATTTTTATGAAGGTCAGTCGATCGACCGAGTCGGTGGACAGACGCACCCTGTGATCGGTTACAAAGCCTCCAGCAGCACTGAATGTGCGTTCCAAAAGAACGCTGGATGCAGGACAGGCCAGTAGCTCAATTGCATACTGTGCAAGCTCTGGCCAGTGATCCATCCTCAAGACCCAGTAACCCAGAGGATTTTCGGTGGGAAAGGTGTCCAAGTCAGATCTTGCCCCTAGGTATTCCTGCACCATGTAAAACAGACGCTGGCGATGGTTGCTGGAACCGATCATACTTTTTGGCTGCGGACTAAAAAATTGTCTGAACGCATTGGTCAGATGGCCACCTTCTCCACCACTCCTTCTTTGACTGACCAAAGCCTCAGCAACACGTTGTCCAGAAACAGGAGTTTGTAACCTCCCAGTCTCTGGGAACGCGTTGCACAGACCTTTCTGCAAGGCCTCCCGAAGATGTTTCATCCTCTGCTCCCTCTGCGACGGCAAGATAAGGTCCGCAACCTTACCCTTGTAATGTGGACCAAAGAGGGTTGCCGGCCAGTATTGTTCCTTCTCCTTGATACCACGAATACGAGGATCCTTCCGCAGATTTTGCAGGATCAGGGAGGCCATGAGGCATTCGGTCCGGAGTCCTCTGGGTCACTAAGGAGGACATGATCCGCAGCCACCTCCTCTCAGCCACGTACAAGTCCATGTGTTTCTTGGGACTGTAAATGATCCCTTAAAGACTGCTGCTGATGCTGAGTGCCAGGCTCCACCTCCATACTGACACAATCCTCCTCCTCCTCCTCCTCTTCCTGTGTGATCGGCGGGCACGCAGGAACACTGTCTGGATAAAGGGGGCCTTGAGAGCTAAGGAAGTCCTCCTCTTCCTTCCTCTGTTCTGCCTCAAGTGCCCTGTCCATTATACCACACAGCGTATGCTCCAACAGGTGGACAAGGGGGACAGTGTCACTGATGCATGCACTGTCACTGCTCACCATCCTCGTGGCCTCCTCAAATGGTGACAAGATAGTGCATGCATCCCTGATCATGGCCCACTGGTGTGGGGAAAAAAAACTACGCTCCCCTGACCCTGTCCTTGTGCCATAGTCGCACAGGTACTCATTGATGGCCCTCTGCTGCATGTACAGCCGCTGCAGCATGGCCAACGTTGAGTTCCACCTGGTGGGCATGTCACAGATTAGGCGGTTCTTGGGCAGGTTAAATTCCTTTTGGAGGTCTGCCAGCCGAGCACTGGCATTATATGACCAGCGGAAATGCACACAGACTTTCCTGGCATGCCTCAGGACATCCTGTAAGCCCGGGTACCTGCCCAAGAACCGCTGCACCACCAAGTTAAGGACGTGACCAAAACAGGGCACATGGGTCATTTGTCCCTGTCGGAGGGCGGAGAGGAGGTTGGTGCCATTGTCGCAAACCACCATTCCTGCCTTAAGTTGGCATGGCGTCAACCACCTCTGAACCTGCCCCTGCAGAGCTAACAGAACCTCTGCCCCAGTGTGGCTCCTGTCCCCCCCAAGCACACCAGCTCAAGCACCGCATGGCATCTTTTGGCCTGCATACTTGCGTAGCCCCTTGAACGCCTACAGAGCACCGCTGGTTCCAAGGACAAAGCACAGAAAGAGGCCATGGAGGAAGAAGAAGAGGAGGGGGTGGAGGAGAGAGGTGTGTCACAATCAGTAGTGGCATTTTGGAGGCGTGGTGGCGGAACAACCTCCAACACTACTGCACCTTGTCCTGCATCCTTCCCAGCTGCCAGCAGAGTCACCCAATGCACCGTGAAACTTAGGTAACGTCCCTGTCCATGCCTGCTGGACCATGAGTCAGCGGTAATATGCACCTTACCGTACACAAGTTAGTGTAGTGTGACCTCTGCACAGTGTTCAGCTAAAGCTACAAGTTAGTGTAGTGCGTCCTCCTCACAGTGTTCTAGCTTTGTTGTAGCTTTAGCTGAACACTGTTCAGAGGACACACTACACTAACTTGTAGCTTTAGCTGAACACTGTGCAGAGGTCGCACTACACTAACTTGTAGCTTTAGCTAAACACTGTGAGGAGGACGCACTACACTAACTTGTAGCTTTAGCTGAACACTGTGTACTACACTAACTTGTAGCTTTAGCTGAACACTGTGAGGAGGACGCACTACACTAACTTGTAGCTTTAGCTGACCACTGTTCAGAGGACGCACTACACTAACTTGTAGCTTTAGCTGAACACTGTGCAGAGGTCGCACTACACTAACTTGTAGCTTTAGCCGAACACTGTGCAGAGGTCACACTAAACTAACTTGTAGCTTTAACTGAACACTGTGAGGAGGATGCACTATACTAACTGTAAATAGTCTAGCTGCCTGACTGTGGTACTAATAGGATCAGAAGAACACCAGCAATTTTCTTCAGGTAGCTGTAAATACTGTAACAACACAAGCCTGCCTGTCAGTAGGAAGATAATAACAGAAATAGATCTAGCTAAACTGAATACAGTGTATACATATATATATACAACACCTGGGATGCATATATATACACAATACACTGTGAGTGCAGCTAACTGACTGACTGTCCTGCCTAATCTATCTAACTTAAATCAAATGACACTGTCTCTCTGTCTCTCAACGCCGGAACACACTACACAGGGCCGCCGTGCAGGCGGCCTTATATAGTGTGGGGAGTGTACTAAACCCCCTGAGCCATAATTGGCCAAAGCCACCTTGGCCTTGGTCCTGTCTGGTGAGAAACAATAATTCTCAGACTTTTTGGTGTGGTGTTATGTTTGTTAAGGCCTTCTACGTGTTGTATTTTAGATAACAGGTCGTTGAGCCACTTTGTCCGTTGCTTTTTTATTTTTGCACTCAGTTGAATAAGTATTCCCGTAATGTAAACCTTGTGAGTATTCCACAGTGTGAAGGGATCATCAACCGAAGGGGCGTTGAGTTAAAAAAATTAAGAGCTTTGAGAATTTGTTTTGTGTTTTCAGGTTAAGAGAGGGTATAGATGTCGTTGCGCCATCTGTTTGACCTGGTTTCGGTGCAATTTTCCCCCACACTGATGGAAATTGGGGCGTGGTCGGATCACGTGATGAATTGTATTTCTCACTTAACAACCTTTTGCAGCAAAAACTTATCTACCAGAAATAAATCAATAGGAGAATATGTATGGTATATATGGGGAAAAAAAGTAAAGTCTCTTTCTGATGAATGTTGACATCTCCATAAATCGAACATCCCTGAGGTGGATATAAACTAAGCTAATGTCGTGTGACGCTGGAGAGGTCTAGGTTTTTATCAGAAATTGCATTAAAGTCTGCATAAGATCACATTTCCTTATCTGATAGAGGAAACTTTTTTCCAAATTTTTTCAGAAAAGACAATTGCTTTATGTTGGGGAGGTATAAATTGACCAACCTAAATTTGGTATTGTTAATTTTGCAGACCACAACTAAATATCTGCCGGAGTCGTGCAAGTGTATATCTAGTTGCTTAAATTGGATAGAACTTTTGATAGCTATTGCTACTCCCCTTTTTTTTTGAGGGACCGTTGGCCAGAAATACATGTGGGAATTTGCAATGATAGAAAGATGGGGGTTTATGGGATGCAAAGTGTGTCTCTTGAAAGCATATGATGTCGCTTTTGAGCCTATTCGCTTCCTTTCATGCCATCTGCCTCTTATGAGGACTGTTCAGGCCTTTCACATTAAAGGGTGAAATGTTAAACGCCATTGTGTGTAACCCGAGGTGTCAGTTGGCAGTTCTGTATGGCTGTAGGCAGCTGTACAGATGTATTACCTGTTGAGAGGTTAGTTGTCGGTGCAGCTTTAGTAGGCAGAAATGTGTTGTTTGAAGGGGATGTAAGCAATCATTCCAGTATCCAGAGATGGAAGTCTATAACGGATAAACCTTACAGGAAATGACCGTTAGTATTGAACCAAAAGAAAAGACAAACACGTATATAAAAAAAGAACGATTCTGTATAGAATCTGTGTGGAAAATGAACCGCTAAACTTGAGGGGTTAACTGAAATAACAATGTGGCATCCTCCTGGGCCATCGGAGAATGGGAAAAATTTACAATAAGTGGTGTACTATTGAGCCTGTTTCCACATCTGAATTTTCAAGGGTAGACACAGGTTAGCAAGAGAAACCCTCTTCTGTTGTACATGGCTATATGATTTGCCATTCACGCATGAGGCGGAGGCCTTCCTTTACTTTGGTGATCACATATGTGGTGCCTTTTTTTGTCACAAGTAACTTGGCAGGGTAAAGCCAGCGGTAGGTAATACTGTGGTTGTTCAGAGGCTTTGTAATTGTTGCCAGCTGCCTACGTTGTTGCATGGTGAAGGCGGACTGCTCTGCAAAAAAAGATAGTTCTTGCAAATCATGAGGCAGGGTGTCATGGTGTCTTGTGGCTGTCATGAACTGGTCTTTTATATGGTAAAAATGGATCCTGACTATAGTGTCTCTGGGTAAATAAGGGGGAATATGCTTGGGACTCGGTAGCCAATGAATACGATCTATGAGAAGATCTTCTAGCGGTACTTTTGACATTATTTCATCTTGATCTGTATTCTAAATCTGCTAATTTAATTTTCATCCTCAAAAATTCGTCATCCCTGTCGTTATGGGCATCCACTAGGTTGTTGAAGGTGGATGCAAACTCCCCCATTTTTGTTTCAGTATGGGAAACTCTCTTGGTAACTGCAGAGACTTCTGATTTAAATTGTTGTGTCAGTGCCAGTATGTCTGCATGCAATGTCAAACCACTACTAGTGACACTAACACATCTTTCAATGTGGTGTCCATGACTGGCTGGTTAGTTGTGTGGAAGTCTGAAATGGAGTCCTGTAGCTCCCTGGTGTCTAGGGATGAGCCGAACACCCCCCTGTTCTGTTCGCACCAGAACTTGCGAACAGGCAAAAAATTTGTTCGAACACACAAACACTGTTAAAGTCTATAGGACACGAACATGAATAATCAAAAGTGCTAATTTTAAAGGCTTATATGCAAGTTATTGTCATAAAAAGTGTTTGGGGACCTGGGTCCTGCCCCAGGGGACAAGGATCAATGCAAAAAAAGTTTTAAAAATGGACGTTTTTTCGGGAGCAGTGATTTTAATAATGCTTAAAGTGAAACAATAAAAGTATAATATCCCTTTAAATTTCGTACCTGGGGGGTGTCTATAGTATGCCTGTAAAGGGGCGCATGTTTCCCGTGTTTAGAACAGTCTGACAGCAAAATGACATTTCAAAGGAAAAAAGTAATTTAAAACTACTCGCGGCTATTAATGAATTGCCGGTCCGACAATACACATAAAAGTTCATTGATAAAAACAGCATGGGAATTCCCCACAGGGGAACCCCGAACCAAAATTTAAAAAAAAATGACGTGGGGGGTCCCCCTAAATTCCATACCAGGCCCTTCAGGTCTGGTATGGATATTAAGGGGAACCCCGGCCATAACAAAAAAAAATGGCGTGGGGTCCCCCCTTAAAATCTATACCAGACCCTTATTCAAACACGCAACCTGGCAGGCCGCAGGAAAAGAGGGGGGGACGAGAGAGCGCCCCCCCTGAACCGTACCAGGCCACATGCCCTCAACATTGGGAGGGTGCTTTGGGGTAGCCCACCAAAACACCTTGTCCCCATGTTGATGGGGACAAGGGCCTCATCCCCACAACCCTTGCCCGGTGGTTGTGGGGGTCTGCGGGCGGGGGGCTTATCGGAATCTGGAAGCCCCCTTTAACAAGGGTACCCCCAGATCCTGGCCCTCCCCCCTTTGTGAAATGGTAAGGGGGTACAAAAGTACCCCTACCATTTCACAAAAAAACTGTCAAAAATGTTAAAAATGACAAGAGACAGTTTTTGACAATTCCTTTAAATGCTTCTTCTTTCTTCCATCTTCTATCTTCTTTCTTCTACCTTCTATCTTCCTTCGGTTTCTTCCTCCATCTTCTTCTGGTTCTTCTGGTTCTTCCTCCGGTGTTCTCGTCCGGCATCTCCTCCGCGGCGTGTTCTTATCTTCTTCTCCTCGGGCCGCTCCGCATCCATGATGGCATGGAGGGAGGCTCCCGCTGTATGAAGCTTCTCTCTTCATCTTTTTCTTCATCTTTTTCTCTTCATCTTCTTCTCTTCATCTTTTTGTCTTCATCTTCTTTTCGGCCTGCTCCGCATCCATGATAGCATGGAGGGAGGCTCCCCCTGTGTGACGCTTCTCCTCCTCTGACAGTTCTTAAATAACGGGGGCAGGGCCACCCGGTGACCCTCTGACGCATGGGGACTTGACGGGGACTTCCCTGTGGCATTCCCCGTGACGTCAGAGGGGGCGGGGTCATCCGTTACATAACCCTGCCCCCTTCTGACATCACAGGGAATGCCACAGGGAAGTCCCCGTCAAGTCCCCGTGCGTCAGAGGGGAGCGGGTCACCGGGTGCCCCCCATCCGTTATTTAAGAACCATCAGAAGAAGGGCCTGGAATGGAATTTAGGGGGACCCCCCACGTAATTTTTTTTTTTTAATTTTTGGTTCGGGGTTCCCCTGTGGGGAATTCCCATGCCGTTTTTATCAGTGAACTTTTATGTGTATTGTCGGACTGGCAATTCATTAATAGCCGCGAGTAGTTTTAACCACTTGAGCCCCGGACCATTATGCTGCCTAAGGACCAGAGGTCTTTTTCCAATTTGGCACTGCGTCGCTTTAACTGCTAATTGCGCAGTCATGCAATGCTGTACCCAAACGAAATTTGCGTCCTTTTCTTCCCACAAATAGAGCTTTCTTTTGATGGTATTTGATCACCTCTGCGGTTTTTATTTTTTGCGCTATAAATGGAAAAAGACCGAAAATTTTGAAAAAAAATGATATTTTCTACTTTTTGTTATAAAAAAAATCCAATAAACTCAATTTTAGTCATACATTTAGGCCAAAATGTATTCGGCCACATGTTTTTGGTAAAAAAAATGTCAATAAGCGTATATTTATTGGTTTGCGCAAAAGTTATAGCGTCTACAAACTAGGGTACATTTTCTGTAATTTACACAGCTTTTAGTTTATGACTGCCTATGTCATTTCTTGAGGTGCTAAAATGGCAGGGCAGTACAAAACCCCCCCAAATGACCCCATTGTGGAAAGTAGACACCCCAAGGAAATTGCTGAGAGGCATGTTGAACCCATTGAATATTTATTTTTTTTGTCCCAAGTGATTGAATAATGACAAAAAAAAAAAAAAAATATTTACAAAAAGTTGTCACTAAATGATATATTGCTCACACAGGCCATGGGCCTATGTGGAATTGCACCCCAAAATACATTCTGCTGCTTCTCCTGAATATGGGGATACCACATGTGTGGGACTTTTTGGGAGCCTAGCCGCGTACGGGGCCCCGAAATCCAATCACCGCCTTCAGGATTTCTAAGGGCGTAAATTTATGATTTCACTCTTTACTGCCTATCACAGTTTCGGAGGCCATGGAATGCCCAGGTGGCACAAAACCCCCCCAAATGACCCCATTTTGGAAAGTAGACACCCCAAGCTATTTCCTGAGAGGCATATTGAGTCCATGGAATATTTTATATTTTGACACAAGTTGCGGGAAAGTGACACATTTTTTTTTTTGCACAAAGTTGTCACTAAATGATATATTGCTCACACAGGCCATGGGCATATGTGGAATTGCACCCCAAAATACATTTAGCTACTTCTCCTGAGTACGGGGATACCACATGTGTGGGGCTTTTTGGGAGCCTAGCCGTGTACGGGACCCCGAAAACCAATCACCGCCTTCAGGATTTCTAAGGGTGAAAATTTTTGATTTCACTCTTCACTGCCTATCACAGTTTCGGAGGCCATGGAATGCCCAGGTGGCACAAACCCCCCCCAAATGACCCCATTTTGGAAAGTAGACACCCCAAGCTATTTGCTGAGAGGCATGGTGAGTATTTTGCAGCTCTCATTTGTTTTTGAAAATGAAGAAAGACAAGAAAAAACTTTTTTTTTTTTCTTTTTTCAATTTTCAAAACTTTGTGACAAAAAGTGAGGTCTGCAAAATACTCACTATACCTCTCATCAAATAGCTTGGGGTGTCTACTTTCCAAAATGGGGTCATTTGGGGGGGGTTTGTGCCACCTGGGCATTCCATGGTCTCCGAAACTGTGATAAGCAGTCAAGAGAGAAATCAAAAATTCACGCCCTTAGAAAGCCTGAAGGCGGTGCTTGGTTTTCGGGGTTCCGTACGCGGCTAGGCTCCCAAAAAGTCTCACACATGTGGTATCCCCGTACTCAGGAGAAGCAGCAGAATGTATTTTGGGGTATAATTTCACATATTCCCATAGCATGTTTGAGCAATATATCATTTAGTGACAATTTTGTGCAAAAAAAAAAAAAAATTGTCTCTTTCCCGCAACTTGTGTCGCAATATAAAATATTCCATGGACTCGACATGCCTCTCAGCAAATAGCTTGGGGTGTCTACTTTCCAAAATGGGGTAATTTGGGGGGGTTTTGAACTGTCCTGGCATTTTATGCACAACATTTAGAAGCTTATGTCACACATCACCCACTCTTCTAACCACTTGAAGACAAAGCCCTTTCTGACACTTATTGTTTACATGAAAAAGTTTTTTTTTTTTGCAAGAAAATTACTTTGAACCCCCAAACATTATATATTTTTTTAAAGCAAATGCCCTACAGATTAAAATGGTGGGTGTTTCATTTTTTTTTTCACACAGTATTTGCGCAGCGATTTTTCAAACGCATTTTTTGGGGAAAAAACACACTTTTTTAAATTTTAATGCACTAAAACACACTATATTGCCCAAATGTTTGATGAAATAAAAAAGATGATCTTAGGCCGAGTACATGAATACCAAACATGACATGCTTTACAATTGCGCGCAAACGTGCAGTGGCAACAAAATAAATACATTTTTAAAAGCCTTTAAAAGCCTTTACAGGTTACCACTTTAGATTTACAGAGGAGGTCTACTGCAAAAATTACTGCCCTCGATCTAACCTTCGCGGTGATACCTCACATGCATGGTGCAATTGCTGTTTACATTTGACGCCAGACCGCCGCTTGCGTTCGCCTTAGTGCGAGAGCAGGGGGCGACAGGGGTGCTTTTTTTTTTTTTTTTTTTTTTCTTTATTATTTTTTTGCTTTTTTATCTTATTTTTAAACTGTTCCTTTCATTTTTATTTTTTTTTAATCATTTTTATTGTTATCTCGGGGAATGTAAATATCCCCTATGATAGCAATAGGTAGTGACAGGTACTATTTTTTGAAAAAATTGGGGTCTATTAGACCCTAGATCTCTCCTCTGCCCTCAAAGCATCTGACCACACCAAGATCGGTGTGATAAAATGCTTCCCCAATTTCCCAATGGCGCTATTTACATCCAGCGAAATCTAAGTCATAAAATGCTCGTAGCTTCCGGTTTCTTAGGCCATAGAGATGTTTGGAGCCACTCTGGTCTCTGATCAGCTCTATGGTCAGCTGGCTGAATCACCGGCTGCATTCTCAGGTTCCCTGTTGAGACAGGAGAGCCAGAGAAAAGCACGGAAGACGGTGGGGGGGGGGGCATTCCCTCCCACGGCTTGTAAAAGCAGTCTAGAGGCTAATTAGCCGCTAGGATTGCTTTTACATGAAAGCCGACCGCTGGCTGAAAAGAATGATACCAAGATGATACCTAAACCTGCAGGCATCATTCTGGTATAACCACTCAAAGTTGTGAATGGCGTACCTGAAGACAAAAAAATCGTTAACAATAAAGCACAGTAAACGGTAAAGTATAAAAAATTGCATACCTGAAAAGCAAACATGATAAAGCATAATAACAATAAAACATTGCAGAATAGAATACAGTAAAAAAGAGCAGAACAATAGAGAGAATAAAGAGAGAGAGAACAATAAAACGACAACTATTTTTTTTTATTTTATATATATATATTTTTTTTTTTTTTTTTTTTACACTTTTTTTGTAACTAACTTTTATAACTGTAACCGGTTCCAGGTTCGGGTCTCTCAAAATGCGATGGCATCTTGGGAGACCCTGTGAAAGTGTGCCTAGTCTGTGCAATGCTGTACCCTACGCTAATACTCAACTAGTGTATGGTAGCGTTCAAAACATTCACCAATGCAAAGACCAGGATTGTCAGCGCAGGAGGGACAATAATAGCGGGTGTCACGCCTATATCCGCGCTAGCTGCAGACACAATATCTTTTTTGGGGGCGTTCGCTGGGTAGGGGTACTCGGGAGGACATAAAGAAAATGCCTCTCATGCAGCCGACTGCATTTGGTTGGGGATGTGAATGGGGGAAGTACGGGCGCTGCAGAAGCGGTGGGTTCCCAATTAGGATTGACGAATGCAGTAGGAAGGGCACTATGGGCACGACGGGCCTGTGTTTGTCTTTTTGGTGGCAGCGGGACACTACTTGTGCTTGCCACCTCACCAGCTTGAACTGCACTTATGGGACTCGCCACGTCACCAAGTGTTACTGCAGTGCTGGTTTGACTACGACCGGGGTGTACTAGGCCGCTGGCGCTTGCCAGTTCACCAAAACGCTACCAAAAAATCTGTTAGCGATCGCAGGGATCAGGCCTGACTCTGCGAACGCTGCAGTTATGCGTTTTAGTCTTTTGTAAGTGACAGTGATCGATCGATACTGCACTTGGGTGGGCTGGGCTGGGCCGGGCGGAGGGGCAAAACGCAGGTGCTAGCAGGTATCTGGGCTGATCCCACTAACACTGCGTTTGTGAGAACCCTAAACTGCTGGGGATGCTAGTATAGATCTGATCGGATCAGATATTGATCCGTTCAGATACTATACCACTAAGGGTGGTGTACGGTGCGTGCGTGGGTGTTAGCGGTACTGGCGCTAACCTGACGCTGCCTGGGGCTGGTGCTTGCCAGTTCACCAAAATACTACCAAAAAAACTGTTAGCGATCGCAGGGATCAGGCCTGACTCTGTGAACGCTGCAGTTATGCATTTAGTGTTTTGTAAGTGTCAGTGATCGATCGATACTGCACTTGGGTGGGCTGGGCCGGGCGGAGGGGCAAAACGCAGGTGCTAGCAGGTATCTGGGCTGATTCCGCTAACACTGCGTTTTTGGGAACCCTAAACTGCTGGGGACACTAGTATAGATCTGATCGGATCAGATATTGATCCGTTCAGATACTATACCACTAAGGGAGGCGTATGCTGCGTGCGTGGGTGTTAGCGGTACTGGCGCTAACCTGACCCTGCCTGGGGCTGGTGCTTGCCAGTTCACCAAAATACTACCAAAAAAACTGTTAGCGATCGCAGGGATCAGGCCTGACTCTGCGAACGCTGCAGTTATGCGTTTAGTCTTTTGTAAGTGACAGTGATCGATCGATACTGCACTTGGGTGGGCTGGGCTGGGCTGGGCCGGGCGGAGGGGCAAAACGCAGGTGCTAGCAGGTATCTGGGCTGATCCCGCTAACACTGCGTTTTTGGGAACCCTAAACTGCTGGGGACGCTAGTATAGATCTGATCGGATCAGATATTGATGCGTTCAGATACTATACCACTAAGGGAGGTGTATGCTGCGTGCGTGGGTGTTAGCGGTACTGGCGCTAATCTGACGCTGCCTGGGGCGACGCATATCACCGCCGGGCGATCAGGGGGCTAAACCTTTATTCGGTAATAAACGGCGGGTGCCCTGACACTATAAAAAATAAACAAACTAACCAGCGTCAACCGTAACGGTTATACGGTGATCAGTGGTGAAAGGGTTAACTAAGGGGCAATCAAGGGGTTAAAACATTTATTCGGTAGTATATGGGGGTCCCTGACGCTATAAAACGCTGACGGCGAACCTAAATATTTATGTCCCTAACTAGCGTCACCAGCGACACCAGAAAAATGATCGCTTAGTGACACTGGTGACAGGGGGTGATCAAGGGGTTAAAACTTTATTAGGGGGGGTTAGGGGGGTACCCTAGACCTAAAGGGGGGTAATACTCACTGTCCCAGCACTAACTGTCACAAACTGACACCAATGCAGTAATCAGAAAAAAAAAAAAAACTGCTGGTGTCAGTTTGTGACAGGGGGGGGGTGATTGGGGGGCGATCGGGGGGGGGGGATCGGGGTGTTTTGTGTGCCTGGCATGTTCTACTGTGTGTGTGTGTGTTGGTGCACTCACATTGATGTCTTCTCTCCTCGGGCCGGAACGGAAATTACCGAGCCGAGGAGAGATGACATCATTTCCTTTGCTGCTGTTTAGCATACAGCAGCAAAGGAATGATTCGATTGGCCGGCGGCGATCGCGAGGGGGGGGCCACGAACGGATGGTCTCCCCCTCACCACCGATCGCCGGGGCACAAAGGACGACCGCCTCGGGCACCGGGGGGGGTCCGATCGGACCCCCCACCCGCGGAAGGCAAATCACGTACACTGTACGTGATTTTGCCTGTCCGTGCCACTTTGCCGACGTACATCGGCGTGAGGCGGTCGTCAAGTGGTTAAATGACTTTTTTTCCTTTGAAATGTCATTTTGCTGTCAGACTGTTCTAAACACGGAAACATGCGCCCCTTTACAGACATACTATAGACACCCCCCAGGTACGAAATTTAAAGGGATATTACACTTTTATTGTTTCACTTTAAGCATTATTAAAATCACTGCTCCCGAAAAAACGGCCATTTTTAAAACTTTTTTTTTGCATTGATCCATGTCCCTTGGGGCAGGACCCAGGTCTCCAAACACTTTTTATGACAATACCATGCATATAAGCCTTTAAAATTAGCACTTTTGATTTCTCCCATAGACTTTTAAAGGGTGTTCCGCGGCATTCAAATTTTCCGCGAACACCCCAAATTGTTCGCTGTTCGGCGAACTGGCGAACAGCCGATGTTCGACTTGAACATGAGTTCGACTCAAACTCGAAGCTCATCCCTACTGGTGTCATCTAGAGATGAGTCAAAGCAGCTTACCTCTAGGTAGTCCTCTGGTGAGGTATCTTTCTTCTGTTTGCTCTTTACTGGGCTAGATGAGGATAATGGTGGTGGTGAATAACCTCCTTGCCCCTGTCTGTTGTTGCACCCAGGGTTCATATTGTGAGCTGTGCTGTGAGTGAGTGCTGCGCGTGATCTCCGCAGGGCACCCAGCGCCATTTTGGCCGATGTAATGGCGTGGCTGCTGGAGAAAATCAGTCATCTTCCTCGGCTTTGTGCACTCCTTTCTCTTCCGAGATTGCATCGGGAAGCGTACCCGCTGTGTGGGAGCTTGATGGTGGTGTGTCTTGAGGCTTTGAGTCACTATATTCATCCCTGATGGTCCTTGGTGGAGAGAAGCTGTCTTAATGTGCAGCCATTTACTCTGCCGGCTAGCAACGCCCGAGATAAGCCTCTTTAGATCTACTCTGTTGATGATATGCTCATCTAACTTCTGGATGACAGCATTGTGCTTTACAATGGGGACATATGTGTTCTGCAAAGGAAATTGCTCTATAATACAGGGTTTCTCAACCAGGGTTCCATGGAACCCTAAGATTCCTCACAAGGTTGCTAGGGGTTTCTTGAGCAATAAGCAATTTCTGACCGCAGATAAGTTCCCACTGACAACATTGATCTCTTTAGCTATCTGTAAGAAGGTATTTCTTCCCAATGACTGCAAGTGTAAGGAGCATTCTTCCCACTGATACAAACAAATGGCCACTGCCCCAACCTATAACTGGCCTTAACAGAAAGGAGCACATGGAAGGGCAAACAACAACAAAGAAAAATTCCCATCTCAACTTACCATCCAGCATGCAACAAACCAAATTGTCCTGCCTAACAGTTCACATTAAAAACAGGGGTTTAGTTGGCAGAGATTTTGCAAATACGTGGATAAGCCACATCACAGCACCCCAGTATTATCTGCAGTCCTAACTATAAATTTGAGAGCCTCCATAATAGGAGCATATATATAATAATGGATAGATTGAAGGCGGGTATGCCTGGAGGGAACCCACCCATCCTTAAAATTCTTCCCACTGGCCATCACACTAATATTTCATGAGTTGTAGATATAGTATTTTTTGGCAGGGGTTCGCTGAGACCAGTGTAGCAACCCATTAGGCTACTAGTAGTTGAAGGCCTCCCTGTAGTTAGGGAGAGCAACAATTGTTTAGTCAGGTCCAGTGGCGGCCTGTGCATTAAGGGTGCACGGGCACCGCCCCCTCTCTCCAGCCACTCCCCTCTATGTATAATAGATAGATTCATGCATAGCATGAATCTATCCATGGCCACCGCTGCCATCCCCTATTCAGGCTTCCAGGCCCTTTTTGGACGCCAGGCGCCTGAATTACAGAGGCAGGGGTGTTTTTTCTTTTAAGCACCTGATTACAGCCGTAGGCTCTAATAGGCTTTAAAAAAGATGGACTTGAAGTGCAGAGCATTGTGTTTGCAGTCCCCCCAGATGTGTTAGAAAAGCAAATGAATATTTGCTTTTCTAACATTGAACCGCCTCTCCGCCAATCGTCAAGCGTGGGTATGTTACACGGTTCTCGATTAGCTAAAAGCTTAGGCGATCCTATTGGATGCCTAAGAGAAGGGGAGGTGAGGCACCATGGAAGCCGCCGTGATCTCAGAGGAAGACGCCATCCTGCTGCAGCCTGTCTCCCCCTGCCCGACGATCCCTGCCGATCGTGTAAGTGTCGGTGGACCGGCAAACAGCGGGGGGTGAAGTGCCGGGGGTGTGAGTTGCCGCGGTGGGGGTTGTCTGCTGCCCCCCCCAAACAAAAAGCCAGTAGCCGCCACTAGTCAGGTCTGCTCTGGGCTGTCCTAGTTTGGATTCATCTACTTCCCCCTGTATCCCAGGGACCTGGGACATAGTGAGTGTCCCAGCTACTGTTTGGCTGGGGGGACCTCTGTTCTATCTTCCTGAAGCACTTGCAGAAAGTTTCCTAAGGATTCCATACACAGGCAGTTGGAGTACAGAAGCTTACTGATACTGCATGTTGCTACACGGTATTCAAGACACAGTGAGTACCAACCTTTTGGATCTAGAGACTTTCTTTGGCCTCTTTTGGGAGATTTGCTTTACTACTTGTGCACGCAGGACTGTATTCGTGCTGAGGAGTTCCTGTTTAGTACCGCTTTCCCTACGCTTCAAAAGCGGTGCCTGAAGTATTACACTGTGTGCACAATTATTAGCCAAGTTGTATTTTTGAGGATTCATTTATTTATTGAACAACTACAGTGCTCTCGGTCAATCCAACATGTTAATAAACCTCAAACCTGAATATTTAAAAATGTAAAAGTGAAGTTTTTGTTTTCTTAGTACATCTATGTGTTCACAATTATTGGGCAACTATTATGCCGCGTACACACTGTCGGACTTTTTCGACCGGACTTGTCCGACGGACGCCGACGGACCAAATCCGGCGGACAATCCGATCGTGTGTGGGCTTCACCGGACCTTCAGCGGACTTTTCCAGTCGCAAATCTGACGGACTTTAGATTTGGAACTTGCTTCAAATCTTTACGTCGTAACTCTGCTGGACCCAGAAATCCTCTCGTCTGTATGCTAATCCGACGGACAAAAACCCACGCTAGGGCAGATATTGGCTACTGGCTATCAACTTCCTTATTTTAGTCCGGTGTACGTCATCACGTACGAATCCGTCGGACTTTGGTGTGATCGTGTGTAGGCAAATCCGGTCGTTAGAAAGTCTGTTGAAAGTCCGCCAAAAGTCCATCGAAAGTCTGTCGAAAGCCTGTCAGACGGGCTGTCAGAGTTTTTTAGCTGAAAAGTCCGACCATGTGTACGCGGCATTAGGGTGCAGAATTATTATGCAACTAAATGAAAAATGAAAATTTTCCCATCTCACTTGTTTATTTTCATCTGTTAAAGTGAGAATAATAAACAAACAACTAAAAATTTACAAATAAACATTTTTGACATTTAAAAAAAAAAGAAAAATCAGTGACCAATATAGCCACCCTTCTTTTCAGTAACAGTCATAAGCCTTCCATTCATGGAGTCTGACAGTTTCTTGATCTGTCAACTTTTTGTGCAACAGCAACCACAGCCTCCCAGCCACTGTTCAGAGAGGTGTACTGTTTTCCTTCACCGTAAATCTCCTGTTTAAGAAGGGCCCACAAGTTCTCAATAGGGTTTGGGTCAGGTGAGGAAGGGGGTCATGTCATTATTCTTTCATTTTTAAGGCCTGTACTGACTGGCTGGCAGGGCCTAAAGGGAGCTATCTGGGAGGGCATGACTACACTTATAAGGAAATGTGCTGCTTACATCATCTGGTGAGTTAATTTTAGGCATTAGTGGTGTTTTTTTTCACACAAGAAGGTGTATTGGAAGCAATATAAGAAGAAAATCCATTTGATTGAAGGTTTTATGTTGTTCACACGGACTGTATTTATTTGGCATTATAATAAAGAGCACTTTATTGGTTCATTTTTTTGCGACTATTTTTAGACTATTTTGTTCACTTAGTGACATAAGATTCCCTTGTTTACCCCTTTGAATTTTTATTTTATTTTTTTGGATTTTTGCACTATATTTGCAATTTATAAGGCTTAAAACATCAGATGTTATAAGTGATCCAGTTTGCACAGCACTTTAGCACTTTATTTATGGTAGTAATGTATATTTATGTGTTCAAATTAGACTTGTGCACAACGGAAAATTTTGTTTAGTTTCGGTTCGTTGTCATTCGTAAAATACATAATTTTGTTCTGTTATATTCGTTATGTTACGTTAAGGGCTCTTTCTCACGGGGCGGATCAGTGATGATCCGCCCCGTGAACATCCGCTGGCTCAGCGGGGATCACTCCGCCGATCCCCGCTGAGCAGGAAGATGACAGGTGCAGCGCTGCACACTGTGCAGCGACGGACCTGTCAGAGCGCCGCTCTCCCCTATGGGGGGATCGGATGATGACGGACCGTAGTGTCCGTCGTCACCCGATCCGATCCGAAAACAGAGGAAAAAGTAGGTTTTTCCTCCGTTACACTTTTCGGATTGGAGCGGGTCGGATGTCAGCGGACATGTCACCGCTGACATCCGACGCTCCATAGGGATGAATGTATGTCCGTTTTTCATCCGAAAACGGAAGGATGAAAAACGGACATACGGATCGTCCATGTGAAAGAGGTCTAATTCGTTTTCGGGTGATTTGTTATTTCTGTAGATTGTCGATATTCGTTATACTGAATCTTGAATCATATCGAATTCATTTGTTATATCCACTATAATTTCTTTCATATTAGTTGAAATTCAATATTTATGTATGTACAGTATATATATTCGTGATAATGATTGCTAGTTTGGAAAGTCGTTTATTGAATCTATTAACACACACAATGACAATATCTCTTCTCCTCTGCTCAAATACAATGCAACACCCTTCTCGCTTAGTTCTCAGGAATATACTTTGCCAGAATCCCAACCTCCAGCACAAAATTAATCAGCTGATTGGACTGTAATGCCGCGTACACACGGTCGGACTTTCTATCCTACTTGGTCCGGCACGCTTTCTGACGGACTTTGTCCGCCAGGTGCGCCGGACTTTAAAATGGACGGACTTGCCCACACACGACCGGACTTTGCGGCGGGCTAAGTCCGCCCGTCTTTCCGACGGACTTTCGCCGGAGTTGCGGCGGACTTTCAGAATGAACGGACTTGCCCACACACGGACAAGTCCGTTCATTTTGAACGTGACTCATGTGCGACGGGACTAGAAAAGGATGTCAATCTTGCCGCTTTTATCGGCGACATTGACACCTTGCGAGCCCCGTCGCGGGGCATAACAGGCCCTTAGGTCTGGTATGGATTATAAAGGGAAGCCCCTACGCCGAAAAAACTGTGACGTTTTAGGGGGCGTAGTCATCACCCAGTGACCACGCCCCCTAAAACGTCACAGTCCCAGCATGCCCAGGGACTGTGACATCAAAAGGGGGCGGGGTCTCTGCCTATATAAGTCACAACGCAGCCCTCGGAGAGCAGTCCAGCCGGAGAGAGCGTCGTGTCAACATCTGGGGAAGAGAAGAGAAGCCCAGAAGTCCGGACCTCTGCTGGCAAGAGAGCTACCTGAAGACAGCAGAGGAGCTGGCCGAAGAACTGGAACACCGGGAGAAGAGAGCGGAGAAGAACCAACCGGACGCCGGGAGAAGATGAAGCGGAGGGACCCCCGAAGCCGGAGGAAGATCCCCCCCCCGGAGCTGTTTAATAAAATATTTTAAAAACCTGTGTAGTGTGTTTTATTACTTACACTTTTTCCCTAGGTGAATGGGTAGGGGTACCATGTACCCCATACTCATTCACATAGGGTGGGGGGCCGGGATCTGGGGGCCCCCTTATTAAAGGGGGCTCCCAGATTCCGATAAGCCCCCCGCCCGCAGACCCTGACAACTAACGGCCAGGGTTGTCGGGAAGAGGCCCTTGTCCTCATCAACATGGGGACAAGGTGCTTTGGGGTGGGGGGGCCACAGGGCGCCCCCCTCCCCCAAAGCACCCACCCCCCATGTTGAGGGCATGCGGCCTGGTACGGTTCAGGAGGGGGGGGCGCTCGCTCGTCCCCACCCCCTTTCCTGACCGGCCAGGCTGCGTGCTCGGATCGGGGTCTGGTATGGATTTTAGTGGGGACCCCACGCCGTTTTTTTCGGCGTATGTGCTTCCCTTTATAATCCATACCAGACCTAAGGGCCTGGTATGCCCCGCGCAATAGGAAAATTTGTTTTTCCTATTGCAGCGAGCGCGAGATGCAATACCCTGCCCTCGCGTCGTATCTGGTCCGTCGGACCAGCATACACACGAGCGGGCTTTCCGTCGGACCAGCACACACACGAGCGGACTTTCCGCCCGAAACTGAGTCCGACGGAAAGATTTAAAACTTTTTTCAAATCTAGGTCCGGCGGGCTTTTGGGAAAAAGTCCGCCGGAAAAGTCCGCCGGCGCCCACACATGGGCGGATTGTCCGGCACACTCTGGTCCGCCGGACCAAGTATGCCGGAAAGTCCGACCGTGTGTACGCGGCATTAGATTTACTTTGAGTCAAACTTTTGTTTCATTAGATCTTTAACAAATTACCGAATCATGTCAAATTCATTCGTTATATCCGCTATAATTTCTTTCGTATTAGTTGAAATTCGTTATTTTTTATTCAGAGATTTGGATGCATCCGAATGTCCGAAAGATGCAAAATTCGGCCGAATTTTGATTCGTTACGAAACGGATTGCACATGTCTAGTTCAAATATATATATTTACAACTAGAAATTTAAAACAGATGATGAAGTATGTTCACTCGATAGTAGCATTGGAGTGATTGTCCCGACATGTTTTGCCACTTTTGGCTCATCAGGTGATGTTTTAAAAGCAAAATAGATGTAACACTGCATATAAAAAAGTACAAGCATTACATTGGCTTGAAATATAATACAAAATAGTAAAGTAATATAATGACGTACAAGCACAATAGGGTATACTGTCGATCGCTGGGCCCATCAACAAAGGCTCACCCATATGAAGAACTCATACCTGCAATTAAATGTTGGGAACAAGGAGAACCCTCGCTGAAAGGTGCGCATCGAATATGCTGGAAGAGGCCCAGATGAGCTTATCAGCTGCAATGTAGCCAAAAAGTATTAATAAATGTGTATTTTATAATTAAGTTGGGGTGTCTTTTCTATTCAAAATGGGGGGGGGAGGGGAAGGGGGGAAGGGAAGGAGGGGATGGAAGGGGAAGAAGAGAGGTGGGTGGGAGGAAGCAAGGTGAAAGGGGGAGGGTTGATAAAGAATGTGAAAAAAGGTGAGAAAAAAGATCTAAAAGTCGGACATAAATCAAAAGTGCACAGACTAATGTGGAGTGATTAGTACGTATCCAAAGGAAATTAAATTTACTTACATTCATAGGGACAATAAATATGAGGGAATCAAAAGGTGCCAGGATTTGCAGACTGAAGTCTAGGGGGAAGATGTATTAAAGATGTTTATAGAGTAAAATAATGGATTTTTGGAAAAATATGTTGAAGGGACAAGGCTATATGAATTGAGGTAAAGGTACAAAGAGGGATAGAAAAGGAGTATAGTTCATATTATAGACTTATGTAAAGATAAATAGGTCATCTTATATACGAAGGTGACCAAAACCTGCTTATTATTATTGTTACCCATATTATTACTCCATATATATTTACACACACATAGTTGACACATTGTTTATGGTTAGGCATTAATTGATTTTCTGATTACAATTGTTCACAGTGCTGCCACTTCAGAAGCACATAATGCAGCCATCACATTTAAGAGATGTAACTTAATATTTAATACATTATTGTGTTTGGGTTCAATACTAAGGTGCAAAGGTGATCCCCATCCTGCTTGTTGGGGGTTTGGTATGTTTTGAAGCGGGGGGGAGGGGGTCCCAAAATAAAGAAAGTTTGCATAGAAATGTGAATAAACTGCATTTCAAATTGCATTTATTTTCCTCTGTAAATGTCACTTTTTGCTATACAACTTTGTTTATGTAGTAGAGATGCAGCACTTCACAGGCAGGTATAGGGGACCCCCCCCCCCCAAGCAGGTTTTTGTTAAAGGGATAATACATTTTTAGGCTGGGTTCACACCTATGCGAATTGAATGCGGGTTTCCCCACATCCAATTTGCATAGCAGGAGATTGTGACCGTCTCCCTATGGGGCCAATTCACATACAATATCTCACAAAAGTGAGCACACCCCTCACATTTTTGTAAATATTTTATTTATTTTTTTCATATGACAACACTGAAGAAATTACACTTTGCTACAATGTAAAGTACTGAGTGTACAGCTTGTATAACAGTGCAAATTTGCTGTCCCCTCAAAATAACTCAACACACAGCCTAATGTCTAAACCACTGGCAACAAAAGTGAGTACACCCCTAAGTGAAAATGTCCAAATTGGGCCCAATTAGCCATTTTCCCTCCCCGGTGTCATGTGACTCATTGGTGTTACAAGGTCTCAGGTGTGAATGGGGAGCAGGCGTGTTAAATTTGGTGTTATCGCTCTCACTCTCTCTGGTCACTGGATGTTCAACTTGGCACCTCATGGCAAAGAACTCTCTGAGGATCTGAAAAAAAAGAATTGTTGCTCTACATAAAGGTGACCAAGGCTATAAGAAGATTGCCAAGACCCTGAAACTGAGCTGCAGCACTGTGGCCAAGACCATACAGTGATTTAATAGAACAGGTTCCACTCAGAACAGGACTCGCCATGGTCAACCAAAGGAGTTGAATGCATGTGCTCAGCGTCATATCCAGAGGTTGTCTTAGGGAAATAGACGTATTAGTGCTGTCAGCATTGTTGCAAAGGTTGAAGGGTTGGGGGGTCAACCTCTCAGTGCTCAGACCATATGCCACACACTGCATCCAACTGGTCTGCATGTCTGTCGTTCCAGAAGGAAGCCTCTTCTAAAGATGATGCACAAGAAAGCCCACAAACAGTTTGCTAAAGACAAGCAGATTAAGGACATGGATTACTGGAACCATGTCCTGTGGTCTGATGAGACCAAGATAAACTTATTTGCATCAGATGGTGTCAAGCGTGTGTGGCTGCAACCAGGTGAGGAGTAGGGATGAGCCGAACACCCCCCGGTTCGGTTCGCACCAGAACCCGCGAACGGACCGAAAGTTCGCACGAACGTTAGAACCCCATTGACGTCTATGGGACTCGAACGTTCGAAATCAAAAGTGCTCATTTTAAAGGTTAATTTGCATGGTATTGTCCGAAAAAGGGTTTGGGGACCCGGGTCCTACCCCAGGGGACATGTATCAATGCAAAAAAAACTTTTAAAAACGGCCGTTTTTTCGGGAGCAGTGATTTTAATGATGCTTAAAGTAAAAAAAAAAGTGAAATATTCCTTTAAATATCGTACCTGGGGGGTGTCTATAGTATGCCTGTAAAGTGACGCGTGTTTGCCGTGTTTAGAACAGTCCCTGCACCAAATGTCATTTTTAAAGGAAAAAATCTCATTTAAAACTGCTTGCGGGTTTAATGTCATGTCGGGTCATGGCAATATGGATGAAAATCAGTGAGACAAACGGCATGGGTACCCCCCAGTCCATTACCAGGCCCTTTGGGTCTTGTATGGATATTAAGGGGAACCCCACACCCAAATTAAAATAAGGAAAGGTGTGGGGCCACCAGGCCCTATATACTCTGAACAGCAGTATACAGGCGGTGCAAACAAGACAGGGACTGTAGGTTTGTTGTTAAGTAGAATCTCTTTGTAATTTTGAACGGGTACATTTTTAACGTGTTTAGCTCCAGCCAAAAAATCTTTTTTAAGCTTTTTGGAAAACATAGGGAAGGGTTATCACCCCTGTGACATTTGTTTTGCTGTCTTTCCTCCTCTTCAGAAGATTTCACCTCACTTTTTTGTCCCAATGAAAAATGTTTTTTGAAAATTTGGGTTTTTTTGTGGAACAAGGATTGGAAAGCATCAGTGGAAAGGAGAAATTGTTTTCCCATATTAACTCTTACAGGAGAGAATTTCCCTTCCTAGGGGTAGATTTCATCTCACTTCCTGTTGTCTCCTTCCGTTTGCAAGTAGGAGTCGTTTATAAGTTAGATGTTTGAAAGTAGGGTCCTGCCCTATATACTCAGCAGAAATTTGGGCCTTAGGTGTTGCTGTGGCCACAACACTGTAAGCCCTCACAGGGCCCTGCTGTGAAATGTTAGATCAAGAATTGTAATTACATGCCCCTGTTGAACAGGAGCTGAAAAATTAGGCCTTAGGCACTGGTGCCACAACACTGCAACCTCTCACAGACACTCTAGTTGGAGCGCAGGAACGAGCCCTGCTGCAAAGTATTGCATCAAAAATTGTAATTACACGCCCCTGTTAGACAGGGGCAGAAAAATTGGGCCTTAGGCACTGGTGCTGGTGCCACAACACTGCAACCCCTCACAGACACTCTAGTTGGAATGCAGGAACGAGCCCTGCTGTAAAGTATTGCATCAAAAATTGTAATTACACGCCCCTGTTAGACAGGGGCAGAAAAATTGGGCCTTAGGCACTGGTGCTGGTGCCACAACACTGCAACCCCTCACAGACACTCTAGTTGGAATGCAGGAACGAGCCCTGCTGCAAAGTATTACATCAAAAATTGTAATTACACGCCCCTGTTAAACAGGGGCTGAAAAATTGTGCCTTAGGCACTGGTGGTGGCGCCCAGAACCAAAAATGTTCTTACAAGCTATCAGCGTGATGATTGAGGAGGAAGAGGATAATTACTCAGGGATAGTCACTCAGTATCAGCATAGGCAGTCTTTGAAGGGATCTGAAAAAAATTATTCAGTTACATCAGCATCAGGTGCTTGGTAGCTGGTGGTGATCCAAGACTGATTCATTTTTATGAAGGTCAGCCGATCGACCGAGTCGGTGGACAGACGCACCCTGTGATCGGTTACCACGCCTCCAGCAGCACTGAATGTGCGTTCCGAAAGAACGCTGGATGCAGGACAGGCCAGTAGCTCAATTGCATACTGTGCAAGCTCTGGCCAGTGATCCATCCTCAAGACCCAGTAACCCAGAGGATTCTCGGTGGGAAAGGTGTCCAAGTCTGATCTTGCCCCTGGGTATTCCTGCACCATGTAAAACAGACGCTGGCGATGGTTGCTGGAACCGATCATACCTTGGGGCTGCGGACCAAAAAATTGTCTGAACGCATCGGTCAGACGGCCACCTTCTCCACCGCTCCTTCTTTGACTGACCGAAGCCTCAGCAACACGTTGTCCAGAAACAGGAGTTTGTAACCTCCCAGTCTCTGGGAACGCGTTGCACAGACCTTTCTGCAAGGCCTCCCGAAGATGTTTCATCCTCTGCTCCCTCTGCGATGGCAAGATAAGGTCCGCAACCTTACCCTTGTAACGTGGATCAAGGAGGGTTGCCAGCCAGTATTGGTCCTTCTCCTTGATACCACGAATACGAGGATCCTTACGCAGGCTTTGCAGGATCAGGGAGGCCATGCAGCGTAGGTTTGCTGAGGCATTCGGTCCGGAGTCCTCTGGGTCACTAAGGACAACAACGTCCGCAGCCACCTCCTCCCAGCCACGTACAAGTCCATGTGTTCCTTGGGACTGATCCCTTAAAGACTGCTGATGCTGAGTGCCAGGCTCCACCTCCATACTGACACAATCTTCCTCCTCCTCCTCCTCCTCCTCGTCCTCTTGCTGTGTGATCGGCGGGCACGCAGGAACACTGTCTGGATAAAGGGGGCCTTGAGAGCTAAGGAAGTCCTCCTCTTCCTGCCTCTGTTCTGCCTCAAGTGCCCTGTCCATTATTCCACGCAGCGTGTGCTCCAACAGGTGGACAAGGGGGACAGTGTCACTGATGCATGCACTGTCAGTGCTCACCATCCTCGTGGCCTCCTCGAATGGTGACAGGACAGTGCATGCATCCCTGATCATGGCCCACTGGCGTGGGGAAAAAAACCAAGCTCCCCTGACCCTGTCCTGGTGCCATAGTCGCACAGGTACTCATTGATGGCCCTCTGCTGCGTGTGCAGCCGCTGCAGCATGGCCAACGTTGAGTTCCACCTGGTGGGCATGTCACAGATTAGGCGGTTCCTGGGCAGGTTAAACTCCTTTTGGAGGTCCGTCAGCCGAGCACTGGCATTATATGACCGGCGGAAATGCACACAGACTTTCCTGGCCTGCCTCAGGACATCCTGTAAGCCCGGGTACCTGCCCAAGAACCGCTGCACCACCAAGTTAAGGACGTGAGCCAAACAGGGCACATGGGTCAGTTGTCCCTGTCGGAGGGCAGAGAGGAGGTTGGTGCCATTGTCGCAAACCACCATTCCTGCCTTAAGTTGGCGTGGCGTCAACCACCTCTGAACCTGCCCCTGCAGAGCTGACAGAACCTCTGCCCCAGTGTGGCTCCTGTCCCCCAAGCACACCAGCTCAAGCACCGCATGGCATCTTTTGGCCTGCGTACTTGCGTAGCCCCTTGAACGCCTACGGAGCACCGCTGGTTCCGAGGAAGAGGCCATGGAGGAAGAAGAAGAGGAGGGGGTGGAGGAGAGAGGTGTGTCACAATCAGCATTTTGGAGGCGTGGTGGCGGAACAACCTCCAACACTACTGCACCTTGTCCTGCATCCTTCCCAGCTGCCAGCAGAGTCACCCAATGCGCCGTGAAACTAAGGTAACGTCCCTGTCCATGCCTGCTGGACCATGAGTCAGCGGTAATATGCACCTTACCGCTGACCGCCCTGTCCAGCGAGGCATGGACATTGCCTTCCACATGCCGGTAGAGAGCCGGAATCGCCTTCCGTGAGAAAAAGTGGCGTTTGGGTACCTGCCACTGAGGAACCGCACATTCCACAAACTCACGGAAGGGGGCAGAGTCTACCAACTGAAAAGGCAGCAGTTGAAGTGCTAGCAATTTTGCCAAGCTAGCATTCAACCGCTGGGCATGTGGATGGCTGGGAGCAAACTTCTTTCGGCGGTGCAGCAGCTGGGGCAGGGAAATTTGCCTGGTACAATCTGACGTCGGTGTACCAAAAGCAGATTGCCCACAAGTACTTGGCTGTGACACACCTAATTCTACACCTTCATTCCTCTCACTGCAGGTCTCAGAGAGGACTGAAGGTCTAGTGGGGTTGGAAATCTCAGCTGATGAGGAGCAAGGAGAGATCCTCTTTGTTCTTTGGTGTGGGTCTTTTAGATATGCTTGCCAACGAACTGCATGGCAGGTCAACATATGTCTGGTCAAGCATGTGGTACCCAAGCGGGAGATGTTTTGGCCACGCGAGATACGCTTGAGACATATGTTGCAAATAGCAGCGGTGCGATCTGATGCACTCGTCTCAAAAAAGGCCCACACCAAAGAACTTTTTGAATAACGCGCAGAGACTGCAGCGCCCTGCACATGTGGAGCTTTGGGGTGTGATGCAGTCAATGTGCTGCCCTTAGGCTGGCCCCTGGAGGGCATCCTGCCTCGTTGGTGATGTGCCGCCTCCTCCTCCTCCTCCTCCTCCTCCTCTCTCCTATCAGGCACCCACGTTGAGTCAGTGACCTCATCATCCCCTCCCTCCTCATCACTGGAGCAAACCTGGCAGTATGCTGCAGCAGGGGGAGCATGACTGCCAGATTGCTGTCCTTCTTGGGCACCCCCTCTGTCCGTGCTCATGTTACTGCCTTCATCGAGCTCAGTATCATCATCAGAGCCTTCCAAACGCTGGGCATCCTCCTGGAGCATGTACCCAACACTGTGGTCAAACAGTTCGAGGGAATCCTCAGGAGGACATGGTGGAGCTAGGGAAGGAGTCACTGATGACATTGAGCTGAGGGAAGAGGCCGCTGCTTTGCCAGACAAAGCACCCTGGGCATGGGTGAGAGAGGATGAGGAGGATGAGGACGGCTTGGTCATCCACTCGACCAAGTCTTCCGCATGTTGCGGCTTAACACGGCCAGCTGCCGAAAAAAAGGCCAAGCGTGTCCCATGGCCACGTGCTGATGAGGATGCACCGTCTCCACGACCAGCACTAGACACAGAGCCTGCTTGCCCTCTCTTATTGGCTTGTGACTGTCTGCCTCTCCTTCTTGGCCTTCCAGACATACTAATGGCCTGTAGCTGCACTAAGCTGGGATAGAACACCTGTAATTTTCTTCAGGTAGCTTTATATACTGTAACCAGACAAGCCTGCCTGTCAGTAGGAAGATAACAGGAATGGATCTAGCTGAACACTGTGAGCAGGACGCACTGCACTAAATGTAAATAGCAGGAACGGATCTAGCTGAACACTGTGAGCAGGACGCACTGACTGCACTAAATGTAAATAGCAGGAACAGATCTAGCTGAACACTGTGAGCAGGACGCACTGCACTAAATGTAAATAGCAGGAACGGATCTAGCTGAACACTGTGAGCAGGACGCACTGACTGCACTAAATGTAAATAGCAGGAACGGATCTAGCTGAACACTGTGAGCAGGACGCACTGCACTAAATGTAAATAGCAGGAACAGATCTAGCTGAACACTGTGAGCAGGACGCACTGCACTAAATGTAAATATCAGGAACAGATCTAGCTGAACACTGTGAGCAGGACGCACTGCACTAAATGTAAATAGCAGGAACGGATCTAGCTGAACACTGTGAGCAGGACGCACTGACTGCACTAAATGTAAATAGCTGGAACGGATCTAGCTGAACACTGTGAGCAGGACGCACTGCACTAAATGTAAATAGCAGGAACAGATCTAGCTGAACACTGTGAGCAGGACGCACTGCACTAAATGTAAATAGCAGGAACAGATCTAGCTGAACACTGTGAGCAGGACGCACTGCACTAAATGTAAATAGCAGGAACGGATCTAGCTGAACACTGTGAGCAGGACGCACTGACTGCACTAAATGTAAATAGCAGGAACGGATCTAGCTGAACACTGTGAGCAGGACGCACTGCACTAAATGTAAATAGCAGGAACAGATCTAGCTGAACACTGTGAGCAGGACGCACTGCACTAAATGTAAATAGCAGGAACAGATCTAGCTGAACACTGTGAGCAGGACGCACTGCACTAAATGTAAATAGCAGGAATGGATCTAGCTGAACACTGTGAGCAGGACGCACTGACTGCACTAAATGTAAAAAGCAGGAACGGATCTAGCAGAACACTGTGAGCCGGACGCACTGCACTAAATGTAAATAGCAGGAATGGATCTAGCTGAACACTGTGAGCAGGACGCACTGCACTAAATGTAAATAGCAGGAACGGATCTAGCTGAACACTGTGAGCAGGACGCACTGACTGCACTAAATGTAAATAGCTGGAACGGATCTAGCTGAACACTGTGAGCAGGACGCACTGCACTAAATGTAAATAGCAGGAACAGATCTAGCTGAACACTGTGAGCAGGACGCACTGCACTAAATGTAAATAGCAGGAACGGATCTAGCTGAACACTGTGAGCAGGACGCACTGCACTAAATGTAAATAGCAGGAACGGATCTAGCTGAACACTGTGAGCAGGACGCACTGACTGCACTAAATGTAAATAGCAGGAACAGATCTAGCTGAACACTGTGAGCAGGACGCACTGCACTAAATGTAAATAGCAGGAACGGATCTAGCTGAACACTGTGAGCAGGACGCACTGCACCAAATGTAAATAGTCTAGATAGAAGATAACAGGAACGGATCTAGCTAAACTGAATACAGTGTATATATATATATGCAACACCTGGGATGCATATATATACAAAATACACTGTAAGTGCAGCTAACTGACTGACTGTTCTGCCTAATCTATCTAACTCAAATCAAATGACACTGTCTGTCTCTCTCTCTATCTCTCAGCACACCGGAACACACTACACAGGGCCGCCGTGCAGGCGGCCTTATATAGTGTGGGGCGTGTACTAAATCCCCTGAGCCATAATTGGCCAAAGCCACCCTGGCTTTGGCCAATTACAGCTCTCTCTACTGACGGCGCTGTGATTGGCCAAGCATGCGGGTCATAGTGCATGCTTGGCCAATCATCAGCCAGCAATGCACTGCGATGCCGCAGTGAATTATGGGCCGTGACGCGCCACACGAATTTGGCGCGAACGGCCCATAACGTTCGCAATTCGACGGACGGTCGAACAGCCGATGTTCGAGTCGAACATGGGTTCGACTCGAACACGAAGCTCATCCCTAGTGAGGAGTACAAAGACAAGTGTGTCTTGCTTACAGTCAAGCATAGTGGTGGGAGTGTTATGGTCTGGGGCTACATGAAAGCTGCCAGTACTGGGGAGCTACAGTTCATTGAGGGAACCATAAATGCCAACATGTACTGTGACATACTGAAGCAGAGCATGGTCCCCTCCCATCGGAGACTGGGCCGCAGGGCAGTATTCCAACATGATAACGACCCCAAACACACCTTCAAGACAACCACTGCCTTGCTAAAGAAGCTGAGGGTAAAGGTGATGGACTGGCCAAGCATGTCGCCAGACCTAAAACCTATTGAGCATCTGTGGGGCATCCTCAAACTGAAGGTGAAGGAGCACAAGGTCTCTAACATCCACCAGCTCCGTGATGTCAGCATGGAGGAGTGGAAGAGGACTCCAGTGGCAACCTGTGAAGCGCTGGTGAACTCCATGCCCAAGTGGGTTAAGGCAGTGCTGGAAAGTAATGGTGGTCACACAAAATATTGACACTTTGGGCCTAATTTGGACATTTTCACTTAGGGGTGTACTCACTTTTGTTGCCAGCGGTTTAGACATTAATGGCTGTGTGTTGAGTTTCTTTGGAGGAGACAGCAAATGTACACTCACTACTTTACATTGTAGCAAAGTTTAATTTCTTCAGTGTTGTCACATGAAAAGATATAATAAAATATTTACAAAAAAGTGAGGGGTGTACTCACTTTTGTGAGATACTGTATATCCACAGTGGCTCCGGTGCAAATTGCACAGGAGGCCTGTGCATATTTTGGTCCATTTCAGGTCCGAATTCAGCCCAAAATTTGGGCTGAAATCAGACCTGAAACTGTGAATGGAGACGCACCGGACTCCTGCAGTGAGCCGGAGCGTGCTGAGGTGCGATACCAGCCTTAATGTTACACTTGTGTGAGCGGACTTATGTGTTAGAAGTTAGTGAACATTTAACCACTTGTCTACTAAGGTACATAGATAAACCTCATGGTAGACCAGAGACCTTCCTATTCAGGCTGATTGTTAGGGAACTGGTGGCAACCAGTAACTTATCCTCAGCCAGCCATTTCCAGTTGACAGCTGAATCCATACAAAGGCCTGGGGATAGGGATGAGCCGAACACCCCCCCGGTTCGGTTCGCACCAGAACCTGCGAACGGACCGAAAATTTGCATGAACGTTAGAACCCCCATTGACGTCTATGGGACTCGAACGTTTGAAATCAAAAGTGCTTATTTTAAAGGCTAATTTGCATGGTATTGTCCTAAAAAGGGTTTGGGGACCCGGGGTCCTGCCCCAGGGGACATGTATCAATGCAAAAAAGACTTTTAAAAACGGCCGTTTTTTTGGGAGCAGTGATTTTAACTATGCTTAAAGTTTAAAAAAAGTGAAATATTCCTTTAAATATCGTACCTGGCGGGTGTCTATAGTATGCCTGTAAAGTGGTGCGTGTTTCCCGTGCTTAGAACAGTGCCTGCATAAAATGTCATTTTTAAAGGAAAAAAAGTCATTTAAAACTGCTTGCGGCTTTAATGTAATGTCGGGTCCTGGCAATATGGATGAAAATCAGTGAGACAAACAGCATGGGTACCCCCCAGTCCATTACCAGGCCCTTTGGGTCTTGTATGGATATTAAAGGGAACCCTGCACCTAAATTAAAAAAAGGAAAGGCGTGGGGCCACCAGGCCCTATATACTCTGAGCCGCAGTATACAGGCGATGCAAACAAGACAGGGACTGTAGGTATGTTGTTAAGTAGAATCTGTTTGTAATTTTGAACTGGTACATTTTTAACGTATTTAGCTCCAGCCAAAAAATCTATTTTAAGCTTTTTGGAAAACATAGGGAAGGGTTATCACCCCTGTGACATTTGTTTTGCTGTCTGTGCTCCTCTTCAGAAGATTTCACCTCACTTTTTGTCCCAATGACAAATGTTTTTTGAAAATTTGTTTTTTTTTGTGAAACAAGGATTGGTGATAAAACATCAGTGGAAAGGAGAAATGTTTTTCCCATTGTAACCTGGGGGACAGGTGGCAGGTACAAAGCTCCCTGGGATGAGCAGTCTTTCAGGCACAGATACCAAATCCAGTGAAATAGTGACAAACAGTGCGGTGTTTATTTGTGATATATACAAGTCTATATACAGGTGCTGTACAGTGTTCCAAAAAAAACAAATAGGAACAAAAATAGCCAAAACAAAACCTAGCCGTGTCTCGGCACTAACTAAACAATATTTACAGATCCTAACTACTAAGCTGAGCAAGCCTACAGCTTGTCAGCTTCCACATACCTTTTTGCTCTCCTACACAGAAGTAGTCTGAGTATCCCAGGCCAAGAGCAAAGGCTGTCTTGCTCAGGTGAGCTTAAATTAGCCTGGGGGAGAGGACCAAGACCTGAACTGGACCATGGATCAGAGATCCCTGAACCTGTATGAGAGGAGCCTGGGAGATGTATAAACCCCGAACAGGACTTTTCCTGGCTCTCTTTGGGACGCTCTGCTACATATCCCCCCCCCCTTGTTTCAACCCCAGGGTTGGAACACCTGTAGCCCAACAGGAGTGAACACGGGACAGGGCATCTACATTCCCGATCTCAACACCTGGCCTGTGTTTTACAATGAATGAGTAATCCTGTAGAGCCAAAAACCACCGGTTCACCCGTCTATTAGTCTCCTTCTTTTGGGCCATCCATTTCAGAGGAGCATGGTCAGTTATTAACTCAAACTGGCGTCCTAACAAATAGTACCTGAGTGCATCCACGGCCCACTTTATGGCTAAACACTCCTTTTCAATGACTGCATACCTTTGCTCATGGTCATTGAGCTTTCTGCTTAGGTACACCACAGGGTGTTCTTCCCCATTGTGTACCTGTGATAGTACTGCCCCGATACCAACATCAGACGCATCCGTCTGAACCAAAAAATCTTTGGAGAAATCAGGGGAGTACAGTACTGGTTGTGCACAAAGAGCCTTCTTCAGGACTTGGAAAGATTCCTCTGCTACTGAGGACCATTTCACCATTACAGAGTCTCTCCCTTTCGTAAGGTCTGTCAGTGGGGCAGTTATAGTTGCAAAATTTGGGATAAATCTTCTATAATACCCCGCAATGCCAAGAAAGGCCCTGACCTGCTTCTTGTTTGCAGGACGTGGCCATTCCTGGATGGCTTCTATTTTATTCACTTGAGGTTTTATGACACCCCGCCCAATAGTGTAGCCCAAATACTTGGCTTCCTCTAGACCAATGGCACATTTTTTTGGATTTGCTGTAAAACCTTCTTTGAAGAGGGAATCGAGGACAGCCTGGACACGGGGCAAGTGAGACTCCCAGTCAGTGCTATGTACCACTATATCATCTAGATATGCTGCTGCATATTGTCGGTGGGGTCTTAGAGTCCTGTCCATGGCCCTCTGAAATGTGGCAGGGGCATTTTGCAACCCAAAAGGCATTTTTTTATATTGAAAGGAACCCTCCGGGGTCACAAATGCAGTCTTCTCTTTGGCGCTACCAGTCAGGGGTATTTGCCAATAACCTTTTGTCAAGTCCAAAGTGGTCAGATAGCGAGCCTTGCCAAGTCCGTCTATAAGTTCGTCCACTCTGGGCATTGGGTACGTGTCAAACTTTGTCACTGCATTAAGTTTCCTGAAGTCATTACAGAACCTCCAAGTGCCATCCGGTTTTGGGACTAACACGATGGGGCTAGACCAGTCACTATTGGATTCCTCAATGACATCTAGCTCCAACATTCTTTTAACTTCCTCGCTTATGTCCTTTCTCCTCGCTTCAGGAATTCGGTATGGTTTGAGCTTGACACGGACCCCAGGTTCAGTAACAATATCATGCTGAACTGCTGAAGTCGTGCCAGGTAACTCTGAAAATTTCTCTCGATTTCTTATCAGGAATTCTCTAGTTTCCTGCTTTTGAGAATATGACAGGGTGTCTGGAATCGTGACCTCAGGGATCAGAGGGGACTCAGTACCCTTAGGCGTTACCGGGAGGGACCTCGCAGTTAAAGCCAGTCTATCCTTCCAGGGCTTTAACAGGTTTATGTGGTAAATCTGTTCGGGCTTCCTTTTTCCTGGTTGATATATTTTGTAATTGACCTCCCCAACTCTTTCAATTACTTCAAAGGGACCCTGCCACTTAGCCAGGAACTTGCTCTCAACAGTGGGAACTAACACCAGGACCCTATCACCAGGTGAGAAAACACGGAGTTGGGCCCCCCTGTTGTATATCCTCTGTTGAGCTGTTTGGGCCTGCAGTAAGTGTTCTTTTACCATCGGCATGATTGCTGCAATCCTGTCCTGCATTTGAGCGATATGCTCAATGACACTTTTATGGGGTGTCTGCTCCCCCTCCCAAGTTTCTTTGGCTATGTCCAAGAGTCCCCGAGGGTGTCTCCCAATAAGCAACTCAAAGGGAGAGTACCCCGTGGAGGACTGGGGAACCTCCCTGATGGCAAACATCAAGTATGGTATCAGGAAGTCCCAGTTTTTCCCATCCTTGTCAACAACCTTTTTTAACATGCTCTTTAATGTTTTATTGAAGCGTTCCACCAAGCCATCCGTTTGAGGATGGTACACCGAGGTTCGCAATTGCGTCACCTTAAATAACTTGCACAGCTCTCTAGTTATTCGAGACATAAATGGGGTGCCCTGGTCTGTAAGGACTTCTTTAGGGATTCCAACACGACTGAATACCATAAACAGCTCTTTGGCAATGTTTTTAGCAGACGCTGTGCGTAAGGGAATGGCCTCTGGGTAACGGGTAGCATAATCCATGATTACGAGGATATGCTGATGACCTCGGGCAGACTTGGGGAGTGGACCCACAAGATCCATGGCAATCCTCTCAAAGGGCACTTCAATAATGGGCAAGGGCACTAAAGGACTTCGGAAGTGGGGTAGTGGGGCTGACATCTGACACACAGGACAGGATTGACAATAATTCTCAATATCCTTCTGTATCCCGGGCCAATAAAACCTGCGCAACACCCTTTCAGTAGTTTTTTCAACCTCTAAATGACCTCCTAGCAAGTGCCCATGGGCAAGTTCCAACACCACCTGTCTGTATGGCTTAGGGACCACCAACTGTTCAACCACTTCATCATTTTTTTTACATACACGATACATTAAATCCTCATTGCTGCTGAAATAAGGAAAACAGAGCCTGTCCCCTGATTCGACAGGTACATCATTAATCACCATTACATTTTCCCAGGCCCTGGCAAGGGTTGGGTCTTTTCTCTGCTCGGTACCAAAATTTTCCTTGTGTACATTAAGGTCAGCAAACTCCAACGTAGGCTCAGATTCAGCAGATGGCTGGCCAGCTCCACTGGTTGTGGGGACCTCCTCAGGCTCCTCCAGCTCTCCTGCCATAACTGAGAAAGGAAAACCCGGGGAGCACTGAGAAGAGTCCCCTGAACCCACATTTTCAGTAGCGGCCAGGAGGTCTGGCTCTGTCACTGAGTCAGCTACTGCGACCGGGTCGGGACGATCCCACAGTTCCCAAAACTTAGGGAAGTCCCTACCAACGATGGCCTCGTGCACCAAGTGGGGCACAAGTCCGACCGGATGGGTCACCGTACCTAAGCCAGTTTTAAACTGAACAGTGGCTATAGGATACTCGCGGGTATCCCCAAGGCCGTAATAGGCTTATTATTAACAGTCATTTGGCACATGTGTTTTCCCATACTTGGTGCTGCAGCGCATGAAACAGCAGCAAACATAGACTGCCTTCTAATAGATAGATCACACTGCATTGGTTCATCTGTCAATGGACAGTTTGCTGCAACATGTCCCAGTTCTTGGCAACGAAAACACCTGATGTTTCCCCAGTTTGGTTTGCTGACAGGCAGTAGCTTCCCTTGTTTGGGACGCCAAACTTCAGTCCTGGCACCAAAAATCCTCCCCCCTATTTCCTTGCCATGCTCACCACCCACTTCCCCTGGAACAGTCTTACCGGTTGCCTGGGGAGACCGTGGCTTTGGGCGGAAAGTCCGTGCGGCTGTAGGGGTGGTGACCAGGTTCTCTGCAGCAAAGTACCTTTCAACAAGTTCCACAAGGTTGTCCGCCGAGTTGGGGTCTCCTTGACTCACCCACTTCTGCAGAGGAACTGGTAGTGACCTCAGGAACTGGTCCATGACCACACGCTCCACTATTTGTGGCCCAGACAGGGACTCCGGCTGTAGCCATTTCCTCACCAAGTGAATTAGGTCGAACATCTGCGATCTTGGGGGCCTCTCATCTTGGAAGAACCAGCTGTGGACCCGCTGTGCTCGAACTGCCAAGGTGACACCAAGTCGCGCCAGGATTTCCCGCTTGACCTTTTCATAGTCTCCTGCTTCTGCTGACTCCAAATCATAGTAGGCCTTCTGCGATTCTCCAGACAGCAAGGGGGCGACCAGTCCTGCCCACTGGGTTTTGGGCCAACCTTCCCTCTCAGCGGTCCGTTCAAACGTTAAGAGAAAGGCCTCTGGATCATCATCTGCAGTCATCTTAGAAAGAAAGCGACCCACATGGATGGCTGAGGGCTTGTCTCCAACAACATTAACTTTAGCAGGTGACCACTGTGCTAGCATCTCCACAACCGCAGCCAGGGTTTTCCTATCCTCTTTTGCATCAGTGGCTAGCTGTTCAAACAGCCTCTGCGATAGTTCCTGTACAGCACCAATCTGTTGGCACAGCGCCTTGGTTTGCTCCTGTGCGATAGCGTTTGTTTGCTGCTGTGTAGCGTTTGCTTGATGCAGTGCAGCGTTTGCTTGTTGCTGTGCAGCATTGGATTGTTGCTGTGCAGCATTGGATATCACCAATTGTTTTAGGATTTCCTCCATGTTTAGTCACTCTAGGTACTGGCCTTTTAAGTAGTAACTTACTACAGCTGGTCGCAGTCTCCACCATATGTAACCTGGGGGACAGGTGGCAGGTACATAGCTCCCTGGGATGAGCAGTCTTTCAGGCACAGATACCAAATCCAGTAAAATAGTGACAAACAGTGCGGTGTTTATTTGTGATATATACAAGTCTATATACAGGTGCAGTACAGTGTTCCAAAAAAAACAAATAGGAACAAAAATAGCCAAAACAAAACCTAGCCGTGTCTCGGCACTAACTAAACAATATTTACAGATCCTAACTACTAAGCTGAGCAAGCCTACAGCTTGTCAGCTTCCACATACCTTTTTGCTCTCCTACATAGAAGTAGTCTGAGTATCCCAGGCCAAGAGCAAAGGCTGTCTTGCTCAGGTGAGCTTAAATTAGCCTGGGGGAGAGGACCAAGACCTGAACTGGACCATGGATCAGAGATCCCTGAACCTGTATGAGAGGAGCCTGGGAGATGTATAAACCCCGAACAGGACTTTTCCTGACTCTCTCTGGGACGCTCTGCTACACCATATTAACTCTTACAGAATAGAATTTCCCTTCCTAGGGGTAGATTTCATCTCACTTCCTGTTGTCTCCTTCCGTTTGCAAGTAGGAGTCGTTTGTAAGTTGGATGTTTGAAAGTAGGGGCCTGCCCTATATACTAAGCAGAAATTTGGGCCTTAGGTGTTGTTGTGGCCACAACACTGTAAGCCCTCACAGGGCCCTGCTGTGAAATATTAGATCAAGAATTGTAATTACATGCCCCTGTTGAACAGGGGCAGAAAAATTGGGCCTTTGGTGGTGGTGTTGCTAGTGCCACAACACTGTAAGTCCTCACTCGCTCTTGGTGGGCGCAGAAACGGGCCCTGCTGTGAAATATTAGATCAAGAATTATAATTACATGCCCCTGTTGAACAGGGGCTGAAAAATTGGGCCTTAGGCACTGGTGCTGGTGCCACAACACTGCAACCCCTCACAGATACACTAGTTGGAACGTAGAAACGAGCCTTGCTGCAAAGTATTGCATCAAAAATTGTAATTACATGCCCCTGTTAAACAGGGGCTGAAAAATTGGGCCTTAGGCACTGGTGCTGGTGCCACAACACTGCAACCCCTCACAGATACTCTAGTTGGAATGCAGGAACGAGCCCTGCTGCAAAGTATTGCATCAAAAATCGTAATTACACGCCCCTGTTAAACAGGGGCTGAAAAATTGGGCCGAAAGCAGATTGCCCACAAGTACTTGGCTGTGACACACCTAATTCTACACCTTCATTCCTCTCAGTGCAGGTCTCAGAGAGGACTGAAGGTATAGTGGGGTTGGAGATCACAGCTGATGAGGAGCAAGGAGAGGTCCTCTTTGTTCTTTGGTGTGGGTCTTTTAGATACGCTTGCCAATGAACTGCATGGCAGATCAACATATGTCTGGTCAAGCATGTGGTGCCCAAGCGGGAGATGTTTTGGCCACGCGAGATACGCTTGAGACATATGTTGCAAATAGCAGTGGTGCGATCTGATGCACTCGTCTCAAAAAAGGCCCACACCAAAGAACTTTTTGAATAACGCGCAGAGACTGCAGCGCCCTGCACATGCGGAGCTTTGGGGTGTGATGCAGTCAGTGTGCTGCCCTTAGGCTGGCCCCTGGAGGGCATCCTGCCTCGTTGGTGATTTGCCGCCTCCTCCTCCTCCTCCTCTCTCCTATCAGGCACCCATGTTGAGTCAGTGACCTCATCATCCCCTCCCTCCTCATCACTGGGGCAAACCTGGCAGTATGCTGCAGCAGGGGGAGCATGACTGCCAGATTGCTATCCTTCTTGGGCACCCCCTCTGTCCGTGCTCACGTTACTGCCTTCATCTAGTTCAGTATCATCATCAGAGCCTTCCAAACACTGGGCATCCTCCTGGAGCATGTAGCCAACACTGTGGTCAAACAGTTCGAGGGACTCCTCAGGAGGACATGGTGGGGCTAGGGAAGGAGTCACTGATGACATTGAGCCGAGGGAAGAGGCCGCTGCTTTGCCAGACAAAGTACCCTGAGCATGGGTGAGAGAGGATGAGGAGGATGAGGACAGCTTGGTCATCCACTCAACCAAGTCTTCCGCATGTTGCGGCTCAACACGGCCAACTGCCGAAAAAAAGGCCAAGCGTGTCCCACGGCCACGTGCTGATGAGGATGCACCGTCTCCACGACCAGCACTGTTGCCTCTAGACACAGAGCCTGCTTGCCCTCTTTTATTGGCTTGTGACTGTCTGCCTCTCCTTGTTGGCCTTCCAGACATACTAATGGCCTGTAGCTGCACTAAGCTAGGTTATATATACTGATGTACTGATACTGCAGCTAGCAAAATCAACTGCCTGCCTGTAGTATGAGAACACCACCAACCTTCTACAGGTAGCTTTAGCTGAACACTGTGCAGAGCTCGCAAAAAACTAACTTGTAGCTTATTTAGCTGCCTGCGGTAGTGATAGGATCAGGAAAACACCACCAACCTTCTACAGGTAGCTTTAGCTGAACACTGTGCAGAGCTTGCAAAAAAATAACCTGTAGGTTTAGCTGAACACTGTGAGGACGCACTACACTAACTTGTAGCTTTAGCTGAACACTGTGAGGACGCACTACACTAACTTGTAGCTTTAGCTAAACACTGTGCAGAGGTTGCACTACACTAACTTGTAGTTTTAGCTGAACACTGTGAGGAGGACACACTACACCAACTTGTAGCTTTAGCTAAACACTGTGAGGAGGACGCACTACCCTAACTTGTAGCTTTAGAGGAGGACGCACTACACTAACTTGTAGCTTTAGCTGAAAACTGTGCAGAGGTCACACTACACTAACTTGTAGTTTTAGCTGAACACTGTGAGCAGGACGCACTACACTAACTTGTAGCTTTAGCTGAACACTGTGCAGAGGTCGCACTACACTAACTTGTTGCTTTAGCTGAACTTTGTGCAGAGGTCACACTAAACTAACTTGTAGCTTTAGCTGAACACTGTGAGGAGGACGCACTACACTAACTTGTAGCTTTAGCTGAACACTGTGCAGAGGTCCCACTACACTAACTTGTAGTTTTAGCTGAACACTGTGAGGAGGACGCACTACACTAACTTGTAGCTTTAGCTGAACACTGTGCAGAGGTCGCACTACACTAACTTGTAGTTTTCGCTGAACACTGTGAGGAGGACACACTACACCAACTTGTAGCTTTAGCTGAACAATGTGAGGAGGACGCACTACCCTAATTTGTAGCTTTAGAGGAGGACGCACTACACTAACTTGTAGCTTTAGCTGAACACTGTGCAGAGGTCGCACTACACTAACTTGTAGTTTTCGCTGAACACTGTGAGGAGGACACACTACACCAACTTGTAGCTTTAGCTGAACACTGTGAGGAGGACGCACTACCCTAACTTGTAGCTTTAGCTGAACACTGTGAGGACGCACTACACTAACTTGTAGCTTTAGCTAAACACTGTGCAGAGGTTGCACTACACTAACTTGTAGTTTTAGCTGAACACTGTGAGGAGGACACACTACACCAACTTGTAGCTTTAGCTGAACACTGTGAGGAGGACGCACTACCCTAACTTGTAGCTTTAGAGGAGGACGCACTACACTAACTTGTAGCTTTAGCTGAACACTGTGCAGAGGTCACACTACACTAACTTGTAGTTTTAGCTGAACACTGTGAGCAGGACGCACTACACTAACTTGTAGCTTTAGCTGAACACTGTGCAGAGGTCGCACTACACTAACTTGTTGCTTTAGCTGAACACTGTGTAGAGGTCACACTAAACTAACTTGTAGCTTTAGCTGAACACTGTGAGGAGGACGCACTACACTAACTTGTAGCTTTAGCTGAACACTGTGCAGAGGTCCCACTACACTAACTTGTAGTTTTAGCTGAACACTGTGAGGAGGTCGCACTACACTAACTTGTAGCTTTAGCTGAACACTGTGCAGAGGTCGCACTACACTAACTTGTAGTTTTCGCTGAAAACTGTGAGGTGGACACACTACACCAACTTGTAGCTTTAACTGAACACTGTGAGGAGGACGCACTACCCTAACTTGTAGCTTTAGCTGAACACTGTGCAGAGTTCACACTAAACTAACTTGTAGCTTTAGCTGAACACTGTGAGGAGGACGCACTACACTAACTTGTAGCTTTAGCTTAACACTGTGCAGCGGTCTCACTACACTAACTTGTAGTTTTAGCTGAACACTGTGAGGAGGACGCACTACACTAACTTGTAGCTTTAGCTGAACACTGTGCAGAGGTTGCACTACACTAACTTGTAATTTTAGCTGAACTCTGTGAGCAGGACGCACTACACTAACTTGTAGCTTTAGCTGAACACTGTGCAGAGGTCTCACTACACTAACTTGTAGCTTTAGCTGAACACTGTGCAGAGGTCTCACTACATTAACTTGTAGTTTTAGCTGAACACTGTGAGGAGGACGCACTACACTAACTTGTAGCTTTAGCTGAACACTGTGCAGAGGTCGCACTACACTAACTTGTAGTTTTAGCTGAACACTGTGAGGAGGACGCACTACCCTAACTTGTAGCTTTAGCTGAACACTGTGCAGAGGTCACACTAAACTAACTTGTAGCTTTAGCTGAACACTGTGAGGAGGACGCACTACACTAACTTGTAGCTTTAGCTGAACACTGTGCAGAGGTCCCACTACACTAACTTGTAGTTTTAGCTGAACACTGTGAGGAGGTCGCACTACACTAACTTGTAGCTTTAGCTGAACACTGTGCAGAGGTCGCACTACACTAACTTGTAGTTTTCGCTGAAAACTGTGAGGTGGACACACTACACCAACTTGTAGCTTTAGCTGAACACTGTGAGGAGGACGCACTACCCTAACTTGTAGCTTTAGCTGAACACTGTGCAGAGTTCACACTAAACTAACTTGTAGCTTTAGCTGAACACTGTGAGGAGGACGCACTACACTAACTTGTAGCTTTAGCTTAACACTGTGCAGCGGTCTCACTACACTAACTTGTAGTTTTAGCTGAACACTGTGAGGAGGACGCACTACACTAACTTGTAGCTTTAGCTGAACACTGTGCAGAGGTTGCACTACACTAACTTGTAATTTTAGCTGAACACTGTGAGCAGGACGCACTACACTAACTTGTAGCTTTAGCTGAACACTGTGCAGAGGTCTCACTACACTAACTTGTAGCTTTAGCTGAACACTGTGCAGAGGTCTCACTACATTAACTTGTAGTTTTAGCTGAACACTGTGAGGAGGACGCACTACACTAACTTGTAGCTTTAGCTGAACACTGTGCAGAGGTCGCACTACACTAACTTGTAGTTTTAGCTGAACACTGTGAGGAGGACGCACTACCCTAACTTGTAGCTTTAGCTGAACACTGTGCAGAGGTCACACTAAACTAACTTGTAGCTTTAGCTGAACACTGTGAGGAGGACGCACTACCCTAACTTTTAGCTTTCGCTGAACACTGTGCACTACACTAACTTGTAGTTTTAGCTGAACACTGTGCAGAGGTCACACTAAACTAACTTGTAGCTTTAACTGAACACTGTGAGGAGGATGCACTACACTAACTGTAAATAGTCCAGCTGCCTGACTGTGGTACTAATAGGATCAAAAGAACACCAGCAATTTTCTTCAGGTAGCTAGAAATACTGTAACAAGACAAGCCTGCCTGTCAGTAGGAAGATAACAGGAACGGATCTAGCTAAACTGAATACAGTGTATATATATATATATGCAACACCTGGGATGCATATATATACACAATACACTGTAAGTGCAGCTAACTCACTGACTGTCCTGCCTAATCTAGCTAACTCAAATGAAATGACACTGTCTCTCTCTCTATCTCTCAGTACGCCGGGACACACTACACAGGGCCGCCGTGCAGGCGGCCTTATATAGTGTGCGGCATGTTCTAAACCCCCTGAGCCATAATTGGCCAAAGCCACCATGGCTTTGGCCAATTACAGCTCTCTCTACCAACGGTGCTGTGATTGGCCAAGCATGCGGCTCATAGTGCATGCTTGGCCAATCATCAGCCAGCAAGGCACTGCAATGCCACAGTAAATTATGGGCCGTGACGCGCCACACGAATTTGGCGTGAACCGCCCATAACGTTCGCAATTCGGCGAACGATCAAACAGCCGATGTTCGAGTCGAACATGGGTTTGACTCGAACGCGAAGCTCATCCCTACCTGGGGATGGTGGCTTACACACCTGAATAAAAATGGCCATGGTGACATATGGTCAATGACATCAGCCACTAACCCCGCCAATTTGTTTACATTCCCTGATAGCAAATAATTGTGCTTCAAGTTTGAAAATGACTTGCTAAGCTATTGCTTGACTTTCCAGGCTTCACAAGTTTGTTGCACAATTGCAGCAAGTCCACATTGCATGACTCCAGATCAAATTTCTTTGCAAACATTCTGCAAGTCTGCTGCAAGTTCTGGTTCAGTTATGTTGTGCAATAGTCATCCCACCACAGGGGACACTGTGGCATTGTCTCTTTCTCTGTAATTTAGCTTCAAATGTATCCTATTCTTTTATCTCTTCATTCTTAATGAACTTTAGTGCAGAATTTAAGGACAGGTCCGAGATTTTTGGTTTCATGAGAATCTTAAGCCTCGTACACACGGTTTGATTGTTGGCAGGGGATTGTCTGTTGACAGACTGTTATCCTAAAATCTTACCGTTAGTACGCTTCTTTTGACAATTGTTGTTCAATTTTCCACCAACAAATGTTGGATGATAGGCTAGTAAATTTTCGGCGGACAGCGGTTTGATGTCTGATTTTCGTATGGTCAGTACACAAATCCATCACACAAAAGCCAAACGTACAAACACGCATGCTTGGAATCAATGTTCACCAAACACGAAATTAGCAGAAGGGGCCCGAATGTTGGCTCTCAAGAGCTGAAATTCCTCGTAGTTCGTCACTACGTTCGTGGCAAAACAATTGTGTATAATTAGCATGCAAGAAAAGATCCTGGCACACGCCCTTTTGACAAAAATCAGACGCTTGGTTGGCCAACAATCGTACCATGTGTACGAGGCTTTAGATTGGGCTGTTTGGGAAAGTGTAAAAAGGAATACTGTAAAATTGGAATTCAAATTTGAATTTTACTTTAAAAAGAAACTACCATTTTTCCCAATTAGGTCAAATTGGCAGTGTATTCCGATTGCCCTTCCCCCTGCAAGGTATCCTCAGCCATCTGTGACTCCATGGTCACCTTTCCACTGCAGGAGTCCATCCTGGGTTGGTTTGCATATTAGATGGAGTTGGATCTTATCTGGGTAGATGATGTCACTGCCCATCCCCATGTGACAGTGTTTAGGCTTGGTGACAGGCCATTCAGGCCCGAGTACTGTCACATGGGGGACCTCAGAAGACATTGTCCGTCTGTAAAAGAAAGGAAGCATTTTAAGAGTCACAAGTGTCTCTACTAGATTAACAAAGTTGACTCATTACAAATTCATAATATTTTCCTTTTATATTGACCTTTCTGTGTTTAAATTTTGATATGAAGTAGAATTTAAAACCATAGATCTGTATCATTTTACATTTCATTTAATATTTAATTTCTTCCAGGCCTACCCCTATGTTTTACAGATATCTCCTGACTTTTATGTTTGCTATTGATGAGATAAACCAGAACCCCGATCTTCTACCCAATGTCACGCTTGGATACCATGCGTATGACTCCTGTAACAATGCAAAGAAAGCCATAGAGAGTCTCCTACAGATCTTATCTGGTTCTGAAGACCTAATCCCCAATTATTCCTGCCTAGACAGTGACAATCTGGTTGGTGTTATTTCCTTTCTATCTCCAGGAAGATGTTTACCGATAGTACAGATATTAAACTTGTATGGGCACACACAGGTAAATCCTATTTTCTATGATTAAAAAGGTGTATGACCCATAAAACTAAGGAATCTTAAGTCTTTATCTATCACTTGGGTATTCAACACCTGTCCTCAAGGGCCACATGCAGGTTAGATTTTAATATAAACATTCAGTCATTTTCTCACTCTTTATAAACCACACCTTGCTTCATTTAATGCTGTCTCTTAGAGATATACTGAAAAAACGTACCCTAATCACCCTGTGTGGTGCCAATTCCCCCTGCTTCCTGGCGTTCCCTGTGTCTCCCCTGCAGTGCTGCCAGCTTCCCTCCTCCCCTGTTGGCTGCTGCAGGTGATGTTTCAGGATGAATGAATGAACACAGTAAGTGATCCGTACAGATCACTCTTGTGCTCATTTGTAACTGAAGCAAGTAAACTATTTACTATGCTTCCGTTTTTAAATGAACAGGAAGCTGCTCAGCAAAGAACACTTCCCATTTGTTCACTGTCCAGTGCATCTGAGGCTGCAGAGAAAGGGACTGGGGAAACTTTGCCCTCAGTCCTTTTCTCTCTGTTTAGACCCTTGATATTTCCCCAAAGTTCCCCAACGGGGCTCCTAAAAAGATCGTTAAAAAAATACAAAAAAATAATATTGTAAAAATAATTTAAAAAAATAAAATTGTAAAAAAAATAAAAATAAAAATTACTGACACCATCCACTATCCTATTGACACCAATCTCGGCTCTACTGACACCATCCACTGCACTGCTGATATACACACATGTGTGTTTGTGCTTTGTGGTGCACCCCCTATTCCAATAGGCTGGGCATGCTAATACAGCTGATTCTGTTTTATTTAACCAGTTGCCGACCGCCGCACACAGATGTACGTCGACAGAGCGGCACGGGCAGGCAAAAGGGCTTACCTGTACGTCCCTGCCTGCCCGCGGGTGGGGGGTCCGATCCCATACCCCCCCCCCGCCCGGTGCCTGCGGCGGTCGGCACATCTTCCCCGGCGATCGGTGGTGAGGGGGAGGCCATCCATTCGTGGCCCCCCTCTCGCAATCGCTCCCAGCCAATGGGATCATTTCCCTGCCTCTGTATTGTACACAGAGGCAGAGGAAATTATGTCATCTCTCCTCGGCTCGGTATTTTCCGTTCCGGGCCGAGGAGAGAAGACTGGAATGTACAGTGGCTTGCGAAAGTATTCGCCCCCTTGAACTTTTCAACCTTTTGCCACATTTCAGGCTTCAAACATAAAGATATAACATTTTAATTTTTTGTGAAGAATCACCAACAAGTGGGACACAATTGTGAAGTGGAACGAAATCTATTGGATATTTTAAACTTTTTTAGCAATTAAAAAACTGAAAAGTGGTGCGTGCAAAATTATTCGGCCCCTTTACTTTCAGTGCAGTAAACTCACTCCAGAAGTTCAGCGAGGATCTCTGAATGATCCAATGTTGTCCTAAATGACTGATGGTGATAAATAGAATCCACCTGTGTGTAATCAAGTCTCTGTATAAATGCACCTGCTCTGTGATAGTCTCAGGGTTCTGTTGAAAGCGCAGAGAGCATGATGAAGACCAAGGAACACACCAGGCAGGTCCGTAATACTGTTGTGGAGAAGTTTAAAGCCGGATTTGGATACAAAAAGATTTCCCAAGCTTTAAACATCCCAAGGAGCACTGTGGAAGCGATCATTTTGAAATGGAAGGAGTATCAGACCACTGCAAATCTACCAAGACCTGGCTGTCCCTCTAAACTTTCAGCTCAGACAAGGAGAAGACTGATCAGAGATGCAGCCAAGAGGCCCATGATCACTCTGGATGAACTGCAGAGAACTACAGCTGAGGTGGGAGAGTCTGTCCATATTACAACAATCAGTCGTACACTGCACAAATCTGGCCTTTATGGAAGAGTGGCAAGAAGAAAGCCATTTCTCAAAGATATCCATAAAAAGTCTTGTCTAAAGTTTGCCACAAGCCACCTGGGAGACACACCAAACATGTGGAAGAAGGTGCTCTGGTCCGATGAAACCAAAATTTAACTTTTTGGCCACAATGCAAAACGATATGTTTGGCGTAAAAGCAACACAGCTCATCACACTCAACACACCATCCCCACTGTCAAACATGGGGGTGGCAGCATCATGGTTTGGGCCTGCTTTTCTTCAGCAGGGACAGGGAAGATGGTTAAAATTGAGGGGAAGATGGATGCAGCCAAATACAGGACCATTCTGGATGAAAACCTGTTGGAGTCTGCAAAAGACCTGAAACTGGGACGAAGATTTATCTTCCAACAAGACAATGATCCCAAACATACAGCAAAATCTACAAAGGAATGGTTCACAAATAAACGTATCCAGGTGTTAGAATGGCCAAGTCAAAGTCCAGACCTGAATCCAATCGAGAATCTGTGGAAAGAGCTGAAAACTGCTGTTCACAAACGCTCTCCATCCAACCTCACTGAGCTCGAGCTGTTTTGCAAGGAAGAATGGGCAAGAATTTCAGTCTCTCGATGTGCAAAACTGATAGAGACATACCCCAAGCGACTTGCAGCTGTAATCGCAGCAAAAGGTGGCTCTACAAAGTATTAACGCAAGGGGGCCGAATAATTTTGCACGCCCCACTTTTCATTTTTTTATTAGTTAAAAAAGTTTCAAAAATCCAAAAGATTTCGTTCCACTTCACAATTGTGTCCCACTTGTTGGTGATTCTTCACAAAAAATAAAAATTTTATATCTTTATGTTTGAAGCCTGAAATGTGGCAAAAGGTTGAAAAGTTCAAGGGGGCCGAATACTTTCGCAAGCCACTGTAAGTGCACAAACACAACACAACACAGTAGAACATGCCAGGCATACAAAACACCCCGATCCCCCCCCGATCACCCCCCGATCCCCCCCCCAATCACCCCCCCCCCTGTCACAAACTGACACCAAGCAGGTTTTTTTTTTTTTTCCTGATTACTGCATTAGTGTCAGTTTGTGACAGTTACTGTGTTGGGACAGTTAGTATTACCCCCCTTTAGGTCTAGGGTACCCCACTAACCCCCCCTAATAAAGTTTTAACCCCTTGATCACCCCCCGTCACCAGTGTCACTAAGCGATCATTTTTCTGATCGCTGTATTAGTGTCGCTGGTGACGCTAGTTAGGGACGTAAATATTTAGCTTCGCCATCAGCGTTTTATAGCGTCAGGGACCCCCATATACTACCTAATAAATGTTTTAACCCCTTGATTGCCCCCTAGTTAACCCTTTCACCACTGATCACCGTATAACCATTACGTGTGACGCTGGTTAGTTCGTTTATTTTTTATAGTGTCAGGGCACCCGCCGTTTATTACCGAATAAAGGTTTAGCCCCCTGATCGCCCGGCGGTGATATGCGTCGCCCCAGGCAGCGTCAGATTAGCGCCAGTACCGCTAACACCCACGCACGCATCATACGCCTCCCTTAGTGGTATAGTATCTGTACGGATCAATATCTGATCCAATCAGATCTATACTAGCGTCCCCAGCAGTTTAGGGTTCCCAAAAACGCAGTGTTAGCGGGATCAGCCCAGATACCTGCTAGCACCTGCGTTTTTCCCCTCCGCCCAGCCCACCCAAGTGCAGTATCGATCGATCACTGTCGCTTACAAAACACTAAACGCATAACTGAAGCGTTCAGAGTCAGGCCTGATCCCTGTGATCGCTAACAGTTTTCTTGGTAGCGTTTTGGTGAACTGGCAAGCACCAGCCCCAGGCAGTGTCAGGTTAGCGCCAGTACCGCTAACACCCACGCACGCACCGTACACCTCCCTTAGTGGTATAGTATCTGATCGGATCAATATCTGATCCGATCAGATCTATACTAGCGTCCCCAGCAGTTTAGGGTTCCCAAAAACGCAGTGTTAGCGGGATCAGCCCAGATACCTGCTAGCACCTGCGTTTTGCCCCTCCGCCCGGCCCAGCCCAGCCCACCCAAGTGCAGTATCGATCGATCACTGACACTTACAAAACACTAAACTAAAGAGTCAGGCCTGATCCTGCGATCGCTAACAGTTTTTTTGTTAGCGTTTTGGTGAACTGGCAAGCACCAGCGGCCTAGTACACCCCGGTCGTAGTCAAACCAGCACTGCAGTAACACTTGGTGACGTGGCGAGTCCCATAAGTGCAGTTCAAGCTGGTGAGGTGGCAAGCACAAGTAGTGTCCCGCTGCCACCAAAAAGACAAACACAGGCCCGTCGTGCCCATAGTGCCCTTCCTGCTGCATTCGCCAATCCTAATTGGGAACCCACCGCTTCTGCAGCGCCCGTACTTCCCCCATTCACATCCCCAACCAAATGCAGTCGGCTGCATGAGAGGCATTTTCTTTATGTCCTCCCGAGTACCCCTACCCAACGAACCCCCCCAAAAAAGATGTTGTGTCTGCAGCAAGCGTGGATATAGGCGTGACACCCGCTATTATTGTCCCTCCTGTCCTGACAATCCTGGTCTTTGCATTGGTGAATGTTTTGAACGCTACCATGCACTAGTTGAGTATTAGCGTAGGGTACAGCATTGCACAGACTAGGCACACTTTCACAGGGTCTCCCAAGATGCCATCGCATTTTGAGAGACCCGAACCTGGAACCGGTTACAGTTATAAAAGTTACAGTTACAAAAAAAAGTGTAAAAAAAAAAAAACACATACAAAAATATAAAATAAAAAAAAATAGTTGTCGTTTTATTGTTCTCTCTCTCTCTATTCTCTCTATTGTTCTGCTCTTTTCTACTGTATTCTATTCTGCAATGTTTTATTGTTGTTATGTTTTATCATGTTTGCTTTTCAGCTATGCAATTTTTTATACTTTACCATTTACTGTGCTTTATTGTTAACCATTTTTTTGTCTTCAGGTACGCCATTCACGACTTTGAGTGGTTATACCAGAATGATGCCTGCAGGTTTAGGTATCATCTTGGTATCATTCTTTTCAGCCAGCGGTCGGCTTTCATGTAAAAGCAATCCTAGCGGCTAATTAGCCTCTAGACTGCTTTTACAAGACGTGGGAGGGAATGCCCCCCCCCCAACGTCTTCCGTGTTTTTCTCTGGCTCTCCTGTCTCAACAGGGAACCTGAAAATGCAGCCGGTGATTCAGCCAGCTGACCATAGAGCTGATCAGAGACCAGAGTGGCTCCAAACATCTCTATGGCCTAAGAAACCGGAAGCTATGAGCATTTTATGACTTAGATTTCGCCGGATGTAAACAGCGCCATTGGGAAATTGGGAAAGCATTTTATCACACCGATATTGGTGTGGTCTGATGCTTTGAGGGCAGAGGAGAAATCTAGGGTCTAATAGACCCCAATTTTTTCAAAAAAGAGTACCTGTCACTACCTATTGCTATGATAGGGGATATTTACATTCCCTGAGATAACAATAAAAATGATTTTAAAAAAAAATGAAAGGAACAGTTTAAAAATAAGATAAAAAAAATAAGAATAATAAAGAAAAAAAAAAAAAAAAAAGCACCCCTGTCCCCCCTGCTCTCGCGCTAAGGCGAACGCAAGCGTCGGTCTGGCGTCAAATGTAAACAGCAATTGCACCATGCATGTGAGGTATCACCGCGAACGTCAGATCGAGGGCAGTAATTTTAGCAGTAGACCTCCTCTGTAAATCTAAAGTGGTAACCTGTAAAGGCTTTTAAAGGCTTTTAAAAATGTATTTAGTTTGTCACCACTGCACGTTTGTGCGCAATTTTAAAGCATGTCATGTTTGGTATCCATGTACTCGGCTTAAGATCATCTTTTTTATTTCATCAAACATTTGAACAATATAGTGTGTTTTAGTGCATTAAAATTTAAAAAAGTGTGATTTTTCCCCAAAAAATGCGTTTGAAAAATCGCTGCGCAAATACTGTGTGAAAAAAAAAATTAAACACCCACCATTTTAATCTGTAGGGCATTTGCTTTAAAAAAATATATAATGTTTGGGGGTTCAAAGTAATTTTCTTGCAAAAAAAATTATTTTTTTATGTAATCAAAAAGTGTCAGAAAGGGCTGATGTGTGACATAAGCTTCTAAATGTTGTGCATAAAATGCCAGGACAGTTCAAAACCCCTCCAAATGACCCCATTTTGGAAAGTAGACACCCCAAGCTATTTGCTGAGAGGCATGTCGAGTCCATGGAATATTTTATATTGTGACACAAGTTGCGGGAAAGAGACAATTTTTTATTTTTTTTATTTTTTTTTGTGCAAAGTTGTCACTAAATGATATATTGCTCAAACATGCCATGGGAATATGTGAAATTACACCCCAAAATACATTCTGTTGCTTCTCCTGAGTACGGGGATACCACATGTGTGGGACTTTTTGGGAGCCTAGCCGCGTACGGGACCCCGAAAACCAAGCACCGCCTTCAGGCTTTCTAAGGCCGTAAATTTTTGATTTCACTCTTCACTGCCTATCACAGTTTCGGAGGCCATGGAATGCCCAGGTGGCAAAAAAACCCCCCAAATGACCCCATTTTGGAAAGTAGACACCCCAAGCTATTTGCTGAGAGGTATAGTGAGTATTTTGCAGACCTCACTTTTTGTCACAAAGTTTTGAAAATGGAAAAAAGAAAAAAAAATGTTTTTTTCTCGTCTTTCTTTATTTTCAAAAACAAATGAGAGCTGCAAAATACTCACCATGCCTCTCAGCAAATAGCTTGGGGTGTCTACTTTCCAAAATGGGGTCATTTGGGGGGGTTTTATGCCATCTGGGCATTTTATGGCCTTCAAAACTGTGATAGGTAGTGAGGAGTAAAATCAAAAATGTACGCCCTTAGAAATCCAGAAGGCAGTGATTGGTTTTCGCGGCCCCGTACGCGGCTAGGCTCCCAAAAAGTCCCACACATGTGGTATCCCCATACTCAGGAGAAGCAGCTAAATGTATTTTGGGGTGCAATTCCACATATGCCTATGGCCTGTGTGAGCAATATATCATTTAGTGACAACTTTTTGTAATTTTTTTTTTTTTTTTTTTTTTTAGTCATTATTCAATCACTTGGGACAAAAAAAATGAATATTCAATGGGCTCAACATGCCTCTCAGCAATTTCCTTGGGGTGTCTACTTTCCAAAATGGGGTCATTTGTGGGGGTTTTGTACTGCCCTGCCATTTTAGCACCTCAAGAAACGACATAGGCAGTCATAAATTAAAGGCTGTGTAAATTCCAGAAAATGTACCCTAGTTTGTAGGCGCTATAACTTTTGCGCAAACCAATAAATATACACTTATTGACATTTTTTTTACCAAAGACATGTGGCCGAATACATTTTGGCCTAAATGTATGACTAAAATTGAGTTTATTGGATTTTTTTTAGAACAAAAAGTAGAAAATATCATTTTTTTTCAAAATTTTCGGTCTTTTTCCGTGTATAGCGCAAAAAATAAAAACGGCAGAGGTGATCAAATACCATCAAAAGAAAGCTCTATTTGTGGGAAGAAAAGGACGCAAATTTCGTTTGGGTACAGCATTGCATGACCGCGCAATTAGCAGTTAAAGTGACGCAGTGCCAAATTGTAAAAAGTGCTCTGGTCAGGAAGGGGGTAAATCCTTCCGGGGCTGAAGTGGTTAATGATTGTATTTTAACTTGGATGTTATACTGTTGATTATTAGCCCTGTGGTATACAGTGCCTTGCAAATATATTCACCCCCCTTGGCATTTTTCGTGTTTTGTTGCCTCACAACATGGAATTAACATGGATAGTTTGAGGATTTGCATCATTTAATTTGCAGAACATGCCCACAACTTTGAAGATTTTTTTTTTTATTGTGAAGCAAACAACCAATTGGACAAAATAACAGAAAAAGTCAATGTGCATAACTATTCACCCCCCTAAAGTCAATACTTTGTAGAGCCAATTTTTGCGACTATCACAGCTCCAAGTCACTTTGGAATAGTCTCTATGAGCGTGCCACATCTTACCACTGGGATTTTTGCCCATTCCTTGCAAAACTGCTCCAGCTCCTTCAAGTTGGGTGGTTTGCGCTTGTGAACAGCAATCTTTAAGCCTGACCACAGATTTTCTATTGGATTGAGGTCTGGGCTTTGATTAGGCCATTCCAACACATTTACATGTTTCCCCTTAAACCACTCAAGTGTTGCTTTAGTAGTGTGTTTGTGATTATTGTCCTGCTGGAAGGTGAACCTCCATCCTAGCCTCAAATCACACACAGAGTGGTACAGGTTTTGCTCAAGAATATCCCTGTATTTAGCACCATCCATCTTTCCCTCAACTCTGATCAGTTTCCTAGTCCTGACTGCTGAAAAAAAAATCCACAGCATGATGCTGCCACCACCATGTTTCACTGTGGGGATGATGTTCTTTGGGTGATGTGATGTGTTGGGTTTGCGTCAAACATATTGTTTTATTTGATGGCCAAAAAGTTACATTTTAGTCTCATCAGACCAGAGCACCTTCCTCCATATATTTTGGGAGTCTCCCACATGACTTTTCGCAAACTCAAAATGTGCCATTTTGTTTTTTGCCAAAAGTAATGGCTTTCTTCTGGCCACTCTGCCATAAAGCCCAACTCTATGGAACGTACGGCTTATTGTATGTACAGATCTATGTATCTATGTGCAGATATTCCAGTCTCTGCTATGGAACTCTGCAGCTCCTCCAGGGTTAGCTTAGATCTCTGTGCTGCCTCTCTGATTAATGCCCTCCTTGCCTGGTCCGTGAGTTTTGGTGTGCGGCCGTCTCTTGGCAGGTTTGCTGTTGTGCCATGTTCTTTCCATTTGGTTATGATAGATTTGATGGTGCTCCCAGGGATCATCAAAGATTTGGATTTTTTTTATAACCTAACCCTGACTTGTACTTCTCAACAACATTGTCCCTTACTTGTTTGGAGAGTGCCTTGGTCTTCATGGGAGTGTTTGGTTAGTGGTGCCTCTTGCTTTGGTGTTGCAGCCTCTTGGGCCTTTCAAAAAGGTGTGTATATGTAATGACAGATCATGTGACACTTAGATTGCACACAGGTGGACATCATTTCATTAATTATGTGACTTCTGAAGGTAATTGGTTGCACCAGAGCTTTTTATGGGCTTCATAACAAAGGGGGTGAATACATACGCACATGCCAATTATCATTTTGTTATTTCTGAAAAATAGATTTATGTATATATTTTTCTAATTTTACTTCGCCAACTTAGACTATTGTATTCTGCTCCATCACATATAATTCAGATTAAAAAAACATTGAACTAAAGGCTGTAATGTAACAAAATAGATAAAAAGCCAAGGGGGGTGAATACTTTTGCAAGGCACTGTAATTGCTTAATCATGCACTGGTTTATATTTCTGCAAAATCCGTAAATATGTGCAAGGGTACATGGTAGTATCAATGGTGTTTTAAAGGCAAAGTGTTGACACGCCAAATATTGATTTTGTCTAGGGTTTTCTTTTTTATGCAAACTGCAGGTTGTTAAAGTGGTAGTAAACTCTGTACTACCACTTGTACCAACAGACAAGCCTATAATAAGGCTTACCTGTAGGTACTGTGAATATCTCCTAAACTTGCACAGTTTAGAAGATATTCAGAGTGCATACAGCCAATGACATCACTAGCGCATGCGCTCTGAAGGTCCGGCTTACAGTGCTGGATCTTCAGAGCCTGTGTCGGAAACGTCGGTTATCGAGTGCATGAGCAGGAGTGACGTCATCGCACCCCTGGCCACTCATGTAGTCGGAGAAAGCAAACATGAAAAGAAGACCGGGGGAAGATGTCAGCTGTCTCAACGGTGACATCACTGCGCTGGAGGGCTTCGTTCCCAGGTAACTCTATCATAATGTGCTAGTATGCGATCCATACTAGCACATTATAACATTTTCTTGCAGGTTTTTTTTTTTTAAACCTGCTGTTTACAACCTCTTTAATTATATAAATACAACTATTAATTATTTCATTTCATTTTAACAAATTCTCAATCCTAAAATAAATATGGACACAAGCTGTTCCAAACTCATAAAGTCACGATATCAGATAGAAAGCTATTTCACATCCAATTGGTTATTCCTTGCCTCCTCCAGCCCATTGTCAGATGTAAAGATGTAAACCAACGGTAACAGGTGTTTAGGTGTTTTAATGAAGGAAACTGGTAATGATACAGCAAAGGATCTACTAATTACCAACAATACAGACGTGATCACGGATGTGGAAATACAGGGCAATTTAGGAGACAGCGATCACAGATCAATTGACTTCAGCATAAATCTCACAAATAGGAAACATAAGGCGAATACAAAGACACTGAATTTCAAAAGAGCCAACTTCCCTAAACTAGGGACCTTGCTAGAAAGGCATAAATGGCGTGGGGGGTCCCCCTAAATTCCATACCAGGCCCTTCAGGTCTGGTATGGATTTTAAGGGGAACCCCACGCCAAAATGAAAAAAAAATGGCGTGAGGTCCCCCCAAAAATCCATACCAGACCCTTATCCGAGCACGCAACCTGGCAGGCCACAGGAAAAGAGGGGGGATGAGAGAGCGCCCCCCTCCTGAACCGTACCAGGCCACATGCCCTCAACATTGGGAGGGTGCTTTGGGGTAGCCCCCCAAAGTACCTTGTCCCCATGGTGATGGGGACAAGGGCCTCATCCCCACAACCCTTGCCCGGTGATTGTGGGGGTCTGCACCTGCACCCTCCCAATGTTGAGGGCATGTGGCCTGGTACGGTTCAGGAGGGGGGGCGCTCTCTCCTCCCCCCCTCTTTTCCTGCGGCCTGCCAGGTTGCGTGCTCAGATAAGGGTCTGGTATGGATTTTTGGGGGGACCCCACATCATTTTTTTTTTAAATTTTGGCACGGGGTTCCCCTTAAAATCCATACCAGACCTGAAGGGTCTGGTATAGATTTTGAGGGGGACACCCACTCCATTTAAAAAAAAAAATTTGGCCGGGGTTCCCCTTAATATCCATACCACAACCTGAAGGGCCTGGTATGGAATTTAGGGTGACCCCCCATTTTTTCTTTTCATTTTGGTTCGGGGTTCCCCTGTGGGGAATTCCCATGCCGTTTTTATCAATTAACTTCTATGTGTATTGACGGACCGACAATTCATTAATAGCCGCGAGTAGTTTTAAATGACTTTTTTTCCTTTGAAATGTAATTTTGCTGTCAGACTGTTCTAAACACGGGAAACATGCGCCCCTTTACAGGCATACTATAGACAACCCCCAGGTACGAAATTTAAAGGAATATTACACTTCTATTGTTTCACTTTAAGCATTATAAAAATCACTGCTCCTAAAAAAAAACGGACGTTTTTAAAACTTTTTTTTGCATTGATCCATGTCCCCTGGGGCAGGACCCAGGTCCCCAAACACTTTTTATGACAATCCCATGCATATAAGCCTTTAAAATTAGCACTTTTGATTTCTCCCATAGACATTTAAAGGATGTTCGACTCGAACATCAGCTGTTCGCCAGTTCGCCGAAGCTCATCCCTATATGGGGAGATGGCAAAGGTATTGAATATTTTCTTCTCCTCAGTCTTCACGAGGGAATCGGGGGCTTCAGTAACAAAATCTGCAGTGTTTATCCTCATGACACATCGCTGGAAGCACTTCCACGGTTAACAGAGGACAGAATTAAAATTAGACTTGGGAAACTTAACATTAATAAATCACCAGGATCAGATGGTTTGCACCCGAGGGTACTTAGGGAACTCAGGCAAGTAATTGCAAGACCATTGTTCCTAATTTTTGCTGACAGTCTACTGACTGGAATGGTACCAGCTGACTGGAGAAAAACCAATGTAGCACCAATATTTAAAAAGGGACCAAAATACATCCCTGGGAATTACAGACCAGTTAGCCTAACATCAATAGTATGCAAGCTCTTGGAGGGGATGATAAGGGACTAGATACAAGATTTTAGTAATGAGAATGGTATCATTAGCAGTAATCAGCATGGATTCATGAAGAATTATTATTGCCAAACCAACCTATTAACCCTCAATGAGGAGGTGAGTTGCCATCTAGATAAGGGAAGACCCGTAGACATGGTGTATCTGGATTTTGCAAAAGCATTTGACACAGTTCCCCATAAACTTTGCTGTACAAAATAAGGTCCATTGACCATAGGGTGAGTACATGGATTGAAAACTGGCTACAAGGGCGAGTTCAGAGAGTGGTGATAAATGAGGAGTACTCGGAATGGTCAGGGGTGGGTAGTGGGGTTCCCCAGGGTTCTGTGCTGGGATCAATCCTATTTAATTTGAATATAAACAACCTGGATGATGGGGTAAACAGTTCAATCCCTGTATTTGCGGATGATACTAAGCTAAGCAGGGTAATAACTTCTCAGCAGTATGTGAAACCTTGCAAAAAGAGCTGAACAAATTAATGGGGTGGGCAACTACATGGTAAATGTGGTTTAATGTAGTAAAATGTAAAATAATGCATTTGGGTGGCAAAAATATGAATGCAATCTATACATTGGGGGAGAACCTCTGGGGAAATCTAGGATGGAAAAGGACCTGGGGGGTCCTAGTAGATGATAGGCTCAGCAATGGCATGCAATGCCAAGCTGCTTCTAACAAAGCAAACAGAATATTGGCATGCATTAAAAAGGGTATTAACTCCAGAGATAAAACAATATTTCTCCCACTCTACAAGACTCTGGTCCGTCCGCACCTAGAGTATGCTGTCCAGTTCTGGGCACCAGTGCTCAGGAAGGATGTACTGGAAATGGAACGAGTACAAAGAAGGGGAACAAAGCTAATAAAGGGTCTGGAGGATATTAATTATGAGGAAAGGTTGTGAGCACTGAACTTATTCTCTCTGGAGAAGAGACGCTTGAGAGGGGATATGATTTTAATTTACATATACCGTATTGGTGATGATCCCACAATAGGGATAAAACTTTTTCGCCGAAGAGAATTTAACAAGATACATGGCCACTCATTAAAATTAGAAGAAAAGAGGTTTAACCTTAAAATACATTAGAGGGTTCTTTACTGTAAGAGCAGAAAGCATGTTGCATTCCCTTCCACAGGCGGTGGTCTCAGTGGGGGGGCATAGATAGTTTCAAAAAACTATTAGATAAGCACCTGAACAACCACAACATACAGGGATATTCAATGTAATACTGACATGTAATCACACACTAAGGTTGGACTTGTGTCTTTTTTCAACCTCACCTACTATGTAACTATGTATGTAATGGAAGACATTTTAGACAATTGTGTGCATTTTGGGGGCAACAGTTTGAGGAGGTCCTAGTTTTTTTTCCAGCATTACTGTGCACCTTTGGCCATAGTGAGCTCCATTAAGACAGTTTGGGGTAGAGGGACACACATGGCCTAAACGGAGACATCATCTCCACCTTTAAGGACTAAAACGGAATACCGCTTGCAAGCTATGTCTTCTTTTTAACCAACATCAGTCCATAAATTCATCAGACAGGTGTTTACATTTGTATCGCAAAGCATAATGCCCATGGTTTTGGATTGGGAAATCCAACAAACTCATATAGGTGTGATGGTCAGGTCCCCACAAACTTTTGAACAATAGTGTATTTGAGTGAAACAGAACCTTACTTCTATTAGAAATTCCTGATTTTTTCTGAGTGCTACTAAAGTTTAATGAATGTTGGTCACAAGCAGATCAACTGATATGGATCAAATTTTAACTAGTGCCAATCTATTTGTGATGACTTTACCAATCTAGCATTTCCCAATAAATTGCCAATACATTTATTATTTGTAATATTGCACATAGATCAGCTGTGGTCCACCAGATCCTGATTTTTCCAATAAGCAGATTTCTCCATCCTTCTTCCAAGCCTTGTGTGATCACACCCAGTATCTGGCCTTAGCTGAATTGCTCAGTCATTTCAAATGGACCTGGGTTGGAGTTATTGTATCCGAAGATGATGCTGGAGAGAAGAGGAGGGAAGAATTTAAGAAAGTGGTTGCTCTTTATGATATTTGCATTGAGTATATTATTAGGCTACCCTCTATTGACACACTAATGCACCATCCAACTTTTGTGAAGGAATCACAAGTTTTTGAAAGGTCAACTTCAAACATTATAGTTCTTTGTAGTCCCATTTCAATAACCTTACTCACTTTTCTTGATGGCCAAAGTACAATACATGAGAAGACGCTGATTGTTCCTCCAGGTTCTTCTAACGCTCAAATACTTTATTTTAAAAACAAGCAAGTAACATTAAATGGTTGTCTCAAATTTTCACCCCCCATCAAACACATCCCAGCTCTGAGCAACTTCTTAAAAGATGTCAGCACTGAAAATCGGCCAAATGATATTTTATTACAATATATTGTTGGACTTATTTTCAGCTGTAAAATATCAAATCCTTGGCTTGAAAGGTTTTTTGAAGAACATGGAATGAAACGTCATGTTTGCAACAGAACTATATGCCTACGTTTCCTTCCCAGTTGTATGTATGATACACAAAATTTTAGATTCACTTATCAAATCTACAAAGCTGTTTATGCTATGGCACATTCTCTACATGAAATGCTACTATACATGCCTAGAAATACCAATATCAGCCACTATTACTCCAAAAACTATAAGGACATAATAAAGGTAATGCATTTAATATTTTTTAAAAAAAATCTAATTTATTCATTAGTTTAGGCCAATATGTATTCTTCTACATATTTTTGGTTAAAATAGACATAGACAGCTATAATGAATTGTCGGTCCAGCAATACACATAAGAGTTCATTGATAAAAACGGGCATGGGATTCCCCCACAGGGGAACCCTGAACCAAAATTAAAAATAAAAATGCGTGGGGGTCTCCCCAAATTCCATACCAGGCCCTTCAGGCTGGGTATGGATATTAAGGGGAACCCCGCGCCAAAATGTAAAAAAAATGGCATGGGGTCCCCCTCAAAATCCATACCAGACCCTTATCCGAGCACGCAACCTGAGAGAGAGAGAGAGAGAGAGAGAGAGAGAGAAAATAAATAAATCAGCGCAAATATGTAAAGAGTACACAGCAGCTGAACACCAGGGTCAACACAATCAAATCCCTCAATCAAAGTATATAAAATAAGGTGCAGCGCTCAAATAAATACAAAGGTAACAATAGCACAAATGGTCCCTCATAGGGACATGATAAACAATCCTATAATGATTAAAGCACTATGGGTGTCCACAAATGATAAAGTGAGTGTCCATCACACGTGACAGCATGCCAAAATATAGTGACTGATGAGTGTGCCCAGCACCGGTGAATAAGATGGCCTCTCACCTGAATGACAGGCCAATAAAGCATTCCCAACAGGGGTCAATCAGCAGGAAATCTTTATCCAGGTAGAAATCATTCCATCCGGTAAACACTAAGGTAAGTACGTCACGATGGCTCTGGGCTGAGCTGTAGGTGAGGGTGACTCTCACAAAGCATATGTAATGCAAGAAAAGGACAAAATAGTGCTCTCTGTATGCCACAATTTATTAAAATGAAGTAAAAAAGGTTACACTTACAAATAAAGCACTTCACAAGTGCAGGATGAACACAGAAAGATATGTGGAAACACCGCCGTGTCGATACACGGAGTAGAGCATGCGCGGTAGCAGCGGGTGACGTCACGTCGTTACGTTCTGGACGCGTTGCGTCCCAGTGGGCGGGGACTTCTTCAGCAGATGACGAGACGACGCGACTACGTGGGCACCCGCGCTATAAAGAGGTGAGTTGCCATAGCTACCATAGACGCTTCATAGCAGGAAGAGACCGGAAATGTCCCCTGGTAATGTAAACAGGGCAACCCGGAAACCACTTCATTAAAGCTATTCGCTATGGATCACCCAAAAGATCAATTTGCTGATTGGCAAGTATATGCTAATCCAATAGACATTTTACATAAAACCGTGTACGAAAACACGTAAAACCGCATTGGAGAATATTAAAACTTGTCGTTTTATTTAAAAGATATAATATATGTCAGAACAAACAAATTTTTTAAAACAAATTTTTTTTAAAATTTATTGTCAAACCGCTGCTACCGACTACTCCAAAGCAATAATGGCATTTCATAAATCAAAAGATTAAAAATTGACAACAATAATTTATCGATCAGAGATAAAGCAATTTGTATCGAACTCTACATTTAACCCTTCAGGGCACATTACTCTTGTCTCATATATCCAATAGGATTCTCTTTTACTAAGTTGTCTAATAAAATTACCCCCCCGCCAGTGTTTATTAACCCTCTCAATGCCCCAGAACTTCAGACCCTTCGGATTTTGTTCATGAAAGGCCTTGAAATGTCTGGACACATTATGAGTTTTCAGGCCTTTTTTAATGTTGTTGACATGTTCAGCCAGTCTGACATGTAGTGGTCTTGAGGTTCTGCCCACATACTGGAGTCCACAACTGCACTCCAGCATGTAGACCACTCCAACCGTGTCGCATGTGATCAATTGTTTGATCTCATACTCTTGGTTGGTGGGTGAGGCCAAAAACTTCTTTCTTTTTTTGACGTTCCCTTTGGCATGCTTACAAGGTACACACCTACCGCAGGCATAGAAACCTCCCAAAAAGGAAAAAAGCCTATCTGACACAGGAACGGGCGGATCAAGAACTCCAGGGGCCAATCTGTCCCTTAATGTGGGGGCTTTTTTATATATAAATTGAGGCCTGTCAGGAAGTACAGGGCCCAAAATTTTATCCTGTTTTAGTATAGCCCAGTTTTTTTGAATTATTCTCTCGAACTTACGGTATTGGACATTGTAGTCCAACACCATTTTAAAATTGTGGTTATCGTTAGTGGGTGCCTTCGCAGATCCAACTATAAGTTCTTTCCTATCTAAGGACATCACTCTGGATACTTCTTCATCGAGGGTGGATCTTTTATAACCCTTTTGTTCAAACCTCGAAGAAAGGACTCGAGATTGATTAACAAAATCATCCAGAGTGGTGCAATTACGGCGCAACCTGATAAATTGTCCCCTGGGGATGTTACACAGCCAAGAGCTGTGATGACAACTCCCCAGGGGGATATATGAGTTACGATCTGTTGGCTTAAAATAGTTAGTGAGAATAAACTGGTCACGCTCAATACTAATGGATAAATCTAAGAACACAACTTTTTCTGAACTGATGGTCCATGTTAGAGATATATTCTTTGTGTTATTATTAAGTGATTCAATAAAATCTTCTAATCTAGATCTATCACCATTCCAAACGAGGATAAGATCGTCTATGAATCTCCTATAACACACTAACTCAGGGGGGCGATGGAGGAACACTGCCTCATCCTCCCAGTGGGACATAAAAATATTAGCCACACTGGGGGCGAAGCGAGCCCCCATAGCAACACCCCTGGTCTGTAAGTAAAATTCTCTATTGTACCAGAAATAGTTCTTTGTAAGACAAAAATCAAGGCAACTTAGAAGAAACTCCTGATGTCCACCAGATAGAGAAGATGTAGTCAATGCCCATTCTACCGAAGCCATAGCATCCTGATGGCCAATGATGGTGTACAGGGAACTTACATCCGCTGTAACTAAAAAGGTGGATGGGGAGCATTCCAAGGTGTCTAAAATTTGAATGATATGTTTAGTGTCCTTCAAAAAAGCTGGAGTTTGCATAACTAAAGGTTGTAAAAAGAAATCAATGTATTGTCCCAGTCGTGCAGTAACAGAATCGATCCCATTAACAATGGGTCGCCCTGGAGGTCTGACAGCATCTTTATGTATTTTTGGTAAAAAATAAATGACTGGTGTTCTGCAGAATAAGGGATCTAAATACAAAGCTTCCTTTTTGTTGAGAATCCTTCTGTCTTTACCATCTTCAATAATATTATGCAGTTCATCCTTAAAGGAAAGCATAGGATCCCTATTCAGAATCTGATAAGTATCCTGGTCCGATAATAAACGACTCATTTCATCTTGGTAGTATTCTTTACTGAGAATAACTAACCCACCGCCCTTGTCCGCAGGGCGGATAACGATATCTTTACGATCCGTCAGGGATTTTATACCCCGCTTAATAGACAGTGGGTCGGATACCCTCTTCACCTGTAATTTCTCTAAGTCATTAGAAACCATATTTTTGAAGACTTCCAAATGTTTGTTATCGGAAATCTGGGGATTGAAGGTGGACTTATTTCGAAGAGAAGAGTAATTCTGTGCCAATGGTTTAGATCCCTGAGAAGGGTGTGATAAAAAATATTTTTTCATATTTAGAGTTCGTACGAATTTTTGAATGTTGACATAAGTGTTAAACTTATTAAGATTTTTTATAGGGGCGAATTTAAGACCTCTGTCAAGGACTTTAATTTCATCTTCATTCAGAACAGCATGACTGAGGTTATAAATTCCTTTACCGGTTACGGTCTGGACTTTTTGTACTCGCTTCCCCCCTCTCCTTCCTCTCTTTGTTTTCGCTTTCGGGGGGGACCGGGATTTGGGGGTGTGTATGGTACAGGCTGTCTCCAATGTTCCCCTTGAGCTGATGGGTATTGCGGAGGGGGGTTCCTCTGTACCCCCCTTTGGTCTAAAAAATCTTTGTGGTCATAAGGAGTATACTCAGTGAGTGGAGCATATCTATTTTGTGTGGGAATAGGTCTATCACGATATTGGTGAGAATATCCCCTGTCGTCGTATTCTCTCCTATCGTTTTGAAAAGAATACCCTTCCCGATGTGGGGGAGGATCATAATGATATGTCCCTCTGGGATGGGTTTGGGAGCCTCCTCCCCTCCCTTTTCCTCTCATATTTTTCCTTTTTTTATTATTAAATTTCTTAAATCCATTATTAATGGGAGGAGCTAGAGGTTCATAGGGACGGGGGGAGTCATATTCATAAATAGGATTAGCACGAGGAGTATTCAAATGTGTAGCTCCAATATTGGATTGACCAATCTGAGTGGGTTGAACAGTATCCTCTAATGTCGGGGTATTTTGCCATTTAAAAATAACCCCTCCATTAAAGTCATCAAAGTCCCTAATAAATTTTTTCTTCTTTTTATTCTGAGATTCTAAATCCCATTTCACAAGTTTATTTTTAAGTTCTCCTGATAGTCTCAGAAATTCATCACTATCCTTTAAGGGTTCAATATTATGGGTGATTTCATTGATTTGAGAGTCAAGAGCCATCATTCTCTTTCTCTTATGGATCAAAAGGAATTCAAGCAACTCAAAACCCCTTTTCACAAAAAAATCACTCCATTCAGACATAGACTGTGCATCCGTAAGGCCATCATTAGGGGGTAAATCCCACCTTAGACGTCTCGGAATAAGTCTAGCTGTCAGATATTGTTCAAAGGATGTGATATCCCACCATGCCTTAATCTTTTTCTCATAAATATGACCTAATTTTCTAAAAGTATGTGGCAAGTCATTATGAGATTCAAGCGTGGGATTCTTAGAAAACACTTCACTTATCTTGATTTCCCTTTTATCAAAATAATTGAAAACTTCCATACTGCAACTAGATTAATGATAGTTGAAATACAGCAAGAGAAAATAAATAAATCAGCGCAAATATGTAAAGAGTACACAGCAGCTGAACACCAGGGTCAACACAATCAAATCCCTCAATCAAAGTATATAAAATAAGGTGCAGCGCTCAAATAAATACAAAGGTAACAATAGCACAAATGGTCCCTCATAGGGACATGATAAACAATCCTATAATGATTAAAGCACTATGGGTGTCCACAAATGATAAAGTGAGTGTCCATCACATGTGACAGCATGCCAAAATATAGTGACTGATGAGTGTGCCCAGCACCGGTGAATAAGATGGCCTCTCACCTGAATGACAGGCCAATAAAGCATTCCCAACAGGGGTCAATCAGCAGGAAATCTTTATCCAGGTAGAAATCATTCCATCCGGTAAACACTAAGGTAAGTACGTCACGATGGCTCTGGGCTGAGCTGTAGGTGAGAGTGACTCTCACAAAGCATATGTAATGCAAGAAAAGGACAAAATAGTGCTCTCTGTATGCCACAATTTATTAAAATGAAGTAAAAAAGGTTACACTTACAAATAAAGCACTTCACAAGTGCAGGATGAACACAGAAAGATATGTGGAAACACCGCCGAAGTTTTTGGCCTCAGCCACCAACCAAGAGTATGAGATCAAACAATTGATCACATGCGACACGGTTGGAGTGGTCTACATGCTGGAGTGCAGTTGTGGACTCCAGTATGTGGGCAGAACCTCAAGACCACTACATGTCAGACTGGCTGAACATGTCAACAACATTAAAAAAGGCCTGAAAACTCATAATGTGTCCAGACATTTCAAGGCCTTTCATGAACAAAATCCGAAGGGTCTGAAGTTCTGGGGCATTGAGAGGGTTAATAAACACTGGCGGGGGGGTAATTTTATTAGACAACTTAGTAAAAGAGAATCCTATTGGATATATGAGACAAGAGTAATGTGCCCTGAAGGGTTAAATGTAGAGTTCGATACAAATTGCTTTATCTCTGATCGATAAATTATTGTTGTCAATTTTTAATCTTTTGATTTATGAAATGCCATTATTGCTTTGGAGTAGTCGGTAGCAGCGGTTTGACAATAAATTTTAAAAAAATTTTGTTTTAAAAAATTTGTTTGTTCTGACATATATTATATCTTTTAAATAAAACGACAAGTTTTAATATTCTCCAATGCGGTTTTACGTGTTTTCGTACACGGTTTTATGTAAAATGTCTATTGGATTAGCATATACTTGCCAATCAGCAAATTGATCTTTTGGGTGATCCATAGCGAATAGCTTTAATGAAGTGGTTTCCGGGTTGCCCTGTTTACATTACCAGGGGACATTTCCGGTCTCTTCCTGCTATGAAGCGTCTATGGTAGCTATGGCAACTCACCTCTTTATAGCGCGGGTGCCCACGTAGTCGCGTCGTCTCGTCATCTGCTGAAGAAGTCCCCGCCCACTGGGACGCAACGCATCCAGAACGTAACGACGTGACGTCACCCGCTGCTACCGCGCATGCTCTACTCCGTGTATCGACACGGCGGTGTTTCCACATATCTTTCTGTGTTCATCCTGCACTTGTGAAGTGCTTTATTTGTAAGTGTAACCTTTTTTACTTCATTTTAATAAATTGTGGCATACAGAGAGCACTATTTTGTCCTTTTCTTGCATTACATATGCTTTGTGAGAGTCACCCTCACCTACAGCTCAGCCCAGAGCCATCGTGACGTACTTACCTTAGTGTTTACCGGATGGAATGATTTCTACCTGGATAAAGATTTCCTGCTGATTGACCCCTGTTGGGAATGCTTTATTGGCCTGTCATTCAGGTGAGAGGCCATCTTATTCACCGGTGCTGGGCACACTCATCAGTCACTATATTTTGGCATGCTGTCACGTGTGATGGACACTCACTTTATCATTTGTGGACACCCATAGTGCTTTAATCATTATAGGATTGTTTATCATGTCCCTATGAGGGACCATTTGTGCTATTGTTACCTTTGTATTTATTTGAGCGCTGCACCTTATTTTATATACTTTGATTGAGGGATTTGATTGTGTTGACCCTGGTGTTCAGCTGCTGTGTACTCTTTACATATTTGCGCTGATTTATTTATTTTCTCTTGCTGTATTTCAACTATCATTAATCTAGCTGCAGTATGGAAGTTTTCAATTATTTTGATAAAAGGGAAATCAAGATAAGTGAAGTGTTTTCTAAGAATCCCACGCTTGAATCTCATAATGACTTGCCACATACTTTTAGAAAATTAGGTCATATTTATGAGAAAAAGATTAAGGCATGGTGGGATATCACATCCTTTGAACAATATCTGACAGCTAGACTTATTCCGAGACGTCTAAGGTGGGATTTACCCCCTAATGATGGCCTTACGGATGCACAGTCTATGTCTGAATGGAGTGATTTTTTTGTGAAAAGGGGTTTTGAGTTGCTTGAATTCCTTTTGATCCGTAAGAGAAAGAGAATGATGGCTCTTGACTCTCAAATCAATGAAATCACCCATAATATTGAACCCTTAAAGGATAGTGATGAATTTCTGAGACTATCAGGAGAACTTAAAAATAAACTTGTGAAATGGGATTTAGAATCTCAGAATAAAAAGAAGAAAAAATTTATTAGGGACTTTGATGACTTTAATGGAGGGGTTATTTTTAAATGGCAAAATACCCCGACATTAGAGGATACTGTTCAACCCACTCAGATTGGTCAATCCAATATTGGAGCTACACATTTGAATACTCCTCGTGCTAATCCTATTTATGAATATGACTCCCCCCGTCCCTATGAACCTCTAGCTCCTCCCATTAATAATGGATTTAAGAAATTTAATAATAAAAAAAGGAAAAATATGAGAGGAAAAGGGAGGGGAGGAGGCTCCCAAACCCATCCCAGAGGGACATATCATTATGATCCTCCCCCACATCGGGAAGGGTATTCTTTTCAAAACGATAGGAGAGAATACGACGACAGGGGATATTCTCACCAATATCGTGATAGACCTATTCCCACACAAAATAGATATGCTCCACTCACTGAGTATACTCCTTATGACCACAAAGATTTTTTAGACCAAAGGGGGGTACAGAGGAACCCCCCTCCGCAATACCCATCAGCTCAAGGGGAACATTGGAGACAGCCTGTACCATACACACCCCCAAATCCCGGTCCCCCCCGAAAGCGAAAACAAAGAGAGGAAGGAGAGGGGGGAAGCGAGTACAAAAAGTCCAGACCGTAACCGGTAAAGGAATTTATAACCTCAGTCATGCTGTTCTGAATGAAGATGAAATTAAAGTCCTTGACAGAGGTCTTAAATTCGCCCCTATAAAAAATCTTAATAAGTTTAACACTTATGTCAACATTCAAAAATTCGTACGAACTCTAAATATGAAAAAATATTTTTTATCACACCCTTCTCAGGGATCTAAACCATTGGCACAGAATTACTCTTCTCTTCGAAATAAGTCCACCTTCAATCCCCAGATTTCCGATAACAAACATTTGGAAGTCTTCAAAAATATGGTTTCTAATGACTTAGAGAAATTACAGGTGAAGAGGGTATCCGACCCACTGTCTATTAAGCGGGGTATAAAATCCCTGACGGATCGTAAAGATATCGTTATCCGCCCTGCGGACAAGGGCGGTGGGTTAGTTATTCTCAGTAAAGAATACTACCAAGATGAAATGAGTCGTTTATTATCGGACCAGGATACTTATCAGATTCTGAATAGGGATCCTATGCTTTCCTTTAAGGATGAACTGCATAATATTATTGAAGATGGTAAAGACAGAAGGATTCTCAACAAAAAGGAAGCTTTGTATTTAGATCCCTTATTCTGCAGAACACCAGTCATTTATTTTTTACCAAAAATACATAAAGATGCTGTCAGACCTCCAGGGCGACCCATTGTTAATGGGATCGATTCTGTTACTGCACGACTGGGACAATACATTGATTTCTTTTTACAACCTTTAGTTATGCAAACTCCAGCTTTTTTGAAGGACACTAAACATATCATTCAAATTTTAGACACCTTGGAATGCTCCCCATCCACCTTTTTAGTTACAGCGGATGTAAGTTCCCTGTACACCATCATTGGCCATCAGGATGCTATGGCTTCGGTAGAATGGGCATTGACTACATCTTCTCTATCTGGTGGACATCAGGAGTTTCTTCTAAGTTGCCTTGATTTTTGTCTTACAAAGAACTATTTCTGGTACAATAGAGAATTTTACTTACAGACCAGGGGTGTTGCTATGGGGGCTCGCTTCGCCCCCAGTGTGGCTAATATTTTTATGTCCCACTGGGAGGATGAGGCAGTGTTCCTCCATCGCCCCCCTGAGTTAGTGTGTTATAGGAGATTCATAGACGATCTTATCCTCGTTTGGAATGGTGATAGATCTAGATTAGAAGATTTTATTGAATCACTTAATAATAACACAAAGAATATATCTCTAACATGGACCATCAGTTCAGAAAAAGTTGTGTTCTTAGATTTATCCATTAGTATTGAGCGTGACCAGTTTATTCTCACTAACTATTTTAAGCCAACAGATCGTAACTCATATATCCCCCTGGGGAGTTGTCATCACAGCTCTTGGCTGTGTAACATCCCCAGGGGACAATTTATCAGGTTGCGCCGTAATTGCACCACTCTGGATGATTTTGTTAATCAATCTCGAGTCCTTTCTTCGAGGTTTGAACAAAAGGGTTATAAAAGATCCACCCTCGATGAAGAAGTATCCAGAGTGATGTCCTTAGATAGGAAAGAACTTATAGTTGGATCTGCGAAGGCACCCACTAACGATAACCACAATTTTAAAATGGTGTTGGACTACAATGTCCAATACCGTAAGTTCGAGAGAATAATTCAAAAAAACTGGGCTATACTAAAACAGGATAAAATTTTGGGCCCTGTACTTCCTGACAGGCCTCAATTTATATATAAAAAAGCCCCCACATTAAGGGACAGATTGGCCCCTGGAGTTCTTGATCCGCCCGTTCCTGTGTCAGATAGGCTTTTTTCCTTTTTGGGAGGTTTCTATGCCTGCGGTAGGTGTGTACCTTGTAAGCATGCCAAAGGGAACGTCAAAAAAAGAAAGAAGTTTTTGGCCTCAGCCACCAACCAAGAGTATGAGATCAAACAATTGATCACATGCGACACGGTTGGAGTGGTCTACATGCTGGAGTGCAGTTGTGGACTCCAGTATGTGGGCAGAACCTCAAGACCACTACATGTCAGACTGGCTGAACATGTCAACAACATTAAAAAAGGCCTGAAAACTCATAATGTGTCCAGACATTTCAAGGCCTTTCATGAACAAAATCCGAAGGGTCTGAAGTTCTGGGGCATTGAGAGGGTTAATAAACACTGGCGGGGGGGTAATTTTATTAGACAACTTAGTAAAAGAGAATCCTATTGGATATATGAGACAAGAGTAATGTGCCCTGAAGGGTTAAATGTAGAGTTCGATACAAATTGCTTTATCTCTGATCGATAAATTATTGTTGTCAATTTTTAATCTTTTGATTTATGAAATGCCATTATTGCTTTGGAGTAGTCGGTAGCAGCGGTTTGACAATAAATTTTAAAAAAATTTTGTTTTAAAAAATTTGTTTGTTCTGACATATATTATATCTTTTAAATAAAACGACAAGTTTTAATATTCTCCAATGCGGTTTTACGTGTTTTCGTACACGGTTTTATGTAAAATGTCTATTGGATTAGCATATACTTGCCAATCAGCAAATTGATCTTTTGGGTGATCCATAGCGAATAGCTTTAATGAAGTGGTTTCCGGGTTGCCCTGTTTACATTACCAGGGGACATTTCCGGTCTCTTCCTGCTATGAAGCGTCTATGGTAGCTATGGCAACTCACCTCTTTATAGCGCGGGTGCCCACGTAGTCGCGTCGTCTCGTCATCTGCTGAAGAAGTCCCCGCCCACTGGGACGCAACGCGTCCAGAACGTAACGACGTGACGTCACCCGCTGCTACCGCGCATGCTCTACTCCGTGTATCGACATGGCGGTGTTTCCACATATCTTTCTGTGTTCATCCTGCACTTGTGAAGTGCTTTATTTGTAAGTGTAACCTTTTTTACTTCATTTTAATAAATTGTGGCATACAGAGAGCACTATTTTGTCCTTTTCTTGCATTACATATGCTTTATGAGAGTCACCCTCACCTACAGCTCAGCCCAGAGCCATCGTGACGTACTTACCTTAGTGTTTACCGGATGGAATGATTTCTACCTGGATAAAGATTTCCTGCTGATTGACCCCTGTTGGGAATGCTTTATTGGCCTGTCATTCAGGTGAGAGGCCATCTTATTCACCGGTGCTGGGCACACTCATCAGTCACTATATTTTGGCATGCTGTCACGTGTGATGGACACTCACTTTATCATTTGTGGACACCCATAGTGCTTTAATCATTATAGGATTGTTTATCATGTCCCTACGAGCACGCAACCTGGCGGGCCGCAGGAAAAGAGGGGTGATGAGAGAGCCCCCCCTCCTGAACCGTACCAAGCCACATGCCCTCAATATTGGGAGGGTGCTTTGGGGTATCCCCCCAAAGCACCTTGTCCCCATGTTGATGGGGAGAAGGACCTCATCCCCACAACCCTTGCCCGGTGGTTGTGGGGGTCTGCAGGCGGGGGGTTTATCGGAATCTGGAAGCCCCCTTTTACAAGGGGACCCCCAGATCCCGTCCCCCCATGCAAATTGGTAATGGGGTACACATGTATCCCTACCATTTCACAAAAAAAGTGTCAGAAATGTTAAAAAAAGACGAAAGACGATTTTTGACAATTCTTTTATTAATGCCTTCTTCTTTCCCCACTTCTTCTTCCATCTTCTTCTGGTCTTCCTTTGGTGTTCTTCTTCTTCCTCCATCTTGTTCTTCCCCCGCTTCTTCCTTTATCTTCCTCCACTTCTTCCTCCGGTCTTCTCGTCTGGCATCTTCCTCTGGCTTCTTCTCTGCCTTATCCTCCTATCCGCCTCAATGGGAGTCTCCCGCTGTGTGACGCCTCTGTTCAGGTGACACAACTACATGGTAAATGTGGTTTAATGTAGTAAAATGTAAAATAATGCATTTGGGTGGCAAAAATATGAATGCAATCTATACATTGGGGGAGAACCTCTGGGGAAATCTAGGATGGACGATTTTTGACAATTCTTTTATTAATGCCTTCTTCTTTCCCCACTTCTTCTTCCATCTTCTTCTGGTCTTCCTTCGGTGTTCTTCTTCTTCCTCCATCTTGTTCTTCCCCCGCTTCTTCCTTTATCTTCCTCCACTTTTTCCTCCGGTCTTCTCGTCTGGCATCTTCCTCGGGCTTCTTCTCTGCCTTATCCTCCTATCCGCCTCAATGGGAGTCTCCCGCTGTGTGACGCCTCTATTCAGGTGACAGCGCTTATATAATGGAGGGCAGGGCCACCTGGTGACCCCGCCCCCCTCTAACGCACGTGGACTTCCCTATGGCTTTCCCCGTGGTGTCAGAGGGGGCGCGGTCACCCATTTACGTAAACGGGTAACCCCACCTTTAGAAAAAAACGCCCGTTTTTAAAACTTTTTTTTGCATTGATACATGTCCCCTGGGGCAGAACCCAGGTCCCCAAACACTTTTTATGACAATAACTTGCATATTAACCTTTAAAATTAGCACTTTTGATTTCTCCCATAGACTTTTAAAGGGTGTTCCGCGACTTTCGAATGTGCCGCGAACACCCCAAATTGTTCGCTATTCGGCGAACGGGCGAACAGCCAATGTTCGAGTCGAACTCATGTTCGACCCGAACATAAAGCCCATCCCTATCCAACACTAGTACCTGACTTGACATATGCTGTTTTGGCCACATTCCCACAAACACATTCCAAAATCTTATAGAAAACCTTGTTATTGCAACAAAAAGAAGGCCAACTTCATATTAATGTTCATGGGTGTGATGCTTAGGTGTCCACATACTTGGTCATATAGTGTATGTATTGTAAGGGATAGCAACATTAATAAGCACGGTAAAACAAATGATTATCATTATCTTCCCTCTAGTCTTATTTAAAAAGAATTCACTTCCAAGACCCTACTGGAGAAGAAGTGTTTTGTAATGAGAGAAGAGAAATGTCCACATCCTATCACATACAGAACTGTGGCCACATGGAGGACAGTGAGCATTCCCCCAACAGGGTTGGAACTTTTGAAACATCATCTCACCATGGACAGAAGCTTGTTATATCCCGAGATCTCATACACTGGACCAATGATGAGGTCAGTAATTTTACGTTGCAAATACTATAAAAGAAGTACATGAATGAAACTGACTTCTTCATTGAACATCAAGTACACATTCCAATTGCTTTTCCCAGGGAATAAATTAACTCTTTACAATTGCTATATAGAGAGAGGTATCAATTATTTGCCTGTAATGGTCAGGTGACAGTTAAGGTCATATCACTGCTGTGGCACACTTCATTTTATAAGCCACCTCTAAGGGGGGGGGCCTTTATGTGCATGCATCAGTACTCAGTATCATCGGTACTCATGTCCCCATGAGCAGACCTTGCTATTAAAAGGCTAGATCCACTGTTTACCCTTACAAAGGAACCATAGGAAAGTTTTAAAAGTTCCCTGTAATAGAAGAAAAAAAAAAGTAGATTGTCTACCTACCGTCTGCGCCTAGGCAAGGGTGGAGTCACCTTCTTTCTGGTGGGGTCTGAGGATTGAAGAGTACTCCATATTCCACCAAGAAGATGCTCCCAGCTCTGTTGCAAACATCTTATAGGCTTTACCATATTCAACATTCCCCAGGATTAAATTGGAGGATGATGAAATCACCACCCCCTGCACCAAGGAACCCTGTGGGGGGGAAAGGTGAGTACAATATTGTGTTTTTGTTTTTTATTCCACTGGTGTTTTTATATGTTTTTGTTTTTTTTCATAATTGTATTTTTATTGTGTTTTTCAAATTATACAAAGACTAACAAAACACATCGGTAATTACTGACCGAAAGTGAAGCAACAACATCAGATTCTGGTTCTGGAAAAAAAACAAAAATAAAGAGGGAGGCAAATTACATACTACAGAATTAAAATGGGTGCTCGTAAAAGGAGAAAGCTTAATAAACCAACACAGTAATCCAGAAAAAAACATAATGTTTGCTCAAATATGTGACCATAAATATAAGTCAGGAAACAAGATCAGTAGAAATAACACAAGAAAAGCACACAATGGACACATTTTCACAAATTAAAATAAAGGGGCAGAACAGTTAAAAAAAAGAGAAAGCTATCTAGTAGCCTGGTAAAGCAATTCAGAGCGAAAATTCAAAACTTACTGTAGGAGTATTGTGCTCCATTTTCTAAATATCAGCATTTAATAATTGTGATTGTGTTGAAGGAGTGGAAAATAACCAACATAATGGTATAACTCATTTGGCAGCTAATTAAACACATGCGACCAATCTCTTGGCGTGTTTAGAGATGCCTGGGAAAGGCGGACAAAGTAAATAATGAACAGGGTCTAGAGGCAAAACATTGCCGAAAAGACTTGGCTGGGTTCATCCTGCTTGTTGGGGGTTTGGTATGTTTTGAAGGGGAGTTCCCAAAATAAAGGAAGTTTGCATAGAAATGTGAATAAACTGCTTTTCAAATTGCATTTTTTTCCTCTGTAATTGTCACTTTTTGCTATACAACTTTGTTTACATAGTAGAGATGCAGCACTCCACAGGCAGGTATATGACCCCCCCCCCCCCCAGAAGGTTTTTTTAAAGGGATAATATATTTTTAGGTTGGGTTTACACCTACGCGAATTGGATGCGGATTTCTCCGCATCCAATTCGCATGACAGGAGATTGTGACCGGCTCTCAATGGAGCCAGTTTACACATCTCCGGGCCACGGAGTGCATTGCACCGGGGCCCTCTGCGCCTTTGGATCTGTTCCAGGTCCGAATTCAGCCAAAAATTCAGGCCTGATTCGTCCCTGAAACAGAGAATAGGGATGCAACGGACCCCTGCTGTGAGCCGCATCCGTATTAGGCGTGAACCCAGCCAGAAGGATTGACTGAACAGAAACCCAAAAGGGCTGGATACTTAGGCAATCCCAGAAAACATGATATTGAGTGCCTACACCCTGATAGCACCTCCAACACTGCCACGAGATTGACGGATTGCGATTGTAAAGATCCCCAGGAGTTTTGTACCAAAATAACATTTTGTAAGCAGTCTCTCTCTGTGCCACACACTGGAAAACTTTAGAAATAGAGTCCGATATTTTTTCCCACTGTGGAAGGGGAGAAGAATATTGGAGATTGTATGCCCATTTACGCATATAGGCGGGCCTATTCTCAGAAAGCAAGTCATCTTCGTGGAGAATTTTTATAAATGGAAGAGATTAAGTGTAGCTGATAAGGACTTTGAGCAAAAAGGTATTCAAATTTAGTAGGTTTGTCAAAAGTCAAAGAAGGGGACTTAGAGTAAAGAAAAAGCTTAATTTGGAGATAAGAGGAAAAAAATTGTTTAGGGATATAATATTTACTTTGAGTTCATCAAAAGAACGTTACCCTGTGGGACGTATGATAGACCAAATGGCAAAGTCGAAAAAGACCTGCTTGGAACCAAGATTGCATTTGACTATTTGACAAATTTGACAAACTATCCAGAAAGTCAGATTTGGAAACACATTGGATAAGAAGCTGGCAGGGAGAAGAGAAAGAGAGAGTACTTTTTAGAACATTTTTGTTAAACTGATAAAGTCAACAACATTGGAACCAAACATAGTCCCTTTAACCGAGTAATGGTAGTGTAAAGATTTGACCATATCAGGGAACAGGGATGGACCGGGCATAAAGCTCCCATTTCTATTTCAGGCGACCTGTTTGGGGCATATTGAAAGGACCAAGAAGTAACAGCTCTAAGGTGTGTAGCACAGTAGTACTTAATTACACTTGGAGCTCCCATGCACTCTTGGGATCTCAAGGCAAGCACCACAGAGCTAGCAATGCAGTGGGTTTTGTAAAGCCAAATAAAGTTAAGAAAAGATCTCTCTAGACATTTAAGTTTTGTTAAAGTGGTTGTAAACCCTCATATATACTCACTGAAGTGACTGTCCTTAGGTGATACACAGAGATTAAACAAATCCTCCTACATACGGTGTACCTGTTTTTCTGCAGTCTTCTCTCCTTTACAGCCTTCAAAGTGCAGAACTTCTAAAGCTTGTCTGAACTGTTAGAAAAAAGGGGCGGAAAGCTAAAGTTACACTCTATAGAGCTCAGTGACAAACAGAGCTGAGGCTGTCAATCAGTTGAAGATCCCTCCACTGTCATCTTTTTTCTCTTGGTGTCAGGAAAATTTGTAATGTGCATGATAAAGGGTAGAGTAGGAGAGAGTCATACTGTAGTGTATATAGGCCCAGATACTTAAAGTGGTGTTCCACCCACTTTTACAACTCTTCAGCATCCCTCACTAAACTGTGCACTATAAACAAATTGGATATTTTTAATTTTTTTTTCTCAGCACCTACTGTATATCTGCTGTATTCATTTTTCACTTCCTCCTCCCTGGCCGCGGCCCATCACATCATTTCCTGTTTGCAATGCCTTCTGGGAAGGGGGGGCAACTTCCTCTGAAACTGCCGTTGCTATGGAAACCTGACCTGAAACCTATTACACTGCTTGTGCTGCACTGAGCATGTGCGAGATCTGCAAGGATGAGATCCAGAAAGAAATACAGTCTGGCTTCAGATGCCCACACTTAAGATGGCCACGGCCTGCTGTAAGTTTATAAAGTAACAAACTACTGCTATAAACTAACAAAACAGACCTTAGTTTACAGACTAACTTTACTAGAATACATTAAGCTTGTGTATTATAGGGGTATTTTTATTTAAAAAGTATAATTTTGGCCGGAACACCACTTTAAGGGTAAGGGAGCACCAGCGATAAAGATAATTCTGCTGTAAGATGGCAAGTAAAGTGGAAGGGATGTTAAGGGGGAGGGCCTCTGCTTTAGTCATGTTGGCCTTACAACCTGATAATGAACAAAAGTATAATAATAGCTCATGAAGAGTAGGGAGGGAAGTGTGTGGGTTAGTTAGTGTCAGAAGAATATCGTCAGCGAAAAGAAACAATTAGTATTTCCTCTGTCACAAAAACACGCCACGAATGTCAGAGTGAGAGCGGATCGCAACAGAAATGGGTTCCAGGCACAACATGAAGAGTAACACAAACAAAATATATAAAACAAAGTTGCGCTACCCAATATAAATAGAAAAAACAGCAGCCAGCATCAACAATGATAAAAATTGTGAAAAGCTTGAGAAGTAAAAAATGCAGCGCTAAAGAAATCTAACTAGCCCCAGTAGAAGTACGTTTAGTATGAAACATGTCGGGTACATAGCTTGCCAGGCTCGATATACCATGCTTTTTTTTATCTTACTTCTGTGATCACATTTGTACACATCGTGAGTGATGTTTTGTATGTTTTTTATCCATTTTATCTGAATAAATCTTTTTTACCGGATTTATCTGCTCTATGTGGAGGCCTTTCTTTGTTTTGTTTTTTCTCCCATGATTCATGCTGCCGGTTGGAGGACTATAAACATCTTCCTTCTTGAGTCCATACTGTGACTACTCACCACGGACCCCCCTGGATGTTGATGTTCGTTTGCACCGCTCTACCTGTAGAGATTCTGGTTGGGGGATTCGTTTTGGATGATCGTTTAATGCTTGATTAACCCACCACCCTCCCTTGATGTCTGATGTACATCCCAGAGTGTCATGTGTGAAGTCACCCTTACAATGCACATCCCAGAGTGTTGTGTGTGAAGTAACCCATACAATGCACATTTGTCATTTTTGCCTATAAGAAGGATTGCACCTTTTATTATTTCCACAGACTATATTGATTGCTTTTATGAACTACTGTGAATATCCTTTACAGGTTTATTACCTCAGCTGAACACTTTGGTCTGATAAACACTGCATGTGTAGTTTACAGACGGATTATATGCGTCCATGCGATTATGTTATGTTTGTATACGTTTTTCTCATTTTTCACATGTAATGGGCACTGTTATAACACGTTATTATCTAGTTATATTACTATTCACGGGTTCACTTTAGTGAATATTCCACCCCAAAGGAAGCTTTGGGTGGTTATATTTCTTTAGCGCTGCATTTTTTACTTCTCATGACATGAAGAGTAGAGAAAAAAGCAGACAGCCGTGCCTGGTGCTGTTACTCAACTGGAATGAATGGGACAGAAAGGAAGACAATTGTACTTAGCACGAGGGTCGGGAATATAAAGCTCTCAATGTGGTAATAAATGGACTAGTAAAACAATATTGAGAGAGCATAGTGAACATAAATGGCCAGCTCAATCTGTCAAAAGCTTTTTGGACATCTGAACGATTGGTCTTGTTTAATGGGTCAATAAGAACTATAGGTCATCTAGTATTATTTCCAGCATGTCTGGCAGGGACAAATCCAACTTGATCTTCATGTATAAGTTATAGGAAGCATTTGGGTGAGTCTATAAGCTAAAATTTTCATAAAGGTTTCGTAAATGGAATTAAGTACGCTATAGGCCTATAATTGTCAGGAATAGTTGGGTTTTTACCTGTTTTAGTTATAACAGTGAGAATAGCATGTAAGAAATGAAGACAGGGGATGTCTCCTTTCATTAAGGAACCAAAAAGTTATAGTAGATGTGGGGCCAGGATCGGAAATACTGATTTATAGGAATATGGAAGTTCATCTGGTCCTGGGAATTTATGGGATGGCAAATGTGTTTGACTACCTCCACCAACTCTACAACAGTTAGTACAACATTTAGTAATGTGAGATTGGAAGAAGACAGTTTAGGTAAGTTAAAGGAAGCAAAAAAAAGTGTCAAACTTCTCCTGTGTCTGAGGCATTGGGAGTCAGAATTATAACAATTATATAACTTATGGAAAATTCTCCAAATACGTCGGTGATAGCTTGAGTGCCGTCAAGTTGCATAAGAAAATCAGGTAAAGAATGAAAGGGGTGTGATTTACGCTTCTTCACTAACATCCTGTGGGGCTTATTAAAATATTCTGCCCTGTTGGCCCACAGTAAAGATTTAGCAAGTTTAGTCATGTCAAGGGCTTTGCTATGGTTACAGAGAAAAATAACAGCACAGAGACGAACCACGGTAGGGGAAAAAATTGTTGATTTTCTACTTTTCGCAGTTTGGAGGGTAGAGATAACCTTTGGAAATTGGCCTCTTTCTTCAGACAGGAACCAACAGAAATATATTTTCCCCTGAAGTATGCTTTGTGTGTTTCCCATAGGGTGGAGGCCTCCGATACTGTATTTTTATTAATCTAAAAGAATTCTGTCAAATCTTGTGTTAGTCCATCTTGGATAACCGGTATGCGTAGAAAAGATTAATTGAAGGGCCAATGACATGGCTCAGGAGTAGAATCTAACAGGGTAAGCATCTATGGATGCTTGATAAGAACAGGTGATTGGGTTAATTTTAGATGCTACTGTGTTAAAAACAATGGAGCAGTTATAAAAAAAGGGATACAATCTGGAGTATAATTTATGGGGGGGGGGGGGGGCAGAATAGAATGTAAAATGTTTGTGAGTGGGGTGTTTGACCCGCCAGGTGTCTAATGCCGCGTACACACGGTCGGACTTTCCGGCATACTTGGTCCGGCGGACCAGAGTGTGCCGGACAATCCGCCCGTGTGTGGGCGGCGGCGGACTTTTCCGGCGGACTTCTTCCCAAAAGCCCGCCGGACCTAGATTTGAAACAAGCTTTAAATCTTTCCGTCGGACTCAGTTTCAGGCGGAAAGTCCGCTCGTGTGTGTGCTGGTCCGACGGAAAGCCCGCTCGTGTGTAGGCTGGTCCGACGGACCAGATACGACACGAGGGCAGGGTATTGCATCTCGCGCTCGCTGCAATAGGAAAAACAAATCTTCCCATTGCGGCGAGCGCGGGGCATACCAGGCCCTTAGGTCTGGTATGGATTATAAAGGGAACCCCGCTACGCCGAAAAAACGGCGTGGGGTCCCCCTAAAATCCATACCAGACCCCGATCCGAGCACGCAGCCTGGCCGGTCAGGAAAGGGGGTGGGGACGAGCGAGCGCCCCCCCCCTCCTGAACCGTACCAGGCCGCATGCACTCAACATGGGGGGGTGGGTGCTTTGGGGGAGGGGGGCGCCTTACGGTGCCCCCCCCACCACAAATCACCTTGTCCCCATGTTGATGAGGACAAGGGCCTCTTCCCGACAACCCTGGCCGTTGGTTGTCGGGGTCTGCGGGCGGGGGCTTATCGGAATCTGGGAGCCCCCTTTAATAAGGGGGCCCCCAGATCCCGGCACCCCACCCTATGTAAATGAGTATGGGGTACATGGTACCCCTACCCATTTACCTAGGAAAAAAGTGTAAGTAATAAAACACACTACACAGGTTTTTAAAATATTTTATTAAACAGCTCCGGGGGGGTGGGGATCTTCCTCCGGCTTCGGGGGTCTTCTTCCGGCTTCGGGGGTCCCTCCGCTTCATCTTCTCCCGGTGTTCCAGTTCTTCGGCCGGCTCCTCTGCTGTGTTCAGGTAGCTCTCTTGCCAGCAGAGGTCCGGACTTCTGAGCTGCTGGGCTTCTTCTCTTCTCTTCTCTTCTCCAGATGTTGACACAACGCTCTCTCCGGCTGGACTGGTCTCTGAGGGCTGCGTTGTGACTTATATAGGCGGAGACCCCGCCCCCTTTTGATGTCACAGTCCCTGGGCATGCTGGGACTGTGACGTTTTAGGGGGCGTGGTCGACCACGCCCCCTAAAACGTCACAGTCCCAGCATGCCCAGGGACTGTGACATCAAAAGGGGGCGGGGTCTCCGCCTATATAAGTCACAACGCAGCCCTCAGAGACCAGTCCAGCCGGAGAGAGCGTCGTGTCAACATCTGGAGAAGAGAAGAGAAGAGAAGAAGCCCAGCAGCTCAGAAGTCCGGACCTCTGCTGGCAAGAGAGCTACCTGAACACAGCAGAGGAGCCGGCCGAAGAACTGGAACACCGGGAGAAGATGAAGCGGAGGGACCCCCGAAGCCGGAAGAAGACCCCCGAAGCCGGAGGAAGATCCCCACCCCCCCGGAGCTGTTTAATAAAATATTTTAAAAACCTGTGTAGTGTGTTTTATTACTTACACTTTTTTCCTAGGTAAATGGGTAGGGGTACCATGTACCCCATACTCATTTACATAGGGTGGGGTGCCGGGATCTGGGGGCCCCCTTATTAAAGGGGGCTCCCAGATTCCGATAAGCCCCCGCCCGCAGACCCCGACAACCAACGGCCAGGGTTGTCGGGAAGAGGCCCTTGTCCTCATCAACATGGGGACAAGGTGCTTTGAGGTGGGGGGGGCCCGCAGGGCGCCCCCCTCCCCCAAAGCACCCACCCCCCATGTTGAGGGCATGCGGCCTGGTACGGTTCAGGAGGGGGGGGGGGCGCTCGCTCGTCCCCACCCCCTTTCCTGACCGGCCAGGCTGCGTGCTCGGATCGGGGTCTGGTATGGATTTTAGGGGGGACCCCACGCCGTTTTTTCGGCGTAGCGGGGTTCCCTTTATAATCCATACCAGACCTAAGGGCCTGGTATGCCCCGCAACGGGGCTCGCAAGGTGTCAATCTCGCCGATAAAAGCGGCAAGATTGACATCCTTTGCTAGTCCCGTCGCACCTGAGTCACGTTCAAAATGAACGGACTTGGCCGTGTATGGGCAAGTCCGTTCATTCTGAAAGTCCGCCGGAACTCCGGCGAAAGTCCGTCGGAAAGACGGGCGGACCTAGCCCGCCGGAAAGTCCCGGCGTGTGTGGGCAAGTCCGTCCGTTTTAAAGTCCGGCGCACCTGGCGGACAAAGTCCGTCGGAAAGTGTGCCGGACCAAGTATGCCGGAAAGTCCGACCGTGTGTACGCGGCATAATGCCGCGTACACACGGTCGGACTTTTCGTCTACAAAAGTCAGACAGCCTGTCCGACAGACTTCCGGCAGACTTTCGGCGGACTTGCGGCGGACTTGCGGCATACTTTCTAACGAACGGACTTGCCTACACACGACCACACAAAAGTCCGACGGATTCGTACGTGATGACGTACACCGGACTAAAATAAGGAAGTTCATAGCCAGTAGCCAATAGGTGCCCTAGCGTGGCTTTTTGTCCGTCGGACTAGCACACAGACGAGCGGATTTCGGGGTCCGTCGTAGTTACGACGTAAAGATTTGAAGCATGTTTCAAATCTAAAGTACGTCGGATTTGAGGCTAAAAAAGTACGTTGAAAGTCCGGAGAAGCCCACACACGATCGGATTACCAGCCAGCTTTAGTCCGTCAGCGTCCGTTGGACTTTTGTAGACGAAAAGTCCGACCGTGTGTACGCGGCATTAGAGATTATGAGTTCTTATAAGCTGCAAAAAGAAGTAGCTAATCTATGTACTCAAGCAGATGGATTATTTTGACACAACATACGTCTATCCTTCGTTGGAGGCATAATCAGGTTAAAGTCGTCGCAACAATCATAAATGGTTGTGAGTATTTCTGAATTTTCTGCAAACTTCTGTGAAGAATTGAATCTGACCTGAATTTGGTGTGTAAATTTTGGCTAAGGTAAGAGAACAGGTCATGCAATCACAGTTCAGGAAAATAAGTCTGCCGCAAGAAACTACAGTATATAAGAAGACCCAATCTGTGGAGGGCAGGAGCGTTTGATCAAAGTCGCCACACTAGCTGTCCCAGAGGGACCAGATGCAATGTAGAAGGTTGGATAGTGTTTGGAAGCAAACTTAAAAGAACCTGCAGCAGGGAAGTGAGTCTCCTGAACCATGATCACATCAGCCGCTGAGGATTTAACTAGTTCCGGACCACCCAATGCATATATACTGTGGCAGGGCGGCCCGGCTTCGCAAAATCACGTATGGGTAAGGGATTTTGTGCACAAGTTTCAGGGGGTGTGCAAGCGCCACCAATTGGCAGCTCCAGGGGCTGCGATGGCAGAACAGCGGTCTGCCTTGTTTATATAGGCAGACCGCTGTTCTGTCAGAGTGTAAAAGAGAGATCCGTGTTTCAGCTAAGTTGAAACACGGATCTCTCTTTTCCTCAAGTGCATCCGTCCCCCACACAGTTAGAAAGTATTCCCTTGGAGCACACTTAACCCTTTGATCGCCCCTGGTGTTAACCCCTTCCCTGCCAGTGTCATTTCTACAGTGACAGTGCATTTTTTTTTAGCACTGATCACTGTATTGGTGTACTGGTCACCAAAAAGTGTCACTTAGTGTTAGATTTGTCCGCCGCAATGTCGCATCTCCCCATTCATTCTCCATGACACGATCGTGGGACACCGGCGGACATCGAGTCCGCCGGACCCACAGACACGGTCACGGAGCACGCGATGGGTGCGCGCGTGCCTACAATGCCGCGTCTTAAAGGGGACGTACCTGTACGCCCATTTGCGCAGCTGTGCCATTGTGCCGACATATATCATCGTGCACTGGTCGGCAACCAGTTAATTTGTTATGCTTTGTTAAATGCATACCCCCTTCTGCATTTATCAATAACTACACTAATACAACATTGTGCTGCCAAACTTTCTGTTTTGTAACTTTTTTATATTTACATTTTTTATTTCTTAGGTCCCTAAATCAGTTTGTTCTCCAGATTGTCCTCCGGGTTATAGAAGGAAAAAAATGGAAGGAATTCATCGATGCTGCTTTGACTGTGTTCAGTGTCCAGAAGGGGAAGTATCCAATGACACAGGTAGTGTGCCTATACTACTTAGTTTATATGTCTCATCATGGGTCATTTAGGAAAGGACTAAGCTTATGCTATCGGCATACCCCTTCCAATGGAAGGCGCACAAATGGTATTGTAAATTTTCACTTTTGAATACTAGACAGCAAATGGACAGATGTCAGAACTATACATGATGAGAAGGCTGCCTTTCCTCAACTTCACCACTGACTGCCAAGACCCAGCACACCTTTTTCACCTTTTCTCTTAGAAAGCTTTTGTAGCAAGGTCCCAGGTCTCCTTCGGTCTAATGAGAATTTTCAGTGCCAAGGGATAGCTGGCATCCTTCAATGTCATTGGGCGCCAGACACTTCTTGGATGTAAAAGAGGTTTTATTTCTCTTAACAGTCCTTTTTGTATTTTTGGGGGAGAGAGGGTTAGGGCCAGGACACCCTTAGGTAGTTACAAGCACAATTAGCAGACTCAGAGACTTCAATAGGAGGACAGCCATGCAGGGAAAGGCCCCCAGCAATAAGCCACATCTGCACATGCAGGAATGCTGTCTCCTAGGGAGACAGTCTTTAACAGTTCCTAACACAAAGCGTAACAGTTCTTTCACCTTCACTACAACTTCTCCTTGTAGTTCTTTAGCCCACTGAGCTCCCGATCTCTCACTAGACCCACTGATTCACTGTCACTAAATCCCTTGAGCTCCTCCAATCTTCACAGTAGTGTCTTCCTCAAGCGTCCCCCATGCTTCTCTGCTGAGTCCCTGGCTTGGCACTCAAGATACCTCTCAAGCTTCACCCACGCTGGCCTGCTCGGTCCCTAGCTTGACACACAAGGCTGCCCTGCAAGCGTCACCTCCATTGGCTGGGTCCCTGGCTTGATTCCCACTGAAGTTTCCCCGTCCCTGTCTGGTGAGAATGCTGCTCTGGTACTTGCTTCAGTTACTCACTGTAGTCCCTGGTAATAAGGCGGATAGTCCCTTACTGGCGACAGCTTTCCCTCTACCTCCGACCCCGACAAGTTCTCTGGCCAGCAGAACCGTCGCTTTTGGTTGGACTGCAAGCCGCAATCCCAACCCTGCACTGCTCTCTTGCTTCTGGATAGGTCCTCAGACAGCCTAGCAGCCAGACGCCCCCCAGGATAGGCCCAATCTCCGGCCTAGCAGCCCAGGTCACACAACACACATCCACCCAGACAGTCGTCCAGGTCACACAGAACCTAGATCACCTGACTCCACCTGAATATATAGGTTCTCCTGGCAGGCCAAGGGATTCAAGAAAACCCCTGCCCATTAGCTGAGACACCCCATATACCCATAACCTGACCTTGGGTTGCCCTTCTCATATCTAATACCACCAAGTACCCGGCCACCTAGTGGTAGAAGAGAAAAATACAACAAGGCCAAATCAATGGATCTCTAACAATCAACCAGGATAACTACTCCTGGTAAGTAAATTTTTGAGGAGCTCCCTGCCTAAACTCCAGGGTGCTACATTTTTATCTAATGTGTGTGTTAAAAGGACTATTCAGTTCTTTCATCTTTCATAGAAAAACATGAGAACATGTTGGAAAATCACAGTGATGTAGAACCTCATTTGTTCATAGGTGCTTGTTAATTTTTTTGTATTAGAGTACATGCTGTTTAGTGTTCAACAACACAGTATTTAACTGGGTGAAGGCACCCTGCAAAATATAAAACAAAAAATGAGTTAATGAAGGTTCTGCTGCTCTGTTGAGGCCTCAAAGCCCAATTCCAGATTAAACACACTTCCACCCTCTCCCAAGCCTCCCACCCCAACTTAAAAAATGTAAGCACATATACTTTAATTTATGGTGTTTTCAGGCTGGTTATGTGACTAGCACTGTCCTTTTTCTGCTTTTTCAGCATCAGGTAGTGGGTGATCTTTAATGTTACAGCATTACACTGCAAGCTCAAGCTACATGACTACTAAGCCCAGGTGGTGTATCATTGACACCGTGGGCTTACAGGACGTGGCTGGTTGGTTTTGCACATCATTCAACCTGGAAGTGAGGTGCCTTCCATTGGATAAAGCAGAATGTCCACAGGGGACAGTACTGGGGAAAAAAAGGAGCATTTCCATGGGTGTTAAGGATCTTAACCTGTTCCCGTAAGCCGTATGCATATATGCAGCCTCTCGGCAGGTGGTGTATCATTGACACTGTGGGCTTACAGAAGGTGACTGGATGGTTCTGGACAACATTCAACCTGGAAGTGAGGTGCCTTCCAGTGGATAAAGCAGAATGTCCACAGGGGACAGTACGGGGGAAAAAAGGAGCATTTCCATGGGTGTTAAGGATCTTAACCTGTTCCCGTCAACCGTATGCATATATGCAGCCTCTAGGCTGGTGGGCTTTAATGCCGAGAGGCCGCATATATGTAAACAATTCTGTGCACAGTTAGCGGGGGGGAACCTGGAAAGCTCCTGATGCCTATTTGTGATTGGGAGCTCACCAATCATGTGACCACTGCGACAGCCAATCTTCGCTTCTGCTTCCTGGCATTTAGAACTCTTAAAGGGCCGAGAGGCGGTCGGTGGAAAGGGGTTAAGCAAAACTTTATTTACTAGCTAGAGTTGGGCCTTCATAACTTTTCTCAGTACTTGGTTAAACTATTAGACGTTTCAAACTGACTGGAAATGAAACAGCAATATTTGAAAGACAATTCATTGTGTGCATTGGCCACACCTGCATGTACATTTTGGACGGAAAATATTCAGACCCCCTTAAATTTTTCACTCTTTGTTATATTGCAGCCATTTTCTAAAATCATTTAAGTTCATTTTTTTTCCTCATTAATGTACACACAGCACCCCATATTGACAGAAAAACACAGAATTGTTGACATTTTTGCAGATTTCTTAAAAAAGAAAAGCTGAAATATCACATGGTCCTAAGTATTCAGACCCTTTGCTCAGTATTTAGTAGAAGCACCCTTTTGATCTAATACAGCCATGAGTCTTTTTGGGAAAGATGCAACAAGTTTTTCACACCTGGATTTGGGGATCCTCTGCCATTCCTCCTTGCAGATCCTCTCCAGTTCTGTCAGGTTTGATGGTAAACGTTGGTGGACAGCCATTTTTAGGTCTCTCCAGAGATGCTCAATTGGGTTTAAGTCAGGGCTCTGGCTGGGCCATTCAACAACAGTTACGGAGTTGTTGTGAAGCCACTCCTTTGTTATTTTAGCTGTGTGCTTAGGGTCGTTGTCTTGTTGGAAGGTAAATCTTCGGCCCAGTCTGAGGTCCTGAGCACTCTGGAGAAGGTTTTCGTCCAGGATATCCCTGTACATGGCCGCATTCATCTTTCCCTCGATTGCAACCAGTCGTCCTGTCCCTGCAGCTGAAAAACACCCCCACAGCATGATGCTGCCACCACCATGTTTCACTGTTGGGACTGTATTGGACAGGTGATGATGAGCAGTGCCTGGTTTTCTCCACATACCGCTTAGAATTAAGGCCAAAAAGTTCTATCTTGGTCTCATCAGACCAGAGAATCTTATTTCTCACCATCTTGGAGTCCTTCAGGTGTTTTTTAGCAAACTCCATGCGGGCTTCCATCGGGACCATGTGATATTTCAGTTTTTCTTTTTTAATAAATCTGCAAAAATGTCAACAATTCTGTGTTTTTCTGTCAATATGGGGTGCTGTGTGTACATTAATGAGGAAAAAAAAAAACTTAAATGATTTTAGCAAATGGCTGCAATATAACAAAGAGTGAAAAATTTAAGGGGGTCTGAATACTTTCTGTCCCCACTGTATATACAGTATGTTAAAGCGGGGGTTCACCCACACCGCCAAAAAAAAAAAATATTAAAAGTTAGCAGCTACAAATACTGCAGCTGCTGACTTTTAATACATTGCCACTTACCTGTCCCGGGGTCCAGCGATGTCGGCAGGGGACGCCGAGAACCCGCTCGGTTCTCGGCAGCTGCCGCCGCCATCCTAGGTGAGGGAATCAGGAAGTGTAGAGTTGCGGCTTAACTTCCCGGTTCCCTACTGCGCATGCGCGAGTCGCGCTGCGCGTCCCTAGTGGTCCCCACTCTCTGCTGGGAGCTGTGTGTTCCCAGCAGACAGCGTGGTCGGGACGGGAAGAGGCATAGACTCCCATGGGAGTCTATGCCGGAAGTGGGTGCAAATACCTGTCTTTGACAGGTATCTGCACCCCCCTCCCCCCTGAAAGGTGCCAAATGTGACACCGGAGGGGGGGAGGGTTCCGAAAAGCGGAAGTTCCATTTTTGTGTGGAACTCCGCTTTAAGAAGCACTTTTCACATTCACACTTCTGGAAAAATTGGGCGTAGAAAACTATTACAGTTGTTGTAGATCACTAGGCACCATGGGCTTTTGCGGTCCACTTATTACAGACTCCCTAAAATGTATATTAGAGCAGCTATTCTTTCATTTTAGACAAAGGATTATGCCAGAAGTGTCCAGAAGACCAGTGGCCAAACAGTTATAACTTATGTGTACCGAAACCTTCTGAGTATCTTTCATATCAGACTGATCCAATAACGTTTGGCATTGCAATTATTTCTGCCATGCTATTTGGTAAAACTATAATCATCATTGGCATCTTCATTGTTTATCGAGACACTCCAATCATCAAAGCTAATAACCAAAACTTGAGCTTTGTTCTCCTAGTCTCCATCATGTTGAGTTTTCTTGGAGTATTTTTGTTTCTGGATCGTCCTCTACAAATAACATGCATGCTGCGTCACACTTTCTATGGGGTCATCTTTTCTGTAACCATATCCTCCATTCTGGCCAAGACTATCATTGTTTACATGGCTTTTAAAGCCACCAAACCTGGAAGTCAGTGGAGGAAATGTATTGGAGTGAAAATTCCTATCTCTTTGATTCTTATCTGTTTGGCTTTTCAAATGTTAACCAGTATAATTTGGCTTTCTGTTTCTCCTCCCTTTCCAGAAAATAATATTGACTTGTATCCAGACAAAATAGTAATTCAGTGTAATGAAGGATCTACACTTGCATTTTCCATACTCCTGGGTTACATGGGACTTCTGGCAGCTGTGAGCTTCACTGTGGCTTTCCTGGCCAGAAATTTACCAGATTGTTTCAATGAAACTAAATACATCACCTTCAGCATGCTGGTGTTCTGCAGTGTCTGGATCACTTTTATCCCAGCTTACATGAGTGGTATGGGAAAGAATACTGTACTTATTGAAATATTTGCTATAATATGTTCTACTACTGGCATATTAGGTTGTATTTTTTTTCCAAAATGTTATATCATGCTGGTGAAACCAGACCTAAACTCAAAAAGTAGTTTAAAAATAAAAACAGGTAACAGACAGCCCAGGTACGGACAATGTTAACCAATCTAAGTATAAACTGGTTTGCCTTTTGTGGGGTATTTAAATTGCTACTTCGAGGAGCAAACCAGCGAGACTGAGGTAATATTCTGGTCAACATATGCGAAATACCTAGAGTAGATGTAAACACAAGGCCGGTGCAACGATTATTGTCTACACAGATGAAGGTTCATTTTGCCACCTATCCCCTCCCGCCTGTCCTCCCGATCCCCCACCCCCCTTGAGCTGTGCTGAACTCCCACTAAAAGGCAGTGTGTAATGAGGGAGCTGGGTTTTGCATTCTCCTACTTCGCCTCACTGGCTACGGGCAGCAAGCAGGTGAGACAAACTAAGGGCTGGTTCACACCATACCCATACATGAACGAGAGAGAGGGAGAGAGAATGAGAGAAAGAGAATGAGATAGAGAGAACGAGAGAGAATGAGAGAGAGAACGAAAGAGAACGAGAGAGAGAGCAAGAGAGAACGAGAGAGGGAACGAGAGAGAACGAGAGAAAGAGAATGAGAGAGAACGAGAGAAAGAGAATGAGGGAAAGACAGAGAACGAGATAAAGAGAATGAGAGTGAGAACCAGAGAGAGAGAGAGCGAGAACAAGAACAAGAGAGAGAACGAGAGACAGAGAAAACCAGAGAGTGAGAGAACAAGGGATAGAGAGATTGAGAGAGTGAGGGAGAGAGAGAGAACGAGGGAGAGAACAAGAGAGAGAGAGAACTCAGAGAATTCAGACAGGAATGTGGCTCAGAACAGGAGGGTGAGGGGGGTACTATGCACGCCGCATTACTATTCTCTTTGGAGTGCATAAAGGTGTCCAAATTCTGTTATAATCCTACAGTCCCTGGCAAAAGTCTTGTCGCTTCTCTATTTTGTATAAACTCCTGCTATTAACCTGACTTTTAATTAATCAATTGGTGTTAGAAATAGCTCATATGAAAAGCTAAAGCCCTCCCAAATGATGTTTAATGCACTGAAATAAATTAGTTTCACTGAAAAAAGATTTATCATTTAATCAAGACAGACAGGTCAAATTTTGGCAAGACAAAAGTTTAGTCGCCCTTTACAGAAAATGAACAACTTTACTGAAAATCCAAAAATATGTCAGCAAATTAAGTAGTGGTGCTGTGAGATCCAAATGTAATATCTTGTATGACTTCCATGAGCTTGAAGGACAGCATCCATGCAGTTTGGCAAGGATTCATACAATTTATTGATGAAGTCATCAGGAATAGCAAAGAAAACAGTCTTGCATGCCTCCCAGAGTTCATCAATATTCTTTGGTTTCGTCTTCCATGCTTCATCTTTCATCCTACACCACATATGCTCAATGATGTTCATGTCTGGTGACTGGGCCGGCCAATCCTGGAGCATCTTGATCTTCTTTGCCTTAAGGAACTTTCATGTGGAGATGGAAGTATGCAAAGGAGCACCATCCTGCTGCAAAACTTGGCCTTTTTTATGGTTGGGAATATAAGAGGTAGCTAAGATTTCTTGGTATTTTAGACTATTGATGTTGCCTTCCACCCTGCAGATCCCTCGCACACCCATACTGGATGTAACCCCAGACCATGATTTCCTCCACCAAACTTCACTGTTTTCTGGGTAAATCTCAGCTCAATGCGGGTTCCAGTAGGTCTCCTGCAATATTTGCGGTGATTGTGGTGTAATTCAACAGAAGATTCATCTGAAAAATCCACCTTCTGCCACTTTTCCAGAGTCCATCCTTTTAGCAGGCTGTGGCCCTTGGCAAATGCCACACGGTTTTTCAATTGTCTTTTGTTTAGTGCTGGCTTATGGGCACTGATTTGACCATGGAGGCCATTTCGAGACAGAATCCGACAAACTGTTCTGGTTGACACAGGGACTTCAGGTGACCAGGTCTCGTGGAGCTCTGCTGCAGTGGAAAATGGGCTGGCCTTGGATTTTTGAGCCAACAAACGGTCCTCTCGAGCAGTTGTCTTGCGCCGTCGGCCTGACCTGGCCTTGTCCAAAACATCTCCAGTCTCTTCAAATCTTTTTTTTATCCTCTGAACTTGACGCTGAGACACATTGAAGGTGTCTGCCACATCAGCAGTGGATCTGGTCTTCAGCCTCTTGATAACACTTTAGTCTCCGGGTGAATCTTAGGCATGTTTGCAGAGGTCTAGTTGCAGTTGAGAAGGTCTAGTGTACTGGTGTTCTTTTTATACACACCTGAGACCTAATTGATCCATTATTAGTCACAGGTGAAGCTCATATAATAAGGCGACAACACTTATGTCTTGGCAAAAATTGACTCAATGGGCTTTACCAAGCTGTGAATATTAGAATACTTTTTGTCAGTTTCGTTTTGCACTGAAACATTATTACAAAAGCTGTTGGGATTAAAATGACCCATTTCTTGTAACAAAATCTTGATTAGAAATATATTTTAGCGGCACTTCAGGTCAATTTGTACACAAGCGACAAGACTTTTGTCAGGGACTGTATAGCATACGTTAAAGAAAATTGCTATGCGCTGCTAAAGTGTTTGGGTTTGACTTGAAGAAAAAGTGGCAACCCTACTATTATTCCATCTTAGTAGCAAGCAAAAGAGGGTGGCAATGTTCCCACATACAGTGGGATCGTGGAGAACAAATATAGCCACCCTTTAACAGTTCCAAACAGTTGTTGGGACGCCAAACTATGCGGAGGACCCAAGGATTAGCAGAGTATTGGCAAAGCCAAGAAGACTCCCATACATGCACTCTACTTCATATACCTGATTTTTTGAAGTAGTTGGTTCAACTGAAATGGGCAACGATTTATATTCATTAAATAACAGGGACTGGAAGTAGACAGCATGAACTTGGGAAAATATTAAGCTTATGGTATCACTGGGCTGCAGACACACACTTTAGAGAACCATATCTGGGAGTGGACATATGACAGGAAAGTGTAGTTAAAAATAAAAGACATTTAAAAACATTTAACTTTAAAAATAAATACAATTTTAATTTATAAAATAAATAACTCATAAATAAAAGACCACATTTTTTTAAAGCATTAAACCACTTTATATAAGACCGTAAAAACAATACAATAAGAACTTTGTTTCTGTAAACTATGTGTTCCTTTTTTAAGGTAAGGATTTCCTGAAACGTCATGCACTGTTATAGACAGGTGTGTGTCTTTCCAAATCATGTCCAATCAACTGAATTTACCACAGGTGGACTCCAATCATATAATAGCAACATCTCAAGGATGATCAGTGGAAACAGGATGCACCTCAGCTTAATTTTACTTATGTACATGGGATTATTTTTTTGTTTTTTTATTTTTATTAAATTTGCAAAGATTTCAAACAAACTTCTTTCATGTTGTCATTATGGGATATTGTTTGTAGAATTTTGAAGAAAATAATGGATTGAATCCATTTTGGAATAAGGCTGTAACATAACAAAATGTGGAAAAAGTTAAGCACTTAGAATACTTTCCGGATGGACTGTATATATATATATGTATATATATATATATATATATATATATAGTATATATACAGAAGAGGTAGATAGCACACCTGAATTTCAAATGGAGTGCTTGTAGCAGGGAATAGTTTGTCAGATCCCATTATATAGAAGAATAAAAGATTAAGAATAGATGGTTGCCGCATTTATTTCTTCATTATTATGAAATGAGTTTATTACTGTACATCACAAAATCAATTTGGCAAAGGTTTTGAACCATAAACACAGCCCTTCATGAGACCAACAAGTAACATAGGTACACTGCCTAATTGTTTAAGAAACTGAATATTGGTTCAGTTAAAAAATATTAACTCCTTGTTAACATAATAGTTATACAAAAACAATATTCAAACATAATCATAGTAAATAAACATATATAAATAAAAAATTGAAGAGTATAGCAGGTATACAGTTTTTCAATTCTGATGTTTCAAGAAATCCTTACCTTAAAAAAGGAACACATGAGGGGTCATTTACTATAGCGCCACTCGCTATATAGCTCTAATTACCCACTAATTAGCGCTAAAACGGTATTCACTATAGCGCTGGTGAAAAGATACTCCCAAAATCAAATTTACTATAGCTCCCAGAAAACAAATAGTGTCCAAACCCTTACTCTGCTAGAACATGGAGTAGTGCACATGGAAACAATGTTTAGAGCATGATATGATTACCTAAATGGTTCTAAAATATGCGGGATATTGTTTAAAGATAGTCTGCTTTTAAACTGTGTGAAAAAGTGATATCTATACTAAAATATCTTTAAAAGTCTGAGAAGAGATAAATTCCCCATTTCTGTACAACTAGGTGCCAGCACAACTGAGCATGCTCAGTAAGGCAAACTACTCTCACTTTAACTCCCATGTTTTTTTTTACAGGGCCTTATAGTAAATACCAAAATTAGAGCTGGCTAAAATGCATTTTTCCACGGTAGTAGTCCAATGCAAGTTTCACCCATTAATTATAATGATACAATTGTAACTTCCCCAAATAAATACTTTTAATGTTGAGATGAAATGTATCTTTCTCTGAAATAAATTTTCCTTGCAACAATGTTGCTTTTTCTTCATCTATTTTGTTTTTAAGAATGCTAGAATGTGGAATGTTTTCATGTTTTGGTAAAACATATTTTTCTCTGTCACATTCTCTTGTGACTCTCCATCTCACAATAATCTTTACCCAAACTCACACAGGTGTCTTTACAAAGCACAAACAATACCATTGCTGATGCACATTTAAAATGAGTCACAATTTTGTGTGTTGTTTAGTATTTCCAAATGATCAGAATTTGAGCCCAAAAAATGTGATATGCGTACCAACATCAGAAATCAAAATGTCATTCCCAAAATTCAGAGGGTAACATCACTATTCTACACTCAGCCACCAAGAACCACCAAATATCACAGAATAAATCAAGAAGCATAACTCATGACTGGTGTCATTCCACCACCTATAGGAATATGTTCAAAGAAATCCAGTATTTATGTGTATTTATGTGTAGGAGGGTTCCCCCACTATTGCAAATCGTGTCATATGTTTTCCATGGGCAAGGACGATAATCAGCCTTTACATTTCCCCACCACCACTAATTGCAGCCTCTTACCAAGCAAAACCTAACCAATTTCGAGATGGTTCGGCATGCTCACAATAGTAACCCATACTAAGCCTTCAAAACACATGGCATATGCCAGAAATAGGTTGTTCAATGGCTCTCTGGCCGTCCACAGCACATCTGCATTGATTAACTCATTGCACCCCTGAGACTCAGGACTGTTTGACAGCACAGAGATGCAGTCTCTATCCATGTGGCAACACAATGCCTAAGTGGTTAGTACTTCTGCTTAGCAGTACTGGGGTTAATGGCTCGAATCCCAAGCATGCCACTTCACAAAGAAAAGTTGTCTGGCCTCCCTATGTTGTTAAACATAACTCCTGACTCAGGTCCTTCCATGGTTTCCAAATTTGTGTCTTTGTCCATTCTGACCTTGTGTTTGTTTGTGTGCCTCAACAGGCTTTTATCTTGTTCTAGTTACTTCTAATGCCGCGTACACACGGTCAGACTTTCTGGCATACTTGGTCCGGCGGACCAGAGTGGGCCGGACAATCCGCCCGTGTGTAGGCTCTGGCGGACTTTTCCGGCGGACTTTTTCCCAAAAGCCCGCCGGACCTAGATTTGAAACATGTTTTAAATCTTTCCGTCGGACTCAGTTTCGGGCGGAAAGTCCGCTCGTCTGTGTGCTGGTCCGACGGAAAGCCCGCTCGTGTGTATGCTGGTCCGACGGACCAGATACGATGCGAGGGCAGGGTATTGCATTTCGCGCTCGCTGCAATAGGAAAAACAATTTTTCCTATTGTGGCGAGCGCGGGTCATGCCAGGCCCTTGGGTCTGGTATGGATTATAAAGGTAAACCCCTACGCCGAAAAACCGGCGTGGGGTCCCCCCTAAAATCCATACCAGACCCCGATCCGAGCACGCAGCCTGGCCGGTCAGGAAAGGGGGTGGGGACGAGCGAGCGCCCCCCCCCTCCTGAACCGTACCAGGCTGCATGCCCTCAACATGGGGGGGTGGGTGCTTTGGGGGAGGGTTCGCCCTGCGGCCCCCCCCCACCCCAAAGCACCTTCTCTCCATGTTGATGAGGACAAGGGCCTCTTCCCGACAACCCTGGCCGTTGGTTGTCGGGGTCTGCGGGCAGGGGGCTTATCGAAATCCGGGAGCCCCCTTTAATAAGGGGGCCCCCAGATCCCGGCCCCCTGGATCGGTCACTAGTTTTTTAGGTACAGTGGAGAAAATTATTACCTTATTTGATCCCCTGCAGATTTTGTAAGTTTGCCCACTTAGAAAGGAAGGAGGGATCCTTTTTTTTTATAATAGGTGTATTTTAAATGATAGAGACAGAATATGAATCAAAAATCCAGAATAAATACACAAAACAAATGCAACGAATTAAGTTGCAGTTCAGTAAGTAAAATAAGTGTTTGATCCCCCCACTCTATGTGAATGAGTATGGGGTACATGGTACCCCTACCCATTCACCTAGGGAAAAAGTGTAAATAATAAAACACTACACAGGTTTTTAAAATATTTTATTAAACAGCTCCGGGGGGATCTTCCTCCGGCTTCGGGGGTCTTCTTCCGGCTTCGGGGGTCCCTCCGGTTCATCTTCTCCCGGCGTCCGGTTGGTTCTTCTCAGCTCTCTTCTCCCGGTGTTCCAGTTCTTCGGCCGGCTCCTCCGCTGTCTTCAGGTAGCTCTCTTGCCAGCGGAGGTCCAGACTTCTGGGCTTCTTGTCTTCTCTTCTCCAGATGTTGACACGACGCTCTCTCCGGCTGGACTGCTCTCTGAGGGCTGCGTTGTGACTTATATAGGCGGAGACCCCGCCCCCTTATGATGTCACAGTCCCAGCATGCCCAGGGACTGTGACATCATAGGGGGCGGGGTCTCCACCTATATAAGTCACAACGCAGCCCTCAGAGAGCAGTCCAGCCGGAGAGAGCGTCGTGTCAACATCTGGAGAAGAGAAGAGAAGACAAGAAGCCCAGAAGTCCGAACCTCCGCTGGAAAGAGAGCTACCAGAAGACAGCGGAGGAGCCGGCCGAAGAACTGGAACACCGGGAAAAGAGAGCGGAGAAGAACCAACCGGACGCCGGGAGAAGATGAACCGGAGGGACCCCCGAAGACGGAAGAAGACCCCCGAAGTCGGAGGATGATCCCCCCTCCGAGCTGTTTAATAAAATATTTTAAAAACCTGTGTAGTGTTTTATTATTTACACTTTTTCCCTAGGTAAATGGGTAGGGGTACCATGTACCCCATACTCATTCACATAGGGTGGGGGGCCGGGATCTGGGGGCCCTCTTATTATAGGGGGCTCCCGGATTCCGATAAGCCCCCCGCCCGCAGACCCCGACAACCAACGGCCAGGGTTGTCGGGAAGAGGCCTTGTCCTCATCAACATGGGGACAAGGTGCTTTGGGGTGGCAGGGCGCCCCCCTCCCCCAAAGCACCCACCCCCCATGTTGAGGGCATGCGGCCTGGTACGGTTCAGGAGGGGGGGGGCGCTCGCTCGTCCCCACCCCCTTTCCTGACCGGCCAGGCTGCGTGCTCGGATCGGGGTCTGGTATTGATTTTAGGGGGGACCCCACGCCGTTTTTTCGGCGTAGGGGGTTCCCCTTTATAATCCATATCAGACCTAAGGGCCTGGTATGCCCCGCGACAGGGCTTGCAAGGTGTCAATCTCGCCGATAAAAGCGGCAAGATTGACATCCTTTTCTAGTCCCGTCGCACCTGAGTCACGTTCAAAATGAATGGACTTGGCCGTGTGTGGGCAAGTCCGTTCATTCTGAAAGTCCGCCGTAACTCCGGCGAAAGTCCGTTGGAAAAAAGGGGCGGACTTAGCCCGCCGCAAAGTCCGGTCATGTGTGGGCAAGTCCGTCTGTTTTAAAGTCCGGCGCACCTGGCGGACAAAGTCCGTCAGAAAGTCTGCCGGACCAAGTAGGACAGAAAGTCCGACCGTGTGTACGCGGCATAATTCTCACATGTTAGATTTACAGCTGTTAATTTTAATCTAGTTTATGTAATGGCTTAGATGAAAATGAAGCTTCATGCTAATTCCAAACATACAGTAGGTGTGTGTTGATTTTGTTTGTGCGCTGCCTTTTTTGAGTTTGTAATAATTGTATCTGTTTTTGCTTATAATCCTGCACTTTCTTTTTTAGGGGTTTGGGGTAAGCAGTTCTGATCCTCAAAAGTGTTTGTCATGGTTATTGTTTCATTTGTATCCCTGCTTTTATAATGTGATTTTTTAATGTGTCTACTTTTTAGTGTCCTACTCTTGTAGATTGTAAGCTCTTTTGAGCAGGGCCCTTCTAACTATATTGTTAAATGCTGGAGCATCATTTCCATGCCTTTTATTTTTTGGCCCAAGTATATACCATTTAAGGACCGAGCCTCTTTTTTGAATGTGTTGTTTACAAGTTAAAAACAGGTTTTTTTGCTAGAAAATTACTGAGAACCCCCAAACATTATACATTTTTTCTTAAACCCTAGAGAAAAAATTGCAGTCATTGCAATACTTTCTGTCACACCGTATTTGCGCAGCGGTCTTGCACAGCGCACTTTTTTAGGAAAAAATACACTTTTTTTAATTAAAAAATAAGACAGCAGTAAAGTTAGCCCAATTTTTTTTATATTGTGAAAGATAATGCGCCCGCTCGTGGAATGGCGACAAACTTTTACCCTTAAAAATCTCCATAGGCGACGTTTAATAAATTCTACAGGTTCCATGTTTTGAGTTATAGAGGAGGTCTAGGGCTAGAATTATTGCTCTCACTCTACTGATCATGGCCATAACTCACATGTGTCGTTTGAACACTGTTTTCATATGCGGGCACTATTCATTCGCTTCTGCTCGCGAGCTCGGCGGGATGGGGCGCGTTTAAAAATGTTTTTTTTTCTTATTTATTTTACCTTTTAATTTTTATTTTTACAATGTTTTTTAAAGAAAAATTGTGTCACTTTTATTCCTATTACAAGAAATTACAAGAAATGTAAACATCCCTTGTAATAGAAAAAAAAGCATGACAAGACCTCTTAAATATGAGATCTGGGGTGAAAAAGACCTCAGATCTCATATTTACACTAAAATGCAATTAAAAAAAAAAAAATGTCATTTAAAAAAATTATTTAAAAAGATGGCCCTTTAAGAGCTATGGGCAGAAGTGACGTTTTGACGTTGCTTCCGCCCTGCAATGTCATGGAGACGGGTGGGGGCCATCTTCCCCTAACTCGTCTCCATGCTCAACCACGGGGAGGACTGGATAGCCTCCGCCACTGCTGACGGCTCCGGTAAGAGTTGGAGGACACCAGATCCTGGCGGGGGGCCCCTCTCCCTCCGCCGATAAAAGTGATCTCGCGGCGAATCCGCCACAGAGACCACAAGGATACCGGAGTTATGGCAGCTAGGCCGCATATTTGCATGCGCTCTGCGCCAACTGTTTACAATCTTTGCTCCTTTACAATCGATAGCTTATACCAGGGGTGCCCAACCTTATGATGAGCGAGGGCCACTTTATCGACTTGGTAACCGGTCGCGGGCCACAATGAGTGTAAAGGGGGGATGGCAGGTCTGTGTCCACTCTGCATATGTAGAGCAGACACGGATGCAACCTGCTCTACCCTAAGGGCCCTCCGATCGGCCCGGACAGAAGGGGACAGATCCCCTTCTGTATTTTTTTAAGGAAATCGGATTGCAGATAGGCGGGTATAAACGGACACAAGTCCGTTTACATCTTCCGCTCTATAGAGGTGAATGGAGAGTCCTTTTGAGTCCACCTGAAAAACAGACAGGTGGACCCGATCGGACCGATCATGTAAAGGGGCCTAAGGCTGCTTTCACACACTGATGCACAGCAGTTTACCTGCTCCTCAACAGACCTCAATCTTCACTTCTTCCTCAGGATTCCTGCAGCTGGCTGGTACTGCTGGCTGGTACTGACAGTGGGTACTGCTGACAGGTGCTGGTACTGCTGGCTGGTATTGCTGGCGGGTACTGTTGGCTGGTACTGCTGACTGGTACTACTGGCTAGTACTGCTGACGGGTACTGGTACTGCTGGCTGGTACTGCTGCTGGGTACTGCTGGTGGGTACTGGTACTGCTGGCTGGTACTGGCAGTGATGACTGGTACTGCTGGCGGGTGCTGGTACTGCTGGCTGGTACTGATACTGGTGGCTGGTACTGGTACTGCTGGCTGGTACTGGAACTGATGGTTCATACTGCTGGCTTGTACTGATGACTGGTACAGGTGGGTACTGGTACTGCTGGTGGGTACTTCTGGCTGGTACTGGTACTGCTGGTTTATACTGCTGGCTGGTACTGATGACTGGTAAGGATGGTGGGTATTGGTACTGCTGGCGGGTACTTCTGGCGGGTACTGGTACTGATGACTGGTACTACTGGCTGGTACTGGTACTGTTGGTACTGGTACTGCTGGCTGGTACTGGTACTGCTGGTTGGTACTGGTACTGTTGATTGTTACTGGTACTGCTGGCTGGTACTGATACTGGTGGCTGGTACTGATACTGGTGGCTGCTGTCCCCGATCACGGGTTCCTGTGTCCCGACCCGCCATCCCCGAGCATAATTGTGACAGAAGCATGCAGCTGCAGTAGAGAGCAGAGCCGATGCTTCCTGTCACAGGTGAAGTACCTTTGGTATCACTCCACCTGTGAAGGGCCGGCGCTATACAGGAAGCATCGGCTCTGCTTCCTCTAGCGGCGGCTTCGTTCTTCGCACTAATGGTCGCAGATGGCAGGTTGGGAACCCGCGATCTGGGCTTGCTGACCTGCCATCTCAGAGCAAGACATGGCGGCCACATCGGAGTATATATTACTCTTTTTTAATTTTCCTTTTAACTCAAATCTAGCCTGGTCCCTGTATGCCCCCTGTGGTCACACGAGTGGTACCTCCCCTTGCCGTGTTTGTTGGGCTGCCCGATCGCGTGCCCTCTTGAGGGGGTCCCCTTGGTAAGTTGGGTAGGACAGTCTATGAGCCATGACACATGTGATATATACAATTTATTTCCATGTAATTTTTCTGGTATTATGGTATTCTTTGCTATATTATGTTTTTTTATTTTATTTGTTCAATAATACAATGATTAATTCATGTGTTTATTATTATCAGAGCCACTGTTGAACACTGATGATCTTATAATCCCCTGAAGAAGCCGTTGTTTGGCGAAACATGTAGGGACCTGACATGCATCAGTGACCATTTCAAACATATGGATACTTTGGCCAGTATTACTGTCTGTATATTACATATTATTATATTAATATTACTATACTTTATGCACTGTGTTTGCTGTCTTTTGTATATCTTTATAATAAAATTTACATTTTCTAAGCAAAATACTGCAATCTTTTACATATAAGGCACCGCTATAATCCCTATTCAATTCCCCTTTTTGTACTTTGTTAATATAAGGGATGAGGTTCCGGATCATATGAGGTCACTCAACCTCCACCCCTCACTGCCTGTGATGTGTTGTATTTGTGTCTAACCTGCTGCAGCAATAATAACATATTTAAACCAAAAAAATACATTTGAATAGTTTTCCAGGGCTGCAAGCCATTTCTGGCAATATAACCACAAAATAAGCAGACCACATGGCCCCCCCTCCCCCCCAACCTCCTCAATGCATACGAGACCCTTTGGGGCTTGTATGGGTTTTAAGGGGAACCCCAGCCACAAATGTAGCATAAATAAATGGCATGGGGGCCCCATACAACATGCATACCAGACAATGATCTCAGTGCTCAGCCTAGCAGGCCATGGAAAAGAGAGTGCCCTCCCCCTCGCTCCTGAGCCAGATCAGTCCACATGTCATCATGTGGGGGTGTTTTTTGTGGTGTGGGTGGGGCTCTGCACCAACACCTCCAAGGCACATTGTCTCCATGTTGATGGGGACAATGGCCACTTCCCCAGAACCATGAAAAGTGGTTGTGGGGGTTTTCAGGTTTGAGGTTTACCAACATCTGGAGACCCCCATTAAAATTGAGGCCCCCAGATCCCGGCCCCCCCCCCCCCAATGTGAATGGGTAGGGGTACATCGTACCCCTAACCATTTACCCAAAAAGTCTCCAAAAATACAAACCACAAAAGACCATTTTTGACAATTCCTTTATTTTAAACATAAAAATAATAAAAAGTGTCTCACGAGGTACATCCATTATTAATCACAGCGCCCGACAGACCCAAAAAATAGCAAAAAATCCAAATGCTCCACCTCAATGGGAGGGCTCCCGCTAACTACTGTCTCTTCGATTGGGTGACGTACCCGGATGGCCCCACCCTTGCCTATAATAGAACTGTCAAGGCACACAGAGCGCATACGGCAGGAGCCCTCCCATCCAGGTGAAGCGCTTTGATTTTTTTCTAATTTTCGGGTCCGCCGGGTGCCGTGATTGATGATAGATGTACATCACGGGACACGTTTCATTATTTTTAGTTTTTGATTAAAGGATTTTTCAAAAACTGTCTCTTGTGGGTTGTATTTTTGGAGACTTTTTGGGTGAATGGGAAGGCGTATGATGTACCCGATACCCATTCACATAGGGTGGGGCGGTATTGGGGGTCCTCTTATTAAATGGGGCTTCCAGATTCCGATAAGCCCCCTGCTTGCAGACCCCGATAACCAATGGCCAGGGTTGTCGGGAAGAGGCCCTTGTCCCCATCAACATGGGGAAAAGGTGCTTTGGAGGGACGCCCCAAAGAACCCTCCCCATGTTGAGGGAATGTGACCTGGTATGGTTCAGGAGGGGGGGGGCTTACTCATCTCCCCCAATCCTGACCTCCAGGCTGCATGCTCGGATAAGGGTCTAGTATGGATTTTGGGGGGGGGCATGCCAAATTTTTTGTTAATTTTCGCGTGGTGTTCCCCTTAAAATCTATGCCAGACCCAAAGGGCCTGGTATGGATTTGGGGGGCCACACCATTTTTGCCTATTTTTTTAAGAAATAGCCAATGCCACATCAGCATTAGCATGGTTGTTTCCATTATATTAATGGCTCATTTGCTAAACATTATTGTATAGAATTAAAAACATCAAACACTAGTAAAAGTATTTTGTATGTATAATTGTGCTAGGCCCAATAGGCTAGTGGTCAGAGCTTATACCTTGAAGAATTGCAGTTAGGCCTCAGGCCTTGAAAGACTCATGGGTTCAAATCTCACAGAAGGATAATAAAAGATTGCATTGGTGGAAAATAGGAAAATGCCAATTAGCCAAAGCAGCATATGCTGAAAATAGGTGAATGCCAATTCACTTTAGTTTGGCAGATTCTATTATATTAATTCTTCAAATGCATGCAATGGTATGTAAGTATTCAATAATATTATGGTGTGGAATTCCAAACATCACACACTAGTTAATGGGCAGTTGACTTTTTTTGTTTGTTCATTTTACTTGGCTTGTGCACTGAAAAAATAAACACAGCTGGTGGATGGTACCTTGAGTGCTGTGAAGACATCTGAGCAGACCACCAAGCCATTGTGCCAAGTATGCTGAGACATGCATAATAGTGTAGTATGATTAAAGAATGAACATAAATAATTACCGCTTTATAGCTACCTAAATAAAAAAAACATGAAAAAAAAAACATACAACAAATAGGTAACCTAAATGTTCAATACATGTAACATTACAGAACAGCAGATATTACTCTGTAATAATCATTCATAACTGCATTCGTTAGCAAAAGAAGGAAAAACAAAGGAATACTAATTGCAATATACATCAATAGATGCACACAAGGTAGAGCACATCTCACATCAAATGTTTCTTTCACATACATGGATCATGGTTGCAGTGCAGTGCTATATAACTTAGTAAAAATTGGAATTTGCATATCTGCGGAATTGCTGATTCCGAATTTACTAACGTATGTTCGCCGCTGATAGCGCGCTTTTTCATTTACCTGTTGAAATCTTAATTGCCTAAAATTGGCGCTTTTACATGTAATAGCGCCCAGTACTTCCTGGTGCTATAGTAAATGACCCCCATAGGTTACAGAAACAAATTTCTTATTGTATTGGATTTATGTTTTTGGTTGTAAGATGACAAAATGTGGAAAATTTCAAGGGGTATGAATACATTTGCTGTTCAAACTTTTTTATTGAAATGAAGACATAAAGTTTAACAGGCAATACATATGTCACATATAGTATTAGACATTATACATTTTTACCCCAGTGGAGGTTGTGATATAACAATTTTTAGGGGATAAGTCATGAAGTAAGGGGACAAACTTTTCGCAGAGATAGATGTGGACATAGTATAACAGTTTCCTATTACGGCTAGATAACAAAACAGGATTTATAAAAAAACAATAACGAAAGTTGAGTGTTAGAACTTTCACATGGGAAGTAAATCTGCGAACATATATAAAATTAAAGATTGGTAGACTTTATATAATCTACAATAAAGTTACCTGTTAAAAGAGCGCAAGAGGAAAAAGAAAGTGAAGAGGAGGAAATCAGAAGGATGAAAAGTATAGGAAAGATAGAGAAAGGTTAGAGAAGGATAAGGAGAGAGAGGGGGTGGTAGGGGGGAGCGCCAGAGCATCCAGTTTATCGACAAGTCTGTATAATTTTTACAGTGGGCTGCTTAAGGTTTGAGGAGGCTCTTATCAAAATCTGGGGGTAGAAAATGTTCAGTCCAGGGGTTCCAAATTTTGAGATGTTGAGGGATCCTATCAAGTATCGTGGCTTCTATTTTGCTGTGAATCATAGCCTGGGTAACCCTATTTTTGCCCTTAGCTAGGGAGAGTTTTGGAATTTTCCAGGCCCTAGCTATCGTCTGTTTAGCTGCCGTTGTGAGCTGAAGGAGAAGGCGGGTCTGAGATCCGGTGAAATCTGATGGGATAAGATTCAACAGTGCATTAACCGGGTCAGGTTCAATTTGATGTTGAAATAGTGTGGAGGCCATTTGGAAGATCGCAGCCCAAAGTTCCTGTGCTATTGAGCATGTCCACCATATATGTGCATGGGTACCTCGCTCGTTACAGCCGCGGAAACAAGTAGCTGGATAATTTGGGAGAAATTTGGAAATCCTGGCAGGAACCAGGTACCATCTCATGAGTACTTTGTAATTTGCCTCTTGTGCGATTACATTTTGGGAGGATATTTTTGTATTGGACCAAATGTCAGACCAGTCCTCTGTATCAAGGTTTAATGCGAGGTCTGGGGGAAGGTTGGTTGGGGGAGAGGTCAGATATATAAAAGAGAAATTAGACCAGGGGCGTGAGGGTCAGAATTGTAAATCCCTTCAAAAATGGAAGTCATCTAATGAAGTATGTGTACCTATCGTTGATTGGATAAAATGGGATATCTGTAGGTATCGAAAGACTTCTGTGGTGGGGATATCAGCTAGGTTTTGTAATGAGGCAAACGACTTTATATCGGATGCAGAAACAAAATCGCATATGCGATATAATCCTGCCCTGTGCAAGATTTGAAATGAGCTCGGGTTAACTTGGGCTGGGTAGAATTTCGGATGGTCTAAATAAGAGAGTAATGGGGAGTGCGGAGATTGTAGTTTAAAGGGACCTCGGAGTTTGTCCCATAGCTTAAGAGAGTGTCTCGTTATAGGGTTACTAATTGAGCTACGAGTTATAGGGGGCAACCATAGTAAATTAGATATTTTGAGTGGGTGTAGGTCAATAGCTTCCAAGCTGACCCAAAGTGGGATTTCATTTGGTGCATGATATAGTGTAATCTGGGCCAGCTGGGCGGCGTGGTAGTATCCCATAAAGTTAGGAAGACCTAACCCTCCTTTAAGTTTACTAGGAAGCAGTACCGTTTTAGAAACCCTGGGTCTAATTGGGCCCCAAATGTATTTGGATACTCGTGTTTGAATGATTCGATGATAGTATGAGGGGATTGGGATCGGAAGGACTCTATATAGATAAAGCAGTTTTGGAAGTAAGGACATCTTTACAGCCGCTATCCGGCCTAGCCAAGAGGTACATATCGGACGCCACGCTTCTAATAGGGCTGTTAGGTGTTTTAACATAGGGAGATAGTTGGTTTTAAAAAGGTGTTCCGGGTCGCTGGTTAGTTTAATACCAAGATAAGCTATTGAAGCTGGAGCCCAAGCAAAGGGGACGAATTCCCTTATATGTTCTACTTCAGACTGTGGTAAAGATACGTTGAGATCCTTTGATTTCGACTGGTTAACTTCCAGACCTGATATTAGGGCAAATTTGTCTAGGAGATAAATTAGATTGGGGAGTGTAGTTAGAGGAGAAGTGACAAATAGTAGTGCGTCGTCTGCAAATAAGCATAACTTGTGTGATGTAGAGGCTATATCAAGGCCTTTGATGTTTGGGTTTGCCCTTAGAAGGGCTGCTAAGGGTTCTATCGCCAGTGCGAATACTAGGGGAGAGAGGGGGCACCCCTGTCTAGTGCCTCGTAAGATTTGGAAATAGTCCGAACGGTATCCTGAGTATTTAACATAAGCTTGTGGTTGGTTATATAAGGAATTAACCCATTGCAAAAAATTGGGACCAAATCCCCATCTCTGGAGTACATAGTTAAGATAAGGCCATGAGACTGTGTCAAACGCCTTACGAATATCAAGAGAGAGTAGATGCATGGGGATCTGGCGTGTTCGGGCTAGGTGTTGGAGCAGAATCACGCGTCGAATGTTGTCACTAGCCTGACGTTTTGGAATGAAGCCAACTTGGTCTTTATGTATAAGGCCATCTATGATTGGATTGAGGCGTAACGCCATAATCTTGGCTAATATCTTTATATCCAGATTAAATAAGGATATGGGCCTATAGTTAGACCATAAGGAGTTGTCTGTGTTGGGCTTGGGTATCATAGAAATAATGGCTGTCAACGTATCTCGGCCTTAAATACATTTTCAAGGCACTGTATATATATAGATATATGCACTCACCGGCCACTTTATTAGGTACACCTTGCTAGTACCAGGTTGGACCCCCTTTTGCCTTCAGAACTGCCTTCATTCTTCATTGCATAGATTCAACAAGGTGTTGGAAACATTCCTCATAGATTTTGGCCCATATTGACATGATAGCATCACGCAGTTGCTGCAGGTTTGTCGTCTGCACATCCATGATGCAAATCTCTTGTTCCACCTCATTCCAAATGTGCTGAGATCTGATGACTGTGGAGGCCATTGGAGTACAGTGACCTCATTGTCATCTTTAGGAAACCAGTGGTGAGATGATTGGAGCTTTGTGACATGGTGCATTATCCTGTTGGAAGGAGCCATCAGATGGGTACACTGTAGTCATAAAGGGATGGACATGGTCAGCAACAATACTCAGGTAGGCCGTGGTGTTTAAACAGTGCTCAATTGGTACTAAGGGGCCCAAAGTGTGCCAAAAAAATATCCCCCACACCATTACACCACCAGCCTGAACTGTTGAAACAAGGGAGGATGGATCCATGCTTTCACATTGTTTTTTACGACAAATTCTGATCCCACCATCTGAATGTGATAGCTGAAATCAAGACTTATCAGACCAGGCAACATTTTTCCGATCTTCTATTGTCCAATTTTGGGGAGGCTGTGCGAATTGTAGCCTCGGTTTCCTGTTGTTACGTGACAGGAGTGGCACCCGGTGTGGTCTTCTGCTGCTGTAACCCATCTGCTTCAAAGTTCAATGTGTTGTATGTTCAGAGATGGTATTCTGCATAGCTTGGTTGTAATGAGTGGTTATTTGAGATACTGTTACCTTTCTATGATCTAGAACCAGTTGGCCTATTCTCCTCTGACCTCTGACATCAATGGCATTTTCCTCCACACAACTGCCGCTCACTGAATATTTTCTCTTTTTCAGACCATTTTCTGTAAGTCCGAAAGATGGTGGTGCATAAAAATCCCAGTAGATCAGCAGTTTTTGAAATACTCAGACCAGCTCGTCTGGCACCAACAACCATGCCACTTTCAAAGTCACTTAAATCCCCTTTCATCCCCATTCGGATGCTCGGTTTGAACTTCGGCAAGTCATCTTCACCACATCTAGATGCCTAAATGCACTGAGATGCTGCCATGTGATTGGCTGATTAGAAATTTGTGTTAGCAAGCAATTGAACAGGTGTATCTAATAAAGTAGCTGGGGAGTGTATATATACAGCTTACAGCATATAAAATTGGATTTTTGTACTCACCATATAATCCATTTCTTGGAATTAATTGAGGAACACAAGATTCATAGCTAGAACCTTCAGGGCCCCGGTGCAAGAAACCATCATGGGCCCCCCTGACATCCCCCCCACTCCTTCCATCCAAGCCCTAGGCTTCCAATTTTGGTAGGGTGTCCATGGATATCCTCCCAGAACCCTGCCTTACACATGCCCCCTGAGATGTGCATCCAGCGCAATCACAGCAGCCGTTTACCATGTGATCAGCTGATCACATGTACTCTGACTTGTCGATTATCCGCAGCTCTTTCCTCCCACGCTGTGTCTGTGTGAGGAAAAGAGAGCTGTTAACTATCAAGAATGTCAGTAAATTGTTCACACTGATAATCAGTGTCCCGATCATCAGTGCAGCCTATCAATGCCACCTATTAGTGCCCATTAATGCTGCCTATCAATGCTGCATTTCAGTGCTGCCTATCAGTGCCCATCAATTCTGCCTATCAGTGCCATCTATCTGTGCTCATCAATGCCGCATATCAGTGCCCATCGATTTTGCCTATCAGTACCACCTATCAGTGCTCATCAGTGCAGACAATCAGTGCCATCTATCAGTGCTCATCAATGCCGCCTATCAGTGTCTATCAGTGCTCAATGCCCATCAGTGCCACCTATCATTGCTCATCAATGTCGCCTATCAGTGTCTATTATTGTCACCTATCAGTGCTGCCTATCAGTGCTGCCTATCAGTGCAAATCAACGCCGCTTATCAGTGCTACCTATCAGTGCTCATCAATCCTGCCTATCAGTGCCACCTACAGTATCAGTGCTCATCAATTCCGCCTATCAGTGCCCATTAGTGTAGTCTATTAGTTCTGCCTATCAGTGCTCATCAACGCCCATCAGTGCTGTAATGAGCCCCTGCTCACTCGATTCCACTCTCCCGACACTCTGCGGCTATAGAATCAGATTGCAGAACGCAACGTCTGATGGTTCAGTCATCCGATGCTCCGGGAATTGAACTACAGCTATGTGCCCTTCTAATCCAGTTGTGATAGCTCTGAACAAACACCAGGCAGGCTGTATGTAAGTTCAAACAGGGATCTATTTTATTGAAAGGAATACAGGCTCTTTTATAAAGTAAAAGAGGAGGTGCATACCTCCTGCTCATATTACTCTGAACATACACCTGTGACCAGAAACCTAATTAACATGGGCTAATTAACTAATAACTTTAGACAGCCTAGATGACTCAGTCATGACCTTTAGGCCAGACTGGCCGTCTTGTAGCTCAGAAAACACAATCAACATTATCACAAATCAACACAGAACTCTTCTTCACACAATAGCAGAGTTAATTAACACAAACAACAATGGGGATCTAATGACTCTTAGATCCCATACTAGACTTATTTACAATACACATTCTAGCAGGCAACAGACAGACAGTTGGAGTTGATGACACCAGCATCTCCTCACAGGATGTGTCCCAACAGTATGAATCAGTCTTATCAGCAGGGGGGCTACTGGAGGAATCCCCCCTCCCTCTACATGGACACACATCCCAAATGACCACAGCAAAGAGTCCACAACAGAATGAGACAACATACAATATATACATATATACACGATTGAGTCTGATTAGTACAGATCAGACTGGATTTCTAATTCACCTTGCAGAGTATTGTTCCCTTAAAATCCAGGGCCCATAATCTGTTGGCAAGAGGCTTGCGTTCAGTCCCCTCCAATAGCCTCTGTCCCGGGTGAGTCTGTCACAAGTGCCACCTATCAGTGCCCATCAATGCCCCCTATAATTGCTCATCAATGCTCATCACTGTCACCTATCAGTGCTTATCAATCCCACCTATCAGTGCTCATCAGTGCAGCCTATCAGTGCTCATCAATTCCACCCATCAGTGCTCATTAGTGCCTCATATCAGTGCAGGCTAGCAGTGCTCATCAATCCACTCTGCCTCCTCAACAGGGCTCTGAGCTGAGAGTGTCTCTCTCATACAACTCAGAGCCGGCATTGACAGTTCTCCGTCCCCACTCCATCCTCTCTTGCGCGGGATGAGAGAGGAGACAGTCGATCTGCTCCTTCTCCCTCCGACCCTCCCCTGTGTGTGCTCTGTGGGAAGTCAGGTATGAAGATAATGAGCTCACACTTCCAAAAGAGCACACACAGGAGAGGGTCGGGGGGAGAAGGGCAGATAGACTGTCTCCTCTCCCATCCCGTGTGAGAGAGGACGGAAGGAGAACCGTCAATGCCAGCTCTGAGTTGTATGAGAGAGACACTCTCAGCTCAGAGCCGTGCAACTAGCAACCCCGCTGGGGCCCCCGACAGTGGCAGAATGTGACTTTTGCGACCCTGGTAGTTCTGTTTCAGAGACAATTGGACTATGCTAGTTTGCCATTCTGTGGTGAGGGATCTGTTCCCAGAAACAAGGCACCACCAGATTTGTCCCAAGAGTACATTTTGACCCTGTAGTATACAGTTTGAAGTGCACAGGATCCAGCACCTCAAAAATGGCACCCCTATGGCACCCAGCATGTGAATGGTAAATCGCTGCCACGCAGAGCACTTCAACTATGCTGTTTTCAACTCACATCGCAAACACCAATCTAGATTGGTGCTTGCAATGTGAATTGTAGCCTGTACGCTGCAAACCTTACACTGCCTCTTGGGGATGATGCTCCAAACTGTGAATAACTGCAGTTGGCTGCCCTGGGTGGACTGGTGTCCTTATTCAACCTTATTAGCTATGTAACCATGTAATATACAGAGCACAAAGATGGGCCACCTTGTAGTCAGGTGTTGGACTCTAGTATATTCTGCTCTGCTGGTTAGAGAAAGAGAAGGAACACCACTGATGAGGAGGGAGAATGTGCAGGTAAGGTTGTTACAGACAAACTTTAGGTTGTCTGCCACCCTGCTTCCACACAACACTTTTCAGTGAGGAAAACAAAGAAACTAAAACTGACCCAAACCTTTAAAGCATTACATCACTTGGTATACTAATATAAAAATACAATACACACTTTGTTTACATAAATTCCTTATATTTGTTTCTTTTTATTAGTTGAGGATTTCTTCAAATGTCTGGTTTGAAAACCATATATCTGCTATACTCCATTTTTTTAAATTATGCATCACATGCTTATTGACTATGGCTATTTTCGGATATTGTTTTTGTATAATTATTATGTTAACAAGGGGTTAAAGTGATTGTAAGCAATATATTTTTTATTTTTTAAATTAACAAACAGGTTTATACTTACCTGCTCTGTGCAATGGAACTGCACAGAGCAGGCCTGAACCTCCTCTTGTCGGGTCCCCTCCTGGAGCTCTTGGCTCCTCCTCTTCTCGGTGTGCTGCCAAAGGAAGCTGCTACCTATGGAGGCACACCTGTGGGCTTGATCCTGAGCTTCCATACTTGTGTCTATAGACACGAATTGTGTGGCCACACATTTCCTTGTCACAGGATTTGACTGACAGCAGCAGGATCCATTTTCAGCCGACAGTGGGCTAACGTCACTGAGCCAGTCCAGGCTCTGGATCAATCCCAACTTTAAAGTTGGGATCCACCCAGATTCCTGAGCAGCAGCTGACTGAAACTCTCATCTTGGAGCCTAAGACAGCCACTCCTGCCCACTGCACAGCCCAGCACCCCACTAAGCCCTGGAGGGGCAGAGCAGAGAGCCAGTCACCGACAGCCATCATTATCTGCCCAGCAAAGACTGAAAACTAAGCGATCAGCGGACTGATGCTGCATCCACCTAGGTGAGCATGTGTGTTTATTTTTTTTTATTCCCAAACTTCTCTTTAAGCCCCGTTTACACTGCCATTCCCCATTAACAGCAATGGAACCATTCTAATCGGTGCAACTCAAGTCGCTCCGACTTAGAAAAGGGTTCCTGAACTACTTTTGGTGAGACTTCTACATGACTTGCATTGACTTCTGTTAAAGAATTTGTATGCAAGCCGCGATGAAGTCAAGCAGAGATGTCAGAGCGAAAGTTGTGCGACTTTAAAGCTGCAGCAGTGTGAACAAGGGCTAAATGCAAGGAATGCATTAAAAGGTTACTAAACCCTCACGTTTTTGTTTTTTTTAAATAACAAACATGTCATACTTACCTCCACTGTGCAGTTCTTTTTGCACAGAGTGGCCCCGATCTTCATCTTCTGGGGTCACTTATCGGCGCTAGTAGCTCCTCCCCGCATCGGGAAACCACCTAGGAAAAGCGCTCTCCTTGGGGGTACCCATGCGTGCTCGTCCATGGTCCTGCTTTTGCATCCATAGACACAGAAAGCTGGACTCGGCCCCGCCCCCCTGGTGCCCGCGTCATTGGATTTGATTGACAGCAGCGGGAGCCAATAACTGTGCTGCTATCAATCTATTCAATCAAGAGCCGAGACACCAGCCAGAGAGGGTGTGCGCATTTCCGGGGTGGGAACGGGCTCAGGTGAGTAAAATGGGGGGGCTGCTCAGTGACATAAGTTTCTTCAGCTTAATGCATAGGATGCATTACACGAGGGTTTACAACCCCTTTAAGGTAAAAATTGTTTAAGCTTTAGAATCACTTTAACATGTTTAGCTGAGCCAATATTTGGTTTGTCTCACCAGTTAAGCAGTGTACTTATGCAATTGTTATGAATGTTACTTGCTGGCCTGAAGAAGGGTTGTGTATAAGGCTCAAAACATTTGCCAAAATTACTTTGTAATGTAACAAATTTGTTTCATAATAAAGAAGTAAATGCTGCAACCATATAGACTCTTCTATATTATGGGATCTGATGATAATTCCTATTGACAGCACTTCATTTGAAATTCAGTAATTCTATGTACCTCTCTGTCAGGAGCATATAGTGCTCCTGCTCCTGATTCCAGCATCTGGGGTTTTTGCTATGACACTCTCCTTGTCTGTCTGTCCACCTGCAGGCTGATTAATGTGATCAATCTCTGGGTGGAAACCAAGCATGTTATAAGCCAACTAAACCCTCATTTGGATGCTTGTGATAGAGAGTGATACATGTGTTGTCCCCGATCAAGCTCCCTGTCTGTCTGCCCTGTTCTGCTAGATTGGATTTCCCTGTGTTAGATCTTGGACCGGATTTTGGACTATTCCTTAAACTCAGCCTGCCTTTTACCTGGACTGTCATAGAACGACGCTACCTATCTGCTTACCACAAGTACCTGTTTGCTTTGCTTAGCTTGTGCCTGCACTGGAGTGGTGGCCAGGCACTATAGCATTGTGTCCTGGGGGCAACCGAGTACCGGTAGGCCTACTTGCCTTATGGGAAAGGGGGCTGCTATAGGTGAAGAACGCAGTAGCCAGCTATAGTGTCTGACCACCTGAGTTGGGGTAGACATGACATTATCACAAGCCTTTAAAAAAAAAAAAAGTCAGTCCAGGAACTGTCTGTGCGTGTAAATGCACCTCCAGCAGTAACGCAGGAGCCAGAGCAAAAAGTTAACCGGCCTGATCGTTTTTCTGGTAACCCCCATGTGTTTTTCAACTTTAAAAATAGTTTTATGCTATACTTTAGGCTTAAGCCACACTCCTCTTGTTCTGAAGCACAGCGAGTTGACCTGATTATTACATGGTTGCAGGGGGATCCCCAGTCTTGGGCGTTTATTCTCCCCACAGATGACCCAGCCAGAGGGTCAGTTGAAGCTTTTATCAAAGCCTTAGGTTTATTCTATGATGATCCTGACCGTGTCCACTCAGCTGAAACTAGCCTTAGGTCATTACGTCAGGATAAACGCACCGCTGAACAATACTGTTCTGATTTCCTCCGCTGGGCACATGACTCATGGTGGAATGATCCAGTTCTAAGAAGCCAGTTCAGGTTAGGCTTATCAGACTCCATCAAAGACTCCTTAGTACACTACCCTGAACCAAAGTCATTGAATAAAGCCATACTAGTAGCCATCCATATAGACAGGCATTTACAGGAAAGGTGTACAGAGAGGATTGTTTCTTTGCCCCCCCCCCCCCCAGTATGTCGCCTACTTCTTCGTCATCAACCTTTCCTGAGCCCTCTCAACCTCTCCTGGAGGATGAGCCCATGCAAATTGGCGCTACCAATTTATCCTCTGGGGAAAAGGCTAGAAGAAGATCTCAGGGACTCTGCTTATACTACTGTGGCAACCATGGCCACTTTGTCGCCACCTGCCCTAATAAGCCGAGAAACGCCAAGAGTCTGGTGCGGGTGGGATCTGCTTCTATAGACTATGGTGTGTCAGTTTCCCTCAGAGATAAACTATTTGTTCCTGCACAACTTAGCTCTGCCAAGTTTTCTCATCACCTCTCAGCTTTCAGAAATTCTGCTGCTGTTAGCAACTTTATTGATAGGGACCTAGCACAACGTCTACAGATTCCTGTGACTAAGGTGCACAGACCCTTTTCAGTCTTGACTGTTGATAACTCTCCCTTGTCCATGGGCCTGGTCACCTTGCGCACTGTACCTATAATGCAGCGTACACACGGTCAGACTTTTTGACCGGACTGGTCCGATGGATCGAGTCTGGCGGACAATCCGATCGTGTGTGGGCTTCATCAGACCTTCAGCGGACTTTTCCAGTCACAAATCTGACGGACTTTAGATTTGGAACATGCTTCAAATCTTTACGTTGTAACTCTACCAGACCGAGAAATCCGCTCGTCTGTATGCTAGCCGACGGACAAAAAACGACGCTAGGGCAGCTATTGGCTACTGGCTATCAACTTCCTTATTTTAGTCCGGTGTACGTCATCACGTACGAATCCGTCTGACTTTTGTGTGATCGTTTGTAGGCAAGTCCGTTCGTTAGAAAGTCTGTCGGAAGTCTGCCAAAAGTCCGTTGAAAGTCTGTCGGACAGGCCGTCGGACTTTTGTTTCTGAAAAGTCCGACCGTGTGTACACGGCATTACCCTGACCATTGGGGAATTTCATAGGGAGATAATCAGCTTCTACTTGATCTCATCTCCTGCTTATCCCTGGCTTAAACGTCATAATCCGCACATAGATTGGGCTACAGAAGAGATTAGGTCCTGGTCCCAGACCTGCATCCAGAACTGCATTAAAACTGCTGACCAGTTGCCCATTTATAACTCTTGTGTGGCCAGTACCAGTCATGTGCCTTTATTACAGTCCTATTCCGATGATGATCATGACAATTTTTCCAAATGTGACTCCAGTTTGTATAACCATGTGCCTTTATATGACTCTGTTAAAGCAAAAAACGCTGACAAGTTTATTGAATCTACAGGCCACCTCTCCTGCCAATTGCCACAGCCTAAATCTTTTCCTCCTAGAAGCCAAACTTACCTGCTGTCTCGCAGCCTTAAACCCTGTTTGGAAACTTACTCTAGGTCCTCAGGGATTACCCCTACCTTTGCCTGTCCCTAAACTCCCTTGGATGCACAGTCAGGCTAACTTGTCTGAAGTTCCACGATTTGGGTAGTCGCTACACCTGGCAATGTGATTCAGTTAGTCGCTACACCTGGTGATGTGATTCAGTTAGTCGCTACACCTGGTGATGCGATTCAGTTAGTCGATACACCCGACGATGCAATTCAGTTGGCCTCTGCACCAGTTATGCCAGTCCAGCCCATGCCCATTGAGCCTCCTGCTTTTTCTTATTCAGGACTTTCAGTAACCTGACCGCACCCTACTACTACTACTACATCCATTCAAATCTGTCTAAGAAGTTCAATCTATCCTTTGGATAGACTGCCTCATTCAGCCAGGTGGGGCTTTCAACCTTTTTTCAAGGCTCTCTGCATTCTGCTTGTGTTTCAGCTATCTGGCTTGACTCCTGTGACACTTTACCTGCTAACCAACCTGACCTTGCGTATCCACTGACCTCTGCCCAATCTGATGGTCCTGTGCTGGATGTCCAGCTTGCCTTTAAGGGTTCGGGGGCCCCTCCTCAGAGGGGGGGGGTAATGTCAGTGCTCCTACTCCTCATTCCAGCATCTTTGGTTTTTGCTATGACACTCTCCTTGTCTGTACCTGCAGGCTGATTAATGTGATCAGTCTCTGAAGCCTGTTATAAGCCAGCTAAACCATCATTTGGATGCTTGTGATAGAGAGTGGTACGTGTGTTGTTCCCGATCAAGCTCCCTGTCTGTCTGCCCTGCTCTGCTAGATTGGATTTCCCTGTGTGTGCGTATGATCTTGGACCCAATTTTGGACTATTCCCTGAACTCAGCCTGCCTTTTACCAGGACTGTCATAGAACCACGCTACCTGTCTGCTTACCACAAGTATCTGTTTGCTTTGCTCCCACAGGAGGACATCCCCCCTGATCATATTACCCTAACAATACAAACTGCACACAGGAATATAATTACCATAGCTATATGACAACCAACATATACTAGAAACATTAACTTGTCAACAATTAGTCACCCATACAATGTTGTGATTATTCAGATACCCCACTCCAAGTCAGACTTTACAGCCCCAGGAACAATAGGTGAGTTAATTAGCACAATAAACGCATAAACATCAGTGATCCCACCCCACCTCAGACTAGTAGGCAACAGACTATATCAGGAGACCTACTTACAATAAACACATTATAGAAGACGACCCCAGACAGGTGGCTTGAGCTAATGACATTGACATTAACATCTGCTTTGTGCCTCATAGTGTGAAGCAGTCACTATTGGTGATGAGGCAGCTAGGCTCTAAACAGGGACCCCGGGCCAAGAGTCCCAGAGTCTGTGTGTCTTGGGGAGACATGGACTTGAATCCAAGGTAACATTACTCCAGAAGTCCCCCAGGCATATAACTCAGAGTAGCGTCCCCTTAAAAGGCAGGACCCATAGTCAGTAGGCAAGAGGCTATCCTGCAGTCGTCCCCAAAAGCCTCTGTCCCGGGTGAGTCTGTCACACTGGTTACCCTTTATGTGGACCATCAAGGATGACAAAGAGAGAGTTAGTCTTTCTAATGGACGCCGTTGCTGTGAGATAAACACACACAGCATGTGCTACATCTAGAGATCTTCTTTTGATGCACTGGACCTGTACAGAGGTACGGTAGAACAATGTCCTGGTTTAGGGAAAAAAAACTGAAACCACCTTGGGAAGGTAGGGGGTTATGGAGCTCAACATCACCTTGCCCTAATGTAGGACCAAACATGGTTCTTTAAAAGACAAAGCTGCCAGCTCGGAAAAACTCCTTGCAGAGTAGATGGATGACAAAATGGAATATCCCTGATAGGTTTTAAAATCCCACATGAGCTACAGAGATGTTAATCAAAAAATGGGAAGCTGCCAGAGATCTGATCCTTGATGGCACTCAGGTCCAACTGTTGAATCAAGCTTTATTGCAAAAAGGTAAGGATTTATGCCATGGTGCATTGTGGTGCATTGGGGGTAAGACTTGTACCAAGAGCAGTATCCCTTCCACGTGCATTAATAATCCTTGGCAGAAAAAAGACTTCCTGGTTTTTAACACTGTGGGTTTTACCAGTATGGAGATACCCCTGTCCCTCATAACATGACCATGAAGCAGGATGATTATCCAATCGGTAATACCAAAGCTCCTTACATTCTAGCCCATGGAACCCATGCAGCATCTGCCTGAGCCAGTCCAGAGCTATGAGTCTTACCAGAATCTCCTGCATCTCAACCCCGTAAAGTAGATGAGTTTCAGGGGAGGTGCAGATCAAATTGTACTAGTCTCCCCAGGTGACTAGAGCATCCACTGTCAGATGATCACTAAACGTAGCGATAAACCTGCCCAGTTTGTTGTTGAACCTGGACATTAGGAGGTCCAGATCCAACATATCTCATCTATGGCACAGGTCCTGGATCAACTCTGGGTGTAAAGTTCTGCCCAAAACATGGTCCTTTGTACTCCTCTTGCCTTGGCAAGATTTCTGGTTCCTCCCTCATAATTGATGCATGCTAATGCTGTGGCGTTGTTCAAATGGATCCTGACCGGGTGACTTCCGGTTAGGATTCCAGCATTGTAGGCATAACCAAATTGCTCCAGAATATTAATTTGGAGACAGGACTTCTCTGTCATCCAGCTTCCCTGTACTGACAAGGTGTCTAGGACTCCTCCCCAGCCTTTCAGGCTGTCATTCATTGTGAGAATCTTCTAAGAGATTAGAAAAAAGGATTTACCCAACTCCAGAACCATATTTCTGCTAAGTGTTGGATTGAACCAACTTGTCCCATGATAACAGAATGTTGAGTTGTAGTGTTTTGAAGTACAACTGGGTAAACAAAACTACTTCAAATGAGGCTATCAGAGGCTATCATGCAAGAGTAAGAAGTCAGGCAGCTCCTGGACTGGGGGGTTTGAGTTTGGCAGTGGAGAGTTATGCTGCGTACACACCATTGCACATTCCGACAACAAAATCCATGTTTTGTTTCCATGTTGGCTCAAACTTGTCTTGCATACACATGGTCACACAAATCTTGTCGGAATTCCGAAAGTCAAGAGCGCGGTGACGTACAACACGTACGAGCCGAGAAAAATGAAGTTCAATAGCCAGTGCGGCTTTTCTGCTTGATTCTGAGCATGCATGGAACTTTGTGCGTCGTAATTGTGTACACACGATCGGAATTTACGACAATGGATTTTGTTGTCGGAAAATTTGAGATCCAGATCTCAAATTTTGTTTGTCGGAAATTCCAACGGAAAATGTCCGATGGAGCCTACACATGGTCGAAATTTCCGACATGTAGCTCGAACATTTACCGTCGGAAAATCCAAGCGTGTGTACACGGCATTAGAAGTGTCTCCTAGGAGAGAAAAACTCTTTCAGCTGTGTCTAGGATAAGACCCAGATGCTCAAAGTGATGAGCAACAATGCTGATTTCTGAAAGTTCAGGATCAATCTGAACTTTTTAAAGGTTAGAATTGTCCATGCCACATTGTTGGCCAGAACTTGTGTCGACTGCTCCTTCCACAGAGGTCGTCCAGATATCGCATAATAGGGACATCCTGGGATTATAGCAAGGCTATTACAGAGGCCAAAAGCTTGGTGAACACAAGAGGAGCGCCCTGATGAAGGGAGCCTATTACATATCTTGTGGATTCCATGCATACTTTTTTGACAAAATGAAGCCATTTGGGGTTTTAAAATGAAAAATGGGCAGATGCCCCTTTTTGGTTTGGAGACTGTGGAGTGACACAGACAGGTTGAAAGACATGAATTGGGGAGGGGGCAGAGAGCATAACTCTAGCTTGTAGCCCCTGCAAACCACCTGCTATACCCAGGCAACTGAGATTATGTATGTCCAAGGCATCTGTAACAGACATCCTCCCTACTTTGAAAAGTGAAGTAACCCATTCGTGCTGAAGAGGATTTGTAAGCTTAAGGGATTTGTAAGCTCAAAATTTACATTTGTTCTGGGTACCTGGTCTGGCTTTTGAGGCCTGGGAATAACAAAAGGAACTGCACTTTACCCTAGGGAAAGGGTGGGGCAAAATGGGTGGGGGGGGATATCATGAACTGCCGGAGCAGATGATTTACTCTAACCCCAATGACACCCTCAGGGTGTACAAGACAGTATGAAAGAGATTTTTACCTTCAAAAGGCACGTTTAGCCATTCATAGGAAGCCTTGTATTTTTATGAATGAATACAAGGTTTCCTCTGATTGGCTGAAGTGGAATCATCTGCCCACCTCTCCACCTCAGGCAATCAGAGGATGCCTTGTATTCCTTCATAAAAAAACAGGGCTTCCTATGGATAGCTGAGCAGCGTTCAGTCGTACAAAATTTTGTTCCGGGAACGAAACGGGAAGTCCTTATCCCGCTGCCGGTATACTCTATGTAGCTGATTCTATATACAGTTATTACAGTGCTCCCAGTGGTGCATCTGTTACATAATTAGTCAGGTTGAAAAAAGACACAAGTCCATCTAGTTCAATCAATAAAAAAAAAAAATCATACAATCCCATATACACAACCCTTTACCCACAGTTGGTCCAGAGGATATTAAATAAGGACATTAGCCAAAAGACAAAAGTCCTGGGTGGCTTAACTCCAATGTAAAAATGCATATAAAATCAAAGGAGAAGGCCTTCAAAAAATACAGGGTTGAGGGATCATCATCAGCATTCAGACTTTATAAAGAATGCAACAAGAAATGTAAGGGTGCAATAAGGACGGCTAAGATGGAACATGAATGACACATAGTGGAGGAGAGCAAAAAAAAAATCCCAAGAAATTCTTTAAGTATGTAAACATAAAAAGGGAGGACAGACTATATTGGCCCCATAAAGAATGAGGAAGGACTTCTGGTTACAAAGGATGGGGAGATGGTGAAGGTATTGAATTTGATCTTCTTTTCAGTCTTCACAAGGGAATCGAGGGGCTTCAGTAACCAAAACTGCAGTGTTTATCCTTATGACACATCACAGGAAGCACCCTCATGGTTAACAGAGGACAGAATTAAAATAAGACTTGGGAAACTTAACATTAATAAATCACCGGGACCAGATGGCTTGCACCCGAGGGTACTTGGGGAACTCGGTCAAGTAATTGACTGGAATGGTACCAGCTGATTGGAGAAAAGCCAATGTAGCACCAATATTTAAAAAGGGCCCAAAATACCTCCCTGGGAATTACAGACCAGTTAGCCTAACACCAATAGTATGTAAACTCTTGGAGGGGATGGTAAGGGACTATGTACAAGATTTTAGTAATGAGAACGGTATCATTAGCAGTAATCAGCATGGATTCATGAAGAATGGTTCTTGCCAAATCAAGAAGGGATGGACTGCACCTAAATGAGGAGGGTGCGGATCAGCTGGGAATAAAGGTGCCAAAAAGTTAGAGGGGTTTTTAACCACTTAAGGACCGGCGCACGACTATGTACGTCGGCAAAATGGCACGGCTGGGCAAATGGGCGTATATATACGTCCATTTAAATTTCCCGCCGTGTCATTGCGTGTGCGCCGCCGGCGGCTCGCGCGTGGGCCGGCTGTGAGCTCCGTGAGTCGGGTCGTAGGTCCCGCGGACTAGATTGCCGCGGGGATACCCGCGATCGTCTCACGGAGAGCAGGAATGGGGAGATGCTGATGTAAACAGCATCTCCCCGTTCTGGCTAGTGACAGTGTCACTCGATCTCTGCTCCCTGTCATCAGGAGCAGAGATCAGTGTACTAACAGACATAGCCCAACCCCACTACAGTTAGAAAACACTCCCTAGTACTGACTTAACCCTTCCCCGCCCCCTAGTGGTTAACCCCTTCACTGCCAGTGTCATTTACACAGGAATCAATGCATTTTTATAGCACTGATTGCTGTATAAATGACAATGGTCCCAAAAATGTGTCAAAAATGTCCGACATGTCCGCTATAATGTCGCAGTCACAATAAAAATCGCTGATCACCGCCAAAACTAGTAAAAAAAAATTATTAATAAAAATGCCATAAAACTATCCCCTATTTTGTAAACGCTATAACTTTTGCGCAAACCAATCAATAATCGCTTATTGCAATTTTTTTTTACCAAAAATATGTAGAAGAATACGTATCGGCCTAAACTGAGGAAAAAAAATGTTTTTTTATATATTTTTGGGGGATATTTATTATAGCAAAAAATAAAAAATAATGTGTTTTTTTTCAAAATTGTTGCTCTTATTTTGTTTATAGCGCAAAAAATAAAAATCGCAGAGGTGGTCAAATACCACCAAAAGAAAGCTCTATTTGTGGGAAAAAAAGGACGTCAATTTTGTTTGAGAGCCACGTCGCACGACCGCGCAATTGTCAGTTAAAGTGATGCAGTGCCGAATCGCAAAAAGTGCTCTGGTCTTTAGCCAGCCAAATGCTGAAGTGGTTAAACTAGGCGATGGGGGGAGGGTCCAGAAGTAGAGAAAGTCAGCGCAGAATGGTACCATTAGCAGTAATCAGCATGGATTCATGAAGAATCGTTCTTGCCAAACCAATCTATTAACCTTCTATGAGGAGGTGAGTTGCTATCTAGATAAAGGAAGGCCCGTTGACGTGGTGTATCTGGATTTTGCAAAAGCATTTGACACAGTTCTCCATAAACGTTTACTGTAAAAAATAAGGTCCGTTGCCATGGACCATAGGGTGAGTACATGGATTGAAAACTGGCTACAAGGGCGAGTTCAGAGGGTGGTGATAAATGGGGAGTACTCGGAATGGTCAGGGGTGGGTAGTGGGGTCCCCCAGGGTTCTGTGCTGGGACCAATCCTGTCTAAATGACCTGGAGGATGGGATAAACAGTTCAATCTCTGTATTTGCGGACAATACTAAGCTAAGCAGGGCAATAACTTCTCTGCAGGATGTGGAAACCTTGAAAAAAGATCTGAACAAATTAATGGGGTGGGCGACTACATGGAAAATGAGGTTCAATGTAGAAAAATGTAAAATAATGCATTTGGGTGGCAAAAATATGAATGCAATCTATACACTGGGGGGAGAACCTCTGGGGGAATCTAGGATGGAAAAGGACCTGGGGGTCCTAGTAGATGATAGGCTCAGTAATGGCATGCAATGCCAAGCTGCTGCTAACAAAGCAAACAGAATATTGGCATGCATTAAAATGGGGATTAATTCCAGAGATAAAACGATAATTCTCCCGCTCTACAAGACTCTGGTCTTGCTGCATCTAGAGTATGCTGTCCAGTTCTGGGTACCAGTCCTCAGGAAGGATGTACTGGAAATAGAGTACAAAGAAGGGCAACAAAGCTAATAAAGGGTCTGGAGGATATTAGTTATGAGGAAAGGTTGCGAGCACTGAACTTATTCTCTCTGGAGAAGAGAGGGGATATGATTTCAATATACAAATACCATACTGGTGACCCCACAATAGGCATAAAACTTTTTCGCAGGAGGGAGTTTAACAAGACTCGTGGCTACTCATTAAAATTAGAAGAAAAGAGGTTTAAACTTAAACTACGTAGAGGGTTCTTTACTGTAAGAGTGGCAAGCATGTGGAATTCCCTTCCACAGGTGGTGGTCTCAGCGGGGGGCATCGATAGTTTCAAGAAACTATTAGATAAGCACCTGAACGACCACAACATACAGGGATATACAATGTAATACTGACATATAATCACACACATAGGTTGGACTTGATGGACTTGTGTCTTTTTTTCGACCTCACCTACTATGTAACTATATGTAACTATATATTATGTAAATTTAGCAAAGAATCCAGGCCTTTTTTAAAGCAATCTACTGAGCTGGCCAGAACCAGCTCAGGAGGGAGTCTATTCCACATGTTCACAGCTCTTACTGTGAAGAAACCTTTCCGTATTTGGAGATGAAATCTTTTTTTCTCTAGACGTAAAGAGTGCCCCTTTGTCCTCTGTGATGACCTTAAAGTGAATAACTCAATACCAAGTTCTCTATATGGACCATCTATGTATTTATACATGTTGATCATATCACCCCTAAATCTCCTCTTCTCAATAGAGAATAAATTCCGTTCCTCTAATCTTTTCTCATAGCTGAGCTCCTCCATGCCTCTTATCAGTTTGGTTGCCCTTCTCTGCACTTTCTCCAGTTCTCCTATATCCTTTTTGAGAACTGGTGCCCAAAACTGAACTGCATATCCCAGATGAGGTCAGGGGCCAAATGATATCTCTCTCTCTGGAGTCCATACCTCTCTTAATACAAGAAAGGACTTTGCTCACTTAGGAAACCGCAGCTTGGCATTACATGCTATTATTAAGCTTATGATTCACCAAAACCCTGAATCCTTCTCCACTATGGATCCCCCCAGTTGTTCTCCCCCTATTCAGTGGCGGCCCATCCATAGGGGGCACCTGGGCGCCCCCCAGCCCCTCTCCAGGCAGCAAAAAAAATAAAAAAATGTCATTACTGGCCCTTTAAAAAAAAGAAAAGAAAAAAAAAGGTCCTTAATTGCACTGTGTTCGGACACGGGACACAGTGCACTTATAGGAAGCGCCACGTCTATGCAATCACGAGATTGCAGACGTTGCGCTGCATTTGCGGGCGTTTAGCCCGCCTTGTGGTGTTTTCTGAAGCGCCGAGTAGCTTCCACCCGGCCATAGTAATACATACTACAGGCGCCGGGCGGAAGCTACTTGGCACTTCAGATTTGATTGACATCTGCCCTGAGTCAGATGTCACTTCCTGATTCTCTCTCATTGCGCCCGAGAGAGGAAACAGGAAGAATGCTGGTGCCAGTGTGAGGAGGAGGACACCGCAGGAGACCCAAGTTAAGTACCGCTGGCGCTGTGTGGAGAATGAGGGGGACAGAGGCTACATTTGGGGGGACAGAGGCTGTATTGGGGGGGACAGGCAGCATTTTGGGGGGGATAGAGGCTGCATTTGGGGGGGCAGAGGCTGCATTTTGGGGGGAGGGACAGAGGCTGCATTTTGGGGGCGGATAGAGGCTGTATTTGGGGGGGACAGAGGCTGTATTTGGGGGGGACAGAGGCTGTATTTGGGGGGGGACAGAGGCTGTATTGGGGGGGGACAGAGGCTGTATTGGGGGTAGGACAGAGGCTGCATTTGGGGGGGGGGGGCAGAGGCTGTATTTGGGGGGGGACAGAGGCTGTATTTGGGGGGGGGACAGAGGCTGTATTTGGGGGGACAGAGGCTGTATTTGGGGGGGGGCAGAGGCTGCATTTTAGGGGGGGACAGAGGCTGCATTTTGGGGGGACAGAGGCTGCATTTTGGTGGGGGACAGAGGCTGCATTTTGGGGGGCAGAGGCTGCATTTGAGGGGGACAGAGGCTTCATTTGGGGGGGACAGAGGCTGCATTTGGGGGAACAGAGGCTGCATTTGGAAGAACAGAGGCTGCATTTAATGGGACACAGGCATGCTGCATGTAATGGGCCACAGGCATGCTGCATTTGGGGGGGAGGGACAGAGGCTGCATTTGGGGGGGCAGAGGCTGCATTTGGGGGGACAGAGGCTGCATTTGGGGGAACAGAGGCTGCATTTAATGGGACACGGGCGTGCTGCATTTGGGGGGGACAGAGGCTGCATTTGGGAGAACAGAGGCTGCATTTGGGAGAACAGAGGCTGCATTTGGGAGAACAGAGGCTGCATTTAATGGGACACAGGCATGCTGCATTTGGGGGGGGGACAGAGGCTGCATTGGGGGGGCAGAGGCTGCATTTGGGGAGACAGAGGCTGCATTTGGGGGGACAGAGGCTGCATTTTGGGAGACAGAGGCTGCATTTGGGGGGACAGAGGCTGCATTTGGGGAGACAGAGGCTGCATTTGGGGGGACAGAGGCTGCATTTTATGTGACAGAGGCTGCATTCAATGTGACACAGGCTGCATGTAAGGACGGACTGCTGGGGACACCTGATGGCATCTGGTTGTAGGCGACGTGGCTAGTGACACACTCGGGGCTCCCACTGATTCTGCATTATGGTGAGTTGAATGATTTAATTTTATATTACAATGTAATAATAGAAATAATGCGCTTCAATCATCCTGACACCATAACAACCATGGTGCCGGGATGATTGAAGTGCTAACACCAGGTGTTTGGAATATCTTTATCTGCTGATTGTTAAACTTTCCAGAATACACATTTCTATTGTTGTGTAGGACCTAGGCCTGCTGTCCCTCCCTCCCTCTCCCTCCATCCCTCGTTCATCTCAGACGCTAACCACACCACCTTAGAGCCACGCCCACTATTTCGCTGAAACCACGCCCGTTTTCACCAAGTGGGAGGGGTCAAAAAGGAAGGGCGGGGTCTGGCGCCCCCCCATCCTAAAACTTCACCAGCCGCCACTGCCCCTAGTATGTATGATGCATGCATATTCTTAGCCCCCAAGTGCATAACTTTACATTTATCAACATTAAACCTCATTTGCCACATAGTTGCCCAATTAAACAGTGCATTGAGGTTGGCTTGTAAGTTGGAGACATTCTGTAAGGAGGCTATTCCATTGCATAGCTTTATGTTAGTAAAGGAGTAGTTTGGTTGGGCCACTTTGGCTCAAACTATTTGGTCATATAACAAACTTAGAGTCAGGCTTTAATGCTGCAACTTGGCCCATGCAATCCTGTATAAAAGTGGTGAAATTTTCCCTGGATGGAGAAGCCGGCCACACTGTCGGAGCTAAGGAATACTCAGAGGTTTCAAGTAGAAGGCTGCCAGTGGCAGGCCTTTAAGTGGGTGAACTGCAAGCTGCATCAAATGTGTTAGTGAACTATAAGCTGAAAGAACTTGTTACAGCAGGGCTGCTCCCTCTGTGTCTGGGGCTCCGATATGTTGTGCTGCACAGCAAGAACAACAAGGCACATGGATCACATCAGAGTTCAATCCCTCCATGTTAATCCTTTGCACAATAAACCAATGGAAAAGGATGGGGGTAATAATGCTGTCCAGATAAGAAATAGTGGCACCCCACGTGGGCTCCAAGTAAAGTTTATTGGAATATAAAAAAATCCAAAATGACACCAGAGGACACCAGCAGTGGTCAATGTAAACGCTTTTCACACAACAGAAATGTGCTTAATCAAGTATTGGTTACACCTGGAGAGGTGAGTTCTTTTCACAATAATGGTGTCCAATTGTCCTAATCATGAGCTAACTACCAGTGCTTGGTCTTTGCAATCTACTGACAAAGTGAGTCTTCAGTGGATGGGTCATACCAGAGGCTGATGTGCCTTGACACTGGACACAGAAGGTGCTCTTTGTGACCAAGCCCATATTGGGTGAAACGTGAGCGAGGGGAAATCCCAGGAGGAGCCAATCTGACATCACCAGTGTGCAATTTCCTGCTTTCCCCTTTCAGAGACAGTGTCACCACAGGGGATGTGCCATGGCAATGAACCCATAAAGTGCTCCACGGCTAACCAATATAGTACTAAGGTCTGGAAAACACCACAATGCAGAGCCCAGTCTTTGAAGGTCATATTATAAGATAGATCCATAATCATCTAATCCAGCAGGGTCTGGGTATGGCCTCCAAAGATAAGACTGAAGATACGTCGATCTGCACAGCTGCTGATTGAGAATAGCTCAAGCAGCTTGTAGGAAAATCTTAATTGAAGAAAAAATAAAACTTTTGAATGCATCAGTTATAGTGAAATCAGTTCTGATGGCACATTACATTAATATTTCCCTTGTTGAGGCCGGCTTCACACTGGTACGACATATGCTCCGACTCTAGGAGCACATGTCACATGACATGTGTAAATCAATGATTACCTATGAGAGCTGTCTTAACTGGTCTGACACAAGTCGGTCCAACTTTGAAAAAAGGTTCCTGCACTACTTTGGTCTGACTTTGGTCCCACTTCAGCCCATTGAATATCACTGAAGTCGGATCAAAGTCGGATCCTTGTCCCAACCATCCGATTTGTGACATCCGACATGGTGATTACAGCAGCAGGAAAAGGAGCTAATGTCACACTCTGAATGTTTTGATTGGTCAAAGGACAAGTCGTACTATTTTAAAGTCGGAGCAGAATCTTATCCTGTTCATGCAAGTCGGATGGAAGTAGGACCATAGTAGGACCGATGAAGGACCAATGTTGCAGGGCAAAGTAGGATGACAGTCGTACAACAGTCGCGTCCTACCAGGGTGAACCTGGACTTAAGGTTTCAGGTATCCGAACTAAGATTCTTATACCACTGTCGCAAGTTTGATATTCTGTCACTTTGTTTTAGATGACTGTACCCTGTGTGTTATGGTGGCCGACACTGTAATGTACCCTTGCTGATGTTTTCAATTAACCACTTGCCGACTGCTGCATGCCGATATACGTCGGCACAATGGCAGCAGTGGGCAAATGAGCGTACCTGTACGTCCCCTTTAAGAGGCAGGGATAGCAGGCGCGGGATAGCAGGCACGTGCGCCACGTACAGCGTGACCGTGCCCCGTGTCCTGGCGATCGTGTCACGGAGCCGCAGAACGGGGAAGTGCCTGTGTAAACAAGGCATTTCCCCGTTCTGCGTTGTGTCATGACAGAGATCACTGCTCCCTGTCATTGGGAGCAGTGATCGCTGTCATGTGACTGGAAGCCCATTACCCCACAGTTAGAATCACTCCCTAGGACACACTTAACCCCTTGATCGCCCCCTAGGGGTTAAACCCTTCCCTGCCAGTGTCATTTACACAGTAATCAGTGCATTTTTATAGCACTGATCGGTCTATAAATGACAATGGTCCCAAAATAGTGTCAAAAGTGCCCAATGTGTCTGCCATAATGTTCCAGTCCCGATAAAAATCGCAGATCGCCGCCATTACTAATAAAAAAAATTAATAATAAAAATGCCATAAAACGATCCCCTATTTTGTAGACGCTATAACTTTTGCGCAAACCAATCAATGTATGCTTATTGCAATTTTTTTTTACCAAAAATATGTAGAAGAATATATATTGGCCTAAACTGTGGAAAAAACTTGTTTTTTTATATAATTTTGGGGGATATTTATTATAGCAAAAAGTAAAAAATATTGTGTTTTTTTCAAAATTGTCACTCCTTTTTTTTTTTAGCACAAAAAATAAAAACCGCAGAGGCGATCAAATACCACGAAAAGAAAGCTCTATTTGTGGGCGAAAAAAAGACGTCAATTTTGTTTGGGTGGAACGTCGCACGACCGCGCAATTGTCAGTTAAAGCGACGCAGTGGCGAATCACAAAAAGTGTTCTGGTCAGGAAGGGGGTAAAATCTTCCGGGGCTGAAACAGTTAAGAAAATAAAAATCCTTTGAATGTAAAAAATTTTAATGTAGGGAAAAATGGCTAGCAAAAAGGCCTCATGTTTACTGGACATAAACGCCTTTCCTCCTGGCAGCAGCATTTTTGCAGGAAAAAAAATGCTTGAATCTTGTAAACGCATTTAGGCACGTTTTAGCCGTGTCAAGCGTTTGGGCGTTAATTAATTTTATTGGCCAGAATAATTATTTATTCTGGCTATTGAAATGAATTAAAGCTCAAAGGCTAAACGTACCTAACGTTAACGCGCGTCTACGCCCCTCAAGTATTAGTTTTTCCTCCTGGACGCAATGGTAGTGGGGTTTTTTCCTGCCTCTAACCACCCCTGCCTCTAAAAACCTATGTGTGCATGGACACATAGGCTACCCTGTAGGGGCTTGTAATGACAGAAAAAAAAAACTTCGTCCTCTTAGGACACTAGCAACAAACAGTTTGCCAGTGTCCAATTCAATTCTTCCTGTAGGTGGCAGTGTAAACCAATTGTCTTGATTCCTGTGTCCCTAAATGGATTATATATATATATATATATATATATATATATATATATATATATAATGTTTTTTTTTTTTTCTTCTTTAACCTTGTTAATTAGTAGCAAGCCGCATCAGCTTGGCTATGCAGTATACCACTGTATAAAGCACTAAAAAAAGCAAAAGTGTTAAAGTTTTTCTTTTTTTTAGGAGAATGACTTTGATTTAGCAGCATACAACTGGGCATAACACTAAAAAATCAAAAGTTCTCTTTTTTACTTTTGGAAGCACAGAAGAACAAACAGCTTATTATACCATGAATTGACCTAAGTAGAATGAATAACTTTAATTGTAAGACGAGGAATAAAAATACTATTTTCTTAATGCAGCGTTCACAGCGGACCTTATATCTGGTAACCAAAACCGTCAATTAGCTTTGTTGATTTCATGTGACTGAGCTATAAGAGAAGGAGGCGTGACGCGGGGTGTGTGAGAGGCGGAAACGTCGTGGGGATCGAGGCACAAATTTTAAATCGTGGCGTCATTTCCCACGCGGCGTCTCAAAAGAGCCAAGATTGTGAGACTGAAACCTACGGGGAGACGGCGGTGGAAATATCCAGACTTTTCTTCTCTAACCACATGTCACAGATTTTTAACACTTTCAAGAAATGTTTTTCTTATGGCCGTAGTTTAAACTTTAAGTATAACTAATCGAAGGGGCTTTTAATGATACAAAAGTATACAAATATAATACACTGTAAAGCAAATTTGGAATAGGAATAAAAAAAAAAAAGATTTTCCTTACAGAACTTATTTAACTAGTTGTTGACTACGACACAATGACAGCACGTATGACAATACATAGTACTGCCATAATATACAGTGTATATATATTATATAGTATATATTATATATATATAATATATATTATACAGTGTATATATACAGTGTACTGCCAAAATACTATGCAATGGATATTGAAATTTAATTCTTACCCATTGACAATAAGCAATCACATTGCACTGGAATAGGAGATGAACTGTATATAAATTATACATAATTATTCACAAAATTCCGTAAGAAAAAAAAAAAAAATAATGACAGCACATATGACAATACATAGTACTTTCATAATATACAGTGTATATAGTACTGCCAAAATACTATACAGTGCATATTGGAATTTAATTCTTACCAATTGCCAATAAGCAATCACTTTGCACTGGAATAGGAGGTGAACATTATATATAATTATTCACAAAATTCTGTAAAAAAACAAACAAACAAAAAAAAAACAAACAAAAAAAAATGACAGCACATACAATAATATATAGTACAGTCAAAATACTATACAATGTATAATGGAATTTAATTCTTACTCATTGCCAATAAGCAATCGCATTGCACTGTAATAGGTGGTGAACGCTATATAAATTATATATTATTTACAGAATTCCGAAAGAAAAAAAATATATATAATAATGACAGCACATGTGACAATACATAGTACTTTCATAATTTACAGTGTATATAGTACTGCAAAATACTATACAGTGTATATTGGAATTTAATTCTTACTCATTGCCAATAAGCAATCACATTGCACTCTAATAGGAGGTGAACTGTATATTTATTATATATAATTATTCACAAGAAAAAAAAAACAATGACATCACCTACTACTAGCAATCAATAGTTAAACATTCAAAACAGAAATCTCATATCTATCACAGTTATTCTTCTAAATGATGCACTGGTCTAAATCCATACAATGTATAGAATGTTGTAATGATTAAAGTACAGTATATCTAAAAAAAACAAAACTAACAATGAGATTTCCGTACATCCGTAATATCATATTTTCTTTTTTCATTTTGCATTTTTTTGTGTTTTTTCTTATTTGTATGTTTGTTTTTTGTAAAAAATACAAACCTCTTAATAAAAAATATTTGGTCAAAAAAAAAAAATCAGTATTATTTTCTTTATTAAAAAAAATAATAATAATATTAATCGAGTTCCTCTTTTTTATGCATATTTGTAAAATTTAAAAAAATATAAAAATTAGGCCCAAAATGATAAGGATAACTGATAATAAGGCCCCAATCGTACCTTTGCGTGCAATAATGCCTTCACATTTCAAATGGCACACATTTTCATGCATTGATGCGTGTTGGAATACCAGGCCATTCACTTGGAATGGGCTCTCAGCACACCCCATCATATCACATAACGCAGTGCACTGTGTTGTGCGGTGACATCTAGATGCATTTGTTGTTGCTCTATATGTGCATTAAAGTGTCATTTATAATGAGGGGCAATATTATTATTATTATTATTATTATTATTATACAGTATTTATATACATATAGTATGCATGCATAAGTAGGAGTCCAGCCTTAGGCCCGGTTCACACTGCCACAAACCTCAAAGTCGCGGGACTTTCACTGGACTTTGAAGCCAACATCCCACTGCGACTTCGGCACGACTTGCATATGACTTCTTTAATGGAAGCCAATGCGAGTTCTGCCGAGGTCGCACCAAAAGTTTCATTAGGGCATACCTCCCAACTTTTTGGGATGGGAATGAGGGACATCTCTTACAAATGCAGCAATTTAGAATTTAGATGGAAGGTTTAGCGCTGGGAGACACTTTTTTTGAAAAATAAAAAGTGCATTTTATATACATCTATATAGATCAGACCAAAATGAGGGATAAATGAGGAGGACAGAGGGACAGAGGAACATTGCTCCAAATCAGGGACAGTCCCTCCAAATCAGGGACAGTTGGGAGCTATGTTAGGGGGTTACATTACACATATATAAAGGTTGCAGGGTTTTGACAGCACGGCCCAATTCAGGTACTGCCCACTAAGTGCGACAGAGGGTATCAAAGCATGGCAGATGCACCATGTGAATACCCCCCATCTGCTGCCTTTACTGCTTAAAGGGGATCGGTTGGGGGCTCAGCTGCATGTTTTTACCCCCCCCCCCCTTTCCCAACTGCAAGTGTACACAAGGCCTTATAGCACCCTGTTGGGATTTTTATTTAGACTGGAGCTGGAGGATGCTATAAGGATGGTCTGGAGATCTTGAAATTCGAAATGCCTTCTATACCCATCGCAATGCTGATGTGCCCTGAGCTTTAGGGGTAAGTAGAAGGAAGACTCTAACTGCAGATGTCAGCTGTGTATGAGGACACACAATGGGGGTGGATTTATTAAAGGCAAAAAGTCTGTGCACTCTGCTAGGGCAGTTGCTCCAGAGCTTAGTAAATGGGAGAAGCTCTGCTGACTCCAATCATCCAATCATGTGCAAGCAAATAATCCTTTATTTTTTAACCACTTCCGTAGCGCCGCACGCCGATATGAGTCCTTAATTTGAAGAGGAATATCGCTGTTATGGCAGCAGCTAGCTGCCATAACCCCGGTATCCTCTTCTTCGGCCGGCGGTCCGCTTTCCGATAAGAGTGGTCACTGCGGCGGGTTCGCCGCAAGATCACTTTTATCGGCGGCCCTCCCGCCACGCACCGGTGCCCTCCGCCGCTTACCGTGCCAATCGGATCTTCTCCCTTGCTGGGCATGGCGACAAGTGAGGGGAAGATGGCCCCCACCCGTCTCCATATCATTGCAGGGCGGAAGCGACGTCAAAATGTCACTTCCGCCCATAGCTCTTAAAGTGCCATTTTTTTTATTTTTTTTTTTTAAATGACACATTTTTACTCTTTATTTTTTTTTTTTATTGCATTTTAGTGTAAATATGAGATGAGAGGTCTTTTTGACCCCAGATCTCCTATTTAAGAGGACCTGTCATGCTTTTTTATCTATTACAGGGGATGTTTACATTCCTTGTAATAGGAATAAAAGTGACACAATTTTATTTTATTTTTTTAAAACCGTGTAAAAATAAAAGGTAAAATAAATAAGAGAAAAAATTTTTTTTAAACACTCCCTGTCCCGCCAAACTCGCACGCAGAAGCGAACGCATACGTGAGTAGCGCCCGCATATGAAAACGGTGGTTGAACCACGCATGTGAGGTATCGCCGCGATCGTAATGCCACGTACACACGAGCGGACTTTACGGCGGACTTTGCCCGGCGGACTGGATTTCGTCGGACAATTCGATGTGTGTGGGCTCCAGCGGACTTTGTTTGCTCAAAAGTTGGACGGACTTAGATTTGAAACTTGTTTAAAATGTATCCGTTGAAATCGAGTCCGGTCGTAAAGTCCGCCGTCTGTATGCTAGTTCGACGGACAAAAAGCCACGCTAGGGCAGCTATTGGCTACTGGCTATGAACTTCCTTGTTTTAGTCCGGTCGTACGTCATCACGTACGAATTCGACGGACTTTGGTGGATTGTGTGTAGGCAAGTCCGTTCATTCAGAAAGTCCGTCGGAAAGTACGTCGGGCAAAGTCCGCCGTAAAGTCCGCTCGTGTGTACGCGGCATTAGACCTCCTCTGTAACTGAAAACATGCAACCTGTAGAATTTTTTTAAACGTCGCCTATGGAGATTTTTAAGGCTAAAAGTTTGTCGCCATTCCACGAGCGGGCGCAACTTTGAAGCGTGACATGTTGGGTATTAATTTACTCAGCGTAACGTTATCTTTCACAATCTAAAAAAAAAAATGGGCTAACTTTACTGTTGTCTTATTTTTTTAATTCAAAAAAGTGTATGTTTTCCCAAAAAAAGTGCGCTTGTACGACCGCTGCGCAAATACGGTGCGTATTGCAACGACCGCCATTTTATTCTCTAGGGTGTTAGAAAAGAAAATGTATAATGTTTGGGGGTTCTAAGTCATTTTCTAGCAAAAAAAGAAATGGTTTTAACTGCTTTTAACAAATCGCAAAAAGAGGCTCGGCCCTTAAGTGGTTAATCTTGCACGTGATTGGGTATTCTTGGCAGAGAGAAGCTTGCCCACATTTACTAAGCTCTGGAGCAACTGCCCTTGCAAAGTGCACAGTCTATTTGCCTTTAGCCAATCCACACCTCCGTCTACAAACCTGTGTCCTACATACTGAGTTGTATGGACTCTGGGAAGTTTCTGACATTACAGGATACGGTGGAGTGTCTGTGTACAGGTCTGTAGGGATCTCCGTAGCCAGGAGATCTAGGAGGGAGGGGGAGGCAGACCGAGCTCAGACTGTCACACTGTGTACAGCTGCATGCCGTCCTATGGGACACCCGAGTCTCACACACTCTGCCCGTCTCCGGTGGAGATCAATACCAATTTATTAAAAGAAGCCTGCGATGCCTGCCAACATGGAAGCTGCCACCGAAGACCTCTCGTCCCGAAAATGCTAACTCCCTGGCTCTTTATGCTGACCCCCCACTTTGCATCAATGACCTACAACAAGTATAAGTAGGGTGACTGGCTGAGAAAATATTAAAGCCAATGTGTCAAAAAAACAGCAGCCAGGCAACTAGAATTTTCAGAATGAATGGCATCCTCCGTGTTTCTCAAGTTCACTTTAACCCCTTCCAGCATTTCTCTCCTACATGAAAAATCATCTTTTTTTTTTTTTGGCTAGAAAATTACTCAGAACCTCCAAACATTATATATATATATATATATACACACACACACACATATGTATATATATATATATATATATATATATATATATATATATATATATATATATATATATATATATATATATTAGCAGAGACCCTAGGTCAGTGGTGGTGAACCTTGGCACTCCAGATGTTTTAGAACTACATTTCCCATGATGCTCATGCACTCTGCAGTGTAGTTGAGCATCATGGGAAATGTAGTTCCAAAACATCTGGAGTGCCAAGGTTCGCCACCACTGGCCTAGAAAATAAAATGGCGGCCGTTGCAATTTCTTATGTCACATGGTATTTGCGCAGCAATCTTTGAAACGCAATTTTTGGGGAGAAAAAAACACTTTCATGAATTAAAAATCATTTTGTGATTCGGCACTGCGTCGCTTTAACTGACAATTGAGCAGTCGTGCGATGTTGCACCCAAACAAAATTAAAGTCCTTTTTTCCCCACAAATAGAGCTTTCTTTTGGTGGTATTTGATCACCTCTGCGGTTTTTATTTTTTGCGCTATAAACAAAAAAAGAGCGACAATTTTGAGAAAAAAAAAACAATATTTTTTTACTTTTTGCTATATTAAATATCCCCAAAATTATATAAAAAACCAAATGTTTTCCTCGGTTTAGGCCGATATGTATTCCGCTACATATTTTTGGTAAAAAAAAAAAATCGCAATAAGCATACATTGATTGGTTTGTGCAAAAGTTATGGCGTCTACAAAATAGGGGATAGTTTTATGACATTTTTATTATTAATTTTTTTTATTAGTAATGGCGGCGATCTGCGATTTTTATCGGGACAATATTTACCGCAATTTTTTTTGTATAACGTGAAAGATGGTGTTACACCAAGTAAATAGATACCTAACATCTTACGCTTTAAAATTGCGCAAACTCGTGGAATGGCGACAAACTTCGGTACTTAGAAATCTCCATAGGCAACACTTTAAAAAATGTTTTACAGGTTACCAGTTTAGGGCCCTTAGCTGCGGATAGATGAAGTTATCTACCGCAGCTAAATTCAGACAATGCTTTCCTATGGCCCCAGTCACACACTGCGTTTAGCAAAGGTTTCGTTACATTGTGCGGTTTGAAAAAAATAAATGACGACCGCGCAATTATCAGTTAAAGCGACGCAGTGCCGTATCGCAAAAAGTGGCCTGGTCATTGAGCAGCCAAATCTTCCGGAGCTGAAGTGGTTAAAGAGTCATTGTAATCATTTGATGAAGATTTTTCTTTTGTTTGTTCACTTTGCCACATTCGAATCCAAAAAAAAAAAAAATGAAAGTTTTCGATTCGACCGATAAAAAATGTATCGATTTGAACGTTTTAAATAAAAAAAAACAAAAAAAAACCCGGTAAATTTGAAGAAAATCTGAATATGATTTACGAATACGAATTTAACAAAACTAAATAACTGGATTAACCGCTTCAGCCCCGGAAAAGATTTTACCCCCTTCCTGACCAAAGCACTTTTTGCGATACGGCACTGCGTCCCTTTAACTGACAATTGCGCCATCGTGCGACGTTGCACCCAAACAAAATTGATGTCCTTTTTTTTCCCCACAAATAGAGCTTTCTTTTGGTGGTATTTGACCACCTCTGCGGTTTTTATTTTTTGCGCTATAAACAAAAAAAGAGAGATAATTTTGAAAAGAAAAACGCATTATTTTTTACTTTTTGCTATAATAAATATCCCCCAAAATTATATAAAAAAACTCATTTTTTCCTCAGTTTAGGCCGATACGTATTCTTCTACATATTTTTGGTAAAAAAAAAAAAAAATCGCAATAAGCGTACATTGATTGGTTTGCGCAAAAGTTATAGCGTCTACAAAATAGGGGATAGTTTTATGACATTTTTATTATTAATTTTTTTTATCAGCAATGGCGGCGATCTGCGATTTTTATCGGGACTGCGTCATTATGGCGGACACATTGGACACTATTTTGGGACCATTGTCATTTATAGACCGATCAGTGCTATAAAAGAGCACTGATTCCTGTGTAAATGACACTGGCAGGGAAGGGGTTAACCACTAGGGTGTGATCAAGGAGTTAAGTGTGTCCTAGGGAGTGATTCTAACTGTGGGGGGGGATGGGCTTCCACTCACATGACAGCGATCACTGCTCCCGATGACAGGGATGTCTCTGTCATGACACAAGGCAGAATTTTTTACTTTTTGCTATCACAAATATCCAAAAATATTTTTAAAAAATGCAATAAGCAAGTTATAGCGTCTACAAAATAGGGGATAGTTTTATGGCATCTTTATTTTGAATTTTTTTTTTTTTTTTATTAGTAATGGCGGCGATCTGCGATTTTTATCGGGACTGCGACATTATGGCGGACACACCGGACACTTTTGACACTATTTTGGGACCATTGTCATTTATACAGCGATCAGTGCTATAAAAATGCACTGATTACTGCGTAAATGGCCTGGTCACAAAGAGGGGTTGAAATCTTCCGGAGGTTCCGAAGTGGTTAAAAGATAAGTCGTTGCACAAAAATCGCTGTATTTACCTGTTCCTCAGCCAATCCGACCTCCAGCGCCGGAAGCTGTGTGCAGGGGAGATCATTTTATTTTTTTTCCCAGCCTAGAGGTGAGATGTGGGGTCTTATTGACCCCATATCTCACTGTAAAGAGGACCGATCATGCCATATTCCAGTGATGGTGAACCTTGGCACCCCAGATGTTTTGAAACTACATTTCCTAGGATGCTCCACTCCACTGCAGAGTGCATGAGCATCATGGGAAATGTAGTTCCAAAACATCTGGGGTGCCATCACTGCCATATTCCTATTACAAGGGATGTTTACATTCCTTGTAATAGGAATAAAAGTGATCAAAATTTTTATTTATTTTTTTAAAAAGTGTCAAACTAAAAAAAAAAAAAGTAAAATTAACAATAAAAAAAAAATAATAATAATTTTAAAGTGCCCCTGTCCCCGTGTGCTCGCACGCAGAAGCGAACGCATACGTAAGTCCCACCCACATATGAAAACGGTGTTCAAACCACACATGTGGGGCGTCGCCGCGAACGTTAGAGCGAGAGCAATAATTCTAGCCCTAGACCGCCTCTGTAACTCAAAACATGTAACCAGTAAAAAAATGTAAACCGCCTATGGGTATTTTTTAGTACCGAAGTTTGGCGCCATTTCACGAGCGTGTGCAATTTTGAAGCGTGACATGTTAGGTATCTATTTACTCTGCGTAACTTCATCTTTCACGTTATGCAAAAAATTGGGCTAACTTAAATGTTTTGGGTTTTTTAAAGCATGAAACTGTTTTTTTCCAAAAAAAACGTGTTCGAAAAATTGCTGCGCAAATACAGTGCGGGATAAAAACGACCGCCATTGTATTCTCTAGGGTCTGTGCTAAAAAAAAAACATACATAATGTATGGAGGTTCTATGTCATTTTCTAGCAAAAAAATGATGAATTTTACATGTAGGAGAGAAATGTCAGATTTGGCCTGGATGGGAAGTGATTAAAATCAAACCTGACCTGACCTAACTCACCCTCCTGCCCTCCGCAGATGTATACTTCCCTCAAATATTACAACCCCATAGAAGTCTATGGACACAACCCTATAGAAGTCTATAAACGTTGTGAATTTTGAAAATGAATTTCTCCCCAAAGCTTATAGATGCTGAAGTAAATGAGGACTCGTTTTAACCACTTCAGCTCCGGAAGGATTTACCCCCTTAATGACCAGGCCATTTTTTTTTACGATACGGCCCCGCGTTTCTTTAACTGACAATTGCGTGGTCGTGCGGCGCTGTACCCAAACAATGGGATGTCAAACGTCACTTCTGCCCAATGGTCTTAAAGGGGAAAAATTTTTTTAATAATAAAAAAAAAAAAAAGACTTTTTTTTTATTATTGCATTTTAGTGTAAATTTGAGATCTGAGGTCTTTTTTTGACCCCAGATCTCATATTTAAGAGGTCCTGTCATGCTTTTTCTTTCTATGTTTACATTCCGTGTAATAGGAATAAAAGTGATCCAAACATATTTTTTTTTTAAAGGGACGGTGTAAAAAATAAAAAGTTAAACAATTTAGAAAAAAAGTATTTTAAAGCGCCCGGTACCTTCGTGCTCGCGCGCAGAAGCAAACGCATACCTAAGTAGCGCCCTCATATGTAAACGGTGTTCAAACCACACATGTGAGGTATCGCCGCGATCGTTGGAGCGAGAGCAATAATTCTAGCCCTAGACCTCCTCTGTAACTCAAAACTGGTAACCTGTAGAAATTTTTTAACTTTGCCTATAGAGGTTTTTAAGTATCAAAGTTTGTCGCCATTTCACGACAAACTTTTGAAGCGTGACATGTTTGGGTATCAATTTACTCGACGTAACATTATCTTTCCCAATATAAAAAAAAATAAAGTCGGCTAACTTTACTGTTTTCTTATTTTTTAATTCAAAAAAGTGTATTTTTTCCAAAATAAAAAAAAATTGCGTTTGTAAGACCTCTGCGCAAATACGGTGTGAAAAAGTATTGCAATGACCGCCATTTTATTCTCTAGGGTGTCTGACAAAAATATATATAATGTTTGGGGGTTCTAAGTAATTTTCTAGCAAAAAAAAAAAAAAACTGATTTTAACTTGTAAACACCAAGTGTAAAAAAATAGGCGCGGTCCTACTTCCGGACCGCTGCACGCCGATAAAGGTCCTCGATTTGAAGAGGGATATCTTTGTTATGGCAGCAGCTGGTATCCTCTTCTTCAGCGTGCGGTCCGGTTTCCGATAACAGTGGTCTCAGCGGCAGATTTGCCGTGAGATCACTTTTATCGGCAGTGGGAGAGGGGCCCCCCCTGCCGCTCTCCGCCGCTTATTGGAGCCGTCGGTAGCGGTGGAGGCGATTGGATATTCTCCCTTGCTGGGTATGGAGACGAGTGAGGGGAAGATGGCCCCCACCCGTCTCCATATCATTGCAGGGCGTATGTGATGTCAAAACGTCACTTCCGCCCATAACTCTTACAGGGTCATTTTTTTGTTTTTTCAAATGACAATTTTTTTATTTTTTTTATTGCATTTTAGTGTAAATATGAGATGAGAGGTCTTTCTGACCCCAGATCTCATATTTAAGAGGACCTGTCATGCTTTTTTCAATTACAGGGGATGTTTACATTCCTTGTAATAGGAATAAAAGTGACATTTTTTTTTTCTTAAAAGAACAGTGTAAAAATTAAATATAAAAGGTAAAATAAATAAGTAAAAAAATTAAAAATGTTTAAACGCGCCCCGTGCCGCTGAGCTCGCGTGCAGAAGGGAACGCATACCTGAGTAGCGCTCGCATATGAAACCGGTGTTCAGACCACAAATCTGAGGTATCGCAGCGTTCAGTAGAGTGAGAGCAATAATTCTAGCCCTAGACCTCCTCTGTAACTCAAAACATGCAACCTGTAGAATTTTTTAAACGTCGCCTATGGAGATTTTTCAGGGTAAAAGTTTGTCGCCATTCCACGAGTGGGCGCAATTGTGAAACATGACATGTTGGGTATCAATTTACTCGGCGTAACATTATCTTTCACAATATAAAAAAAAAAATAAAGTGGGCTAACTTTACTGTTTTCTTATTTTTTAATTCAAAAAAGTGTATTTTTTCCAAAATAAAAAAAATTGCGTTTGTAAGATCGCTGCGCAAATACGGTGTGAAAAAGTATTCCGCCATTTTATTCTCTAGGGTGTCGGACAAAAATATATATAATGTTTGGGGGTTCTAAGTAATCTTCTAGCAAAAAGAAAAACTGATTTTAACTTGTAAACACCAAGTGTAAAAAAAAAAAAACCGGTCCTTAAGCGGTTACAGAAAACCCCATAGTAAGAGACTATTGAGGCTCTTATTACCGACCTCTCCTGAAAATGCCAGTTGCCTGGCTGTCGGTCTTTTCTAAGGCGCAGACCAGGAACAAAAATGCAGATCAGGGGTTGTGACTTCACCCCGGCTACATGCTTGTTTTAAGGTCAGTGACTATAAAAGTATCTAAACAAGAGACAGCCAGGTAACTGACATTCTTATGAGGCCAGCAATATCTGCCCCCCGTAAGTTCCCTTTAAGAAAAGATGGCTGCATCATCGATAAGGAAAGGAAATCAAATCTACAAGTTCTGCTTTATGCAAAGTGATAATATTATCATTATAGTCACACTAAAAGCCGAAACAACAGTGACACCTGCTGACTGCTAGTAGGTACTGCACTTTGTAAAACTAAAATGTACAAAATACATTTGATTGTTCATGAAATTCCCGGAATATACATACTGCAAGTGATAAATACTTTAAAAATGATGCAGACTTGGAGCGTATCTAAGCTTTTTTTTTTTTTTTTTTTTTATAGAATAGAGAAGGGTTAGAACCCCTGCCAATGTTTAAGTTTGCTTTATGTGTCATGTTAGATTGTAAGCTCTAATGAACTTATTCCTACTGTATTAAATTGTATTGTAACTGCACAAACTGTTGGCTATATATATATCCTGTATTATAATAATAATGTGTCATGTTAGAGTGTAAGATCCATGAGCAAGGCCCTCCTATTTCTTCTCTATTGAACTGTATTGTAATTGTACTGTCCGCCTTTATAGTGGAAAGTGCTGTGTTGGTGCTAAATAAATCCTGTATTATAATAATACGGTTAGGACATTTCACTTCCTGTTCTGTAGACACAACAGGAAGTGAGTGTAAATGTTGCTCTTGGCTGTCACTGCAACAAGTGTCCCCATTGGAAGATTTCTCCTCACCTCCTGTTCCAGTGCCAACTCAGAACTTTGGATTTTTTTTTTTTCTTCCCCAATAGTTCTGGTGACGGAGGACACCGGGACATACTGGGGGAGGGAATCGAGCATGTTGTGCATAGGGTAGCCCATTCCCTATTTGCATTTGTCACCCCCCGAAAAAAGCTTCTGCTCCGTTTTTGGGTGTCAAACTTCATGATTTTTAAAGACGCGGATTTCGTCGATCGACAATCGTGGCAAAAATCACACAGTCGGTTGCCATTTAGAATGAATGACACCCATACTCATGCTGCGCATTTTTCCCTTTGATTTGAAATCACCGCGATTCTGCCTAAAAATTGTGAATGGCGCCTGAGAGCTAAAGGGTTAAAGTGATTGTAAAGGTTTTTTTGCTTTTTTTTTATCCACCGGCACAATGGCACAGTTGGGCAAATGGGCATACAGGTATGTCCCCTTTAAGAAGTGGCATTGTGGGTGCGCCAGCCATGTGCTCCGTGACCGTGGGTCCCGCGGAATCAATGTTCGCCGGGTGCCCGCAATCGCGTCACGGAGTGGAGGAATAGGGAGATGCCTATGTAAACAAGGCATTTCCCCGTTCTGCCTTGTGACATGACAGAGATCACCGCTCCCTGTCATTGGGAGCAGTGATCGCTGTCATGTCAGTGGTAGCCCCTCCCCCCCCACAGTTAGAATCACTCCCTAGGACACACTTAACCCCTTGATCGCCCCCTAGTGGTTATCCCCTTCCCTGCCAGTGTCATTTACACAGTAATCAGTGCATTTTTATAGCACTGATCGCTGTATAAATGACAATGGGCCCAAAATAGTGTCAAAAGTGTCCGATGTGTCCGCCGTAATGTCGTAGTCATGATAAAAATCGCAGATCGATGCCATTACTAATAAAAAAAAATGAATAATAAAAATGCCATTAAACAATCCCCTATTTTTGTAGGCGCTATAACTTTTGCGCAAACCAATCAAAAGACGCTTATTGTGATTTTTTTTTTACCAAAAATATGTAGAAGAATAGATATCGGCCTAAACTGAGGGAAAAAAAAATTTTTTAGATATATTTTTGGGGGATATTTATTATAGCAAAAATTTTAAAAATTGTGCGTTTTTTTCAAAATTGTTGCTCTTTTTTTGTTTATAGCGCAAAAAAACAAAAAAAACGCAGAGGTGATCAAATACCACCAAAAAAGAAAGCTCTATTTGTGGGGGAAAAAAAGGACGTCAATTTTGTTTGGGTGCAACGTCGCACGACCGCGCAATTGTCAGTTAAAGGGACGCAGTGCCGAATCGCAAAAAGTGCTCTGGTCAGGAAGGGGGTAAGTTCTTCCGGGGCTAAAGTGGTTAAATAACAAACATGTCATACTTACCTGCTCTGTGCAAGGCTTTTGCACAGAGCGACCCCAATCCTCCTCTTCTGGGGTTCACGTCGGAGCCTATGGTTGCCACCTCATCCCGTTAAACCCGAACACATAATAATTACACAGGTTCTGTGGCTGATGAAGGTGGTAATTAAACTTACTTGGTGCCTTATCTGCATTTAATTAGCCTCAGAACCTGTGTAATTCAAAGGTGTTCGGGTTTAATGGGATGAGGTGGCAACCCTAGGCGGCCCTGGCCCCTCCTCCTCATCGAGTGTCCCCACCGAGACCTGCGTTCCCTGGGGGCACTCATGCGGGCGCGCTCCCGAGTCCCGCTGCTGCATCCATTGACACAGACGGCAGGACTCAGGCCTCCCCCACCCCCCCGGGTCCCACCTAGGGTTGCCACCTGCCGATGCTTGTGACCGGCGGTCGCGATGACCGCCGGCCAAGAGCGATCACGGGTATGAGAGGCAGAACAGGGACGTGTCTGTGTAAACACACAAATCCCTGTTCTGTTCTGACAGGAGATGCAGATCGTGTGTTCCTAATAGCTAGGAATCACGATCTGTCGTTTCCTCTAGATCAGTCCCCTCCCCCTTCAGTTAGAACACACACACAGGGAACACAGTTAACCCCTTGATCGCCCCCTAGTGTTAACCCCTTCCCTGCCAGTGACATTTACACAGTAATCAGTGCATTTTTATAGAACTGATCGCTGTATAAATGCCAATGGTCCCAAAAATGTGTCAAAAGCGTCCGATGTGTCGGCCATAATGTCGCAAATCGCCGCCATTACTAGTAAAAAATAAAAATGCCATAAATCTATCCCTTATTTTGTAGACGCTATAACTTTTGCGCAAACCAATCAATAAACAGCTTATTGCAATTTTTTTTTACCAAAAATATGTAGAAGAATAGATATCGGCCTAAACTGAGAAAAAAATTAGCTTTTTTTAACAAAACATTGGGGATATTTATTATAGCAAAAAGTACAAAATATTGTGTTTTGGTTTTTTTTGTGTATTATTTATTTGTTTTATAGCAGAAAGTAAAAAAAAAATTTCTTTTCATAATTGTCAGTCTTTTTTTGTTTATAGCGCAAAAAAACAAAGACTGCAGAGGTGACCAAATACCACCAAAAGAAAGCTCTATTTGTGAGAAAAAAAAGGACGTCAATTTCGTTTGGGTACAACATTGCACAACTGCGCAATTGTTCGTTAAAGCGACGCAGTGCCGAATCGCAAAAAAATGCTCTGGTCATTGAGCAACCAAATCTCCTGGGGCTGAAGTGGTTAAACCAATGTAAATGGAAAAGGTATATGTGCAAAAGATCCACTAGATGGCAGCATCACACCATTTTTGTGTGAAATCAAAATCAAACCTATAGCTAAATACAACCCGATTGTTGCAGACTTTCAGCACTCAGTGGCACGTATTACCCCTTTAACATCATTTTTTTTTCATTTTTTTTTTTTTTTTTGGTGCAACACACATACACTGAAATTATTTTCGGAATCCCTTTCTTTTCTTATTAATTCATATTAATGGGCTAAATGCTGAGGGTGAGATGTAACTGCACCAAACAGGAAGATTTCTTTGTACAGGCCAATGTTCTCAAAGAAAAATTCCTACAAAATGGCAATAGAGAGGATGTCCTAGGTAGAACAAATAATGAAGTAGCTAATATACCTAGAACCCAATGTCTGGCCAAAAAGGATGAACAACAAGCTTCTGATCAACATCAGTGGGGATTTATATCACATTTTCATTACAGATACACAGAAATTGAAGACATTTTTTAAAAATATTGGTGTGTTCTGTGCATGGACAGGGATCTGGGGTTAGTTTTACCCAATCATCCAAGGTTCATATACAGAAAATCTCCGAATTTTGGAGACCAGGTGGTGAGGAAAATCTTAGATCCTCCTGGTCAACAAAAATTCCAGATTCATTTAAAGGGTTTTTTTTTTCTTGTGCAGAAAGTATATCTTCTGTACACTTTCATTGCTACAGTTCATTGAGGGAACCAGGAATACCAACATGTACTGTGACATACTGAAGCAGAGCATGATCCCCTCCCTTCAGGGACTGGTCCGCAGGGCAGTATTCCAACATAATGACCCCGAACACACCTCCAAGACGATCACTGCCTTGCTAAAGAAGCTGAGGGTCAAGGTGATGAACTGGCCAAGCATGTCTCCAGACCTAAACCCTATTGAGCATCTGTGGGGCATCCTCAAACGGAAGGTGGAGGAGCGCAAGGTCTCTAACCTTTAGTGGTGATATTGTGAGCACAACCCTACTATGATTTTCTTCTGGCCATCATTATAGAGGCCGTTTGTCCCTTTGATCCTTGATAAACTGTTTTTTACCAGGGGTTTCCCGAAAACTTAAACATCTTCAAGGGTTTCTCTAGGGCAGCCTTTCTCATCCTTTATTTCCCTAGAGGAACCCTTAAAATAATTTTCAGGTCTCGAGGAACCCCTGCTTTAACCAATTCATCAGAGGTCTTTGGGAAGAATGTTCCTTACATTGGTGGCCAGTGGGAAAAATTCTCCTTATATTGTCGTCATGGAGGAGGGGAAGAGGACTCCAGTGGCAACCTGTGAAGCTCTGGTGAACTCCATGCCCAAGAGGAGACTGGGCGGCAAGGCAGTATTCCAACATAACAACCCCAAATACACCTCCAAGATGACCACTGCCTTGCTAAAGAAGCTGAGGGTAAAGGTGATGGACTGGCCAAGCATGTCTCCAGACCTGAACCCTATTGAGCATCTGTAGGACATCCTCAAATGGAAGGTGGAGGACCGCAAGGTCTCTAACATCCACCAGCTCTGTGATGTCATCATGGAGGAGGGGAAGAGGACTCCAGTGGCAACCTGTGAAGCTCTGGTGAACTCCATGCCCAAGAGGGTTAAGGCAGTGCTGGAAAATAATGATGGCCAAACAAAATATTGACACTTTGGGCCCAATTTGGACATTTTGACTTAGGGGTGTACTCACTTTTGTTGCCAGCAGTTTAGACATTAATGGCTGTGTGTTGAGTTATTTTGAGAGGACAGCAAATGTACACTGTTATACAAGCTGTACACTCACTACTTTACATTGTACCAAAGTGTCATTTCTTCAGTGTTGTCACATGAAAAGATAGAATAAAATATTTACACAAATGTAAGGGGTGTACTCACTTTTGTGAGATACTGTATATATATGATTATTTTTTGTTAGGACCTACCTATGCAACAGACATTTCTGAAAGAAACAAAATGTGCTCTGCTGTTTGTTACTGCACATCATCAAAGCACAAGTCTATTTTAAGCATGGAAAGTATTATTGAAATTCTCCACTAGATGGCAGTGATGCACCTCTTATACCATAAAGATTACCGGTAATTGTAAATTTATATCAGTTTTTGGTCAATTGTATTTATTTTTGATTTATTTATTACAGGTATTTATATAGAGCTGAACATTTGCATAGTGCTTGCTACATATCGTACATTCACAGAAGCCTCTGCCCTCACGATGCTTACAATTTAGGGTCCCTCTCACATACACACACAAATTAGGACCAATTTGAGCCAATTAGTCTACAAAGGATGGAGAATATGCAAACAGAATACAAGTACTGTCCTGAGTGGGACTTGAGCCAAGGACCCCAGTGATGCAAGGCAGAAGTGCTAACCCCTGAGCCACTTAATGTTTAGAAGCTTAATTGACTATATATATATTTTCACTATAGTCATAAAAAATACTACAAATAATTTTCATACAACATACCTCTATGATATTGTATTTGCAAAGTACACTATATTATCAAAAGTATTGGGACACCTTCCTTTACACACACACACATGAACTTTAATGACATCCCAGTCTTAGTCCGGAGGGTTCAATATTGAGTTGGTCCACCCTTTGCAGCTATAACAGCTTCAACTCTTCTGGGAAGGCTGTCCACAAGGTTTAGGAGAGTGTCTATGGGAATGTTTGATCATTCTTCCAGAAGCACATTTGTGAGGTCAGGCACTGATGTTGGACGAGAAGGTCTGGCTCGCAGTCTCGGCTCTAATTCATACCAAAGGTGTTCTTTCGGGTTGAGGTCAGGACTCTGTGCAGGCCAGTCAAGTTCCTCCACCCCGAATTTGCTCATCCATGTCTTTATGGACCTTGTTTCGTGTACTGGTGCAAATCATTTGGTGGAGGGGGGATTATGGTGTGGGGATGTTTTTCAGGGGTTGGGCTTGGCCCCTTAGTTCTAGTGATGGGAACTATTAAGGCGTCAGCATACCAAGACATTTTGGACAATTTCATGCTCCCAACTTTGTGGGAACAGTTTGGGGATGGCCCCTCCCTGTTCCAAAATGACTGCACACCAGTGCACAAAGCAAGATCCATAAAAACATGGATGTGTGAGTTTGGGGTGGAGGAACTTGACTAGCCTGCACAGAGTCCTGACTTTAACCAGATAGACCACCTTTGGGATAAATTAGAGTGGAGACTGCGGAGCCAGGCCTTCTTGTCCAACAATCAGATTGCAAAGATTTCAAACAAACATCTTTCACGTGGTCATTATGGGGTATTGTTTGTAGAATTTTGAGGAAAATAATGAATTGAATCCATTTTGTAAAAAGGCTGTAACATAACAAAATGTGGAAAACGTGAAGCACTGTGAATACTTACCAGATGCACTGTATAAAAACACAAACACTACAGGCTGTGCAAATCACAAGGCCTTCATCTAACTCTCCCTTCCATAATACAGACACCCTCATCACAAATGTAATCTGTGCAGCCATAAAAAGAAAGACACATAAAAGACAACTGAATGTACATTGGAAATAGAGACTTTTATTGGTTATCAAATCTTTACACCCGCCCACCCCTCCACCGAACACAGGACATTCTTTACACTATGAAACAGAACCCCAGGCAATTATAAGGACACCTTTGCGTATTGGTTAAAGGATTGGTACACTTTATACCCCGTCACCAATTTAGGAAATTGCAGAGGAAAGCACAGAAAATTCAAGCATGATAAATGCCTACTTGCAGTGTTCTCCTATTATAAATTATTCTTTTTTTTCTCTTGCATTGTGGCTTTGAACTTGCTTAGCCCCCTCCTCTGCTAGAAGTATCCAAATATAGTCGCTGTGCTGGCCCAGCTCCTCTACCCCTCCCCTCATTACAGTATTTGAAATGCTTCCTTGCAGCGTTTTTCTTTCCATAAATTCATTTTTATTACTTTGTAATGTGCTTTTGAATTTGCTAGAAATTATGAGAAGTCAATTCCTTAGCACATCTCCCTCCCTTCTTCACATCATAGCCCTCCTCTTTTGGGAGTATCCCATTTACTTTCTGTGCTGGCCCAGCTGCTCACCCTTTTTATGTAGCTGCCAGCAGAGTAAAGGGGAATACTATAAAGCAGTTATTCTCAACCAGGGTTCCATGGAATCCTAGGATCCCTTGAGCTGCGGTTGCCTGCAAAGTTCCAAGGCAAAGGCCACTTGTCCCAGTCGGAGGCACCAGAGTAACCTTTAGTGGTGATATTCTGAGCACAACCCTACTATGATTTTCTTCTGACCATCAATGTAGAGGCTGTTTTTCCCTCTGATCCTTGATAAACTGTTTTTTACCAGGGGTTTCCCAAAAACATAAAAATTTTCAAGGGTTTCTCTAGGGCAGCCTTTCTCATCCTTTATTTCCCTAGAGGAATCCTTAAAATAATTTTCAGGTCTCGAGGAACCCCTGCTTTAAACAATTCATCAGAGGTCTTTGGGAAGAATGTTCCTTACATTGGTAGTCAATGGGAATAATGTTCCTTACATTGGTGATCAGTGGGAAGAATGCTCCTTACATTGGTGGTCAGTGGGAAGAATGCTCCTTACATTGGTGATCAGTGGGAAGAATGCTCCTTACATTGGTGATCAGTGGGAAGAATGTCCCTTACATTGGTGGTCAGTGAGAAGAATGCTCCTTACATTGGTGATCAGTGGGATGAATGTTCCTTACATTGGTGATCAGTGGGATGAATGTTCCTTACATTGGTGATCAGTGGGAAGAATGTTCCTTACATTGGTGATCAGTGGGAAGAATGCTCCTTACATTGGTGATCAGTGGGAAGAATGTTCCTTACATTGGTGATCAGTGGGAAGAATGCTCCTTACATTGGTGATCAGTGGGAAGAATGTTCCTTACATTGGTGATCAGTGGGAAGAATGCTCCTTACATTGGTGATCAGTGGGAAGAATGTTCCTTACATTGGTGGTCAGTGGGAAGAATGCTCTCTACATTGGTGATCAGTGGGAAGAATGCTCCTTACATTGGTGATCAGTGGGAAGAATGTTCCTTACATTGGTGATCAGTGGGATGAATGTTCCTTACATTGGTGATCAGTGGGATGAATGTTCCTTACATTGGTGATCAGTGGGAAGAATGTTCCTTACATTGGTGATCAGTGGGAAGAATGTTCCTTACATTGGTGATCAGTGGGATGAATGTTCCTTACATTGGTGATCAGTGGGATGAATGTTCCTTACATTGGTGATCAGTGGGAAGAATGCTCCTTATATTGGTGATCAGTGGGAAGAATGATCCTTATATTGGTGATCAGTGAGAAGAATGTTCCTTACATTGATGATCAGTGAGAAGAATGTTCCTTACATTGATGATCAGTGAGAAGAATGTTCCTTACATTGGTGATCAGTGAGAAGAATGTTCCTTACATTGATGATCAGTGAGAAGAATGTTCCTTACATTGATGATCAGTGAGAAGAATGTTCCTTACATTGGTGATCAGTGGGAAGAATGATCCTTACATTGGTGATCAGTGAGAAGAATGTTCCTTACATTGGTGATCAGTGGGAAGAATGATCCTTACATTGGTGATCAGTGGGAAGAATGTTCCTTACATTGGTGATCAGTGGGAAGAATGATCCTTATATTGGTGATCAGTGGGAAGAATGATCCTTACACTGGTAGTCAATGGGAAGAGTGATCCCTACATTGGTGATCAGTGGGAAGAATGTTCCTTACATTGGTGATCAGTGAGAAGAATGTTCCTTACATTGGTGATCAGTGAGAAGAATGTTCCTTACATTGGTGATCAGTGGGAAGAATTCTCTTTACAATGGAGGTCAGTGAGAAGAATGCCCCTTACATTGGTGGTCAGTGGGAGGAATGCTTCTTACATTGGAGTTCATTGGGAAGAATTTCCTTTACATTGATGGTCAATGGGAAGAATGCTCCTTACACTGATAGTCAATGGGAAGAATGTTCCTCACATTTGTGATCAGTGGGAAGAATGCTCCTAACATTGATGGTTAGTGGGAAGAATGTCCCTATCATTGGTGGTCAGTGGGAAGAATTCTCTTTACACTGGTGATTAGTGGAAGGAATGCAACCCTTACATTGGTGGTCAGTGGGAAGAATGTTCCTTACATTGGTGGTCAGTGGGAAGAATGTTCCTTACATTGGTGCTCAGTGGGAAGAATGTTCCTTACACTGGTGGCGCAATAGGAAGAATGGAACCCTGACAGTGGTCGTCAGAATGCTACCACTACAGACAGTTAAAAAGACAGTTGTGTCTTGCTGCTGGCCTGCCAAATGGCATTGGCCCCAAACCTATGCAAGCATCACCAAATAGGAGGTCATTCAGCCACAACTCAAGGAGCTGCTCTAGGTTAAAAGGGCTGAGAAAGGCTGTTATAGATTGAAAGCTCTGAGTCTGCTGGGGCTGCCGACATCACATCCAAGATGGCGGCACCTAAAAGGGAGGCTTACAAAGGAAAATACACAGGAAAATAACATAAATACATTAAATGAACATAAAATTTTAAGGAAATATTTTAGTTGAAATTAATGGTCTGGCAACAGGTTCTCTTCTAATCTCACAGGTACCCCCCCCCCCCCCCCCCCCACACCTCCTATGTCTGGGGTAGCACAATGTTCAGTAGGATCCCATAACTTGCTAAGGCCTTAAATGGTGTTTCAGCCTGCATTGCCTATAGAAAGACTGCAGATACATTCGCTTGATGCATGCAGAGGATGAGAACATCCATACAGTATAATGGCATCTTGTGAATTCACTAAGCTGCAGATGGCACTTGTTGCCGTACTCCACTCCGGTCCTCCTGTGTGCTCTCTACATTCAGTCCAAAGAGCAATCCTAAACAAAGCTAATCTCCAGCTACAAGCTATGGGGGCCTACGGTGAGTGTGGGAGGTCATATATGGCATTAAAGTGCATGTATCTCTTAATCACATCACAGTATTTTTACAACTCCTGGGAGTGGGAGATGCCACAATGTGAGCCAATCCGGCTCAGTTTCTTTGCAGTGTGGCAATGTAACATGTTTTCAACCACTGGTCTCAGACAGGAGTTCTTCAGGCAGTTTGCATGAGGAGCCCTGGGTGAGAATTAACAGGGGAATATAGATCATTCACCTCCACTCCTATGGTGTGCTATCCTGGAGCTCCCTCATCGTCTGCTGACATCCTTGGCTGGTTTTCTTCAGAGTTCTGATCTATGACCATTTTGATTAGTCGGGTCGAGACAACGTCACTCACGCACACATGCGGGAGTTCATTAATTTTAGCAGCTGCCAAAATTGTACATGGAGCTGTGCGTGCGGAAAGGCAGGTAAGAAACCTTGATGCAGAAGAGACATAGTATGTCTCTTCTGCGCTAATGCCTTTACGACCATCCAACACATATGTGCGGTGTCAAAAGGGTTCTTTACACCCACATATGCGTTGCTGGTTGCCGATGTTTATTTGCTGAGATCGTGCTCAGTGAGCGCTCTCAGCACAAAGACTGAACTGTCACCAGGGTAAATATCAGTAGACTAAGCTAAGATGAAGGTAAAGATCAGTAGACCGAGCCAAGATGAAGGTAAAGATCCGTAGACTGAGCCAAGATGCAGGTAAAGATCAGTAGACCGAGCTAAGAAGAAGGTAAAAATCAGTAGACTGAGCTAAGACCAAGGTAAAGATAAGTAGATTGAGCTAAGACCAAGGTAAAGATCAGTAGACCGAGCTAAGATGAAGGTAAAGATCAGTAGACTGAGCTAAGATGAAGGTAAAGATCAGCAGACTGAGCTAAGACCAAGGTAAAGATCAGCAGACTGAGCTAAGACCAAGATAAAAAATCAGTAGACTGAGCTAAGACCAAGTTAAAGATCAGAAGACCAAGCTAGGACCAAGATAAAGATCAGTAGACCAAGCTAAGACCAAGGTAAAGATCAGTAGACCAAGATAAAGATCAGGAGACCAAGATAAAGATCAGTAGACCAAGATAAAGATCAGTAGACCAAGCTAAGACCAAGGTAAAGATCAGTAGACCGAGTTAAGACAAAGATGAAGATCAGTAGCCGGAGGGACTTGCTTCTGATCACATGACCACTGTGACAGTGAATCCGTGCCGAAAAAACTGTGGGAGCTCCTGTGCAGCCAAGTCCGGCAACTCGCACAGAGTGCAGCCCAGCGGAGAGTCCGTCCTGGCTCAATATATGCAGTATGAACAGGAGAGAAAGCAACAGATGCCACACACAGGCAAAATCCATCAGTCACTGGAATAAAAGCAGCCTCAGTCTGGCTCCATCCAGGCCAGGCGTCCAGACACGTTTCGTCCCATTCACAGGGCCAAATGCAGTGAGAGCAAAGTCTGGACAAAACTGGGCTGAGGTAGATTTACTGCAGTGACTGTCGGATTTGGACTGTGTGCAGCATCCGGGGATCTCTCTGCTCTTCAAACTGTGACAATAATCACATGATCCCCAATCCTTCCTGCCCCTTGGGCATTCCAAACTGTTTAAAGAGCTGCCTGGGTGGTTATATAAACATTTTTTAAATTTGAAGTTCCACTTTAATGACCAGACAGGTGAAACAGGAAGCGAGAAAGCTGCAATAATGAACACAGATGTCACCACCCTGGCTCAATGTATGCATTATGAGGAGAGAAAGAAGCCCTGGATACTACACACATTCGACAGTCACTGGAATAAAATCAGCCTCAGCCCAGCTCTGTCTAGGCCCTGTTCCCCCCTCCAACGCGTTTCACCGCATGCACAGGGTGGGACGAAACGCCTTGGGGCGGGGCCTGAACAGAGGCTGATTTTACTCCAGTGACTGTCGGATTTTGACGATGTGCGGCATCAGTTGAATTCTCTCTTCTTCAAACTGTGACAAGTAATCAGATGATAGCCAATTTGTCCAGTCCCTGGGCATTCCAAACTGTTTAAAGGGATCCCAGGGTGGGTGAGAGGGGGTTACAAACCTACCTGATGCAATTTTTTTTTAAATTTAAAGTTCCAATTTAATGACCAGACAGCTGACACAGGAAGCAAGAAAGCTGCAATAATGAATACAAATGTCACCACCGCGGCAGTGGCCAGCAATAGGTTGTGTAATTACAAAAGTGTCTTTGTACGATTACACATAATTTGCCAGGAAATACAGTTCACATAGTGTATTTCAAATGTGTATTTAGTTATTTGGCTGGAGTTCTGCTTTAGGTTTCAGTTAAACCAAGGATTACATTTCAGCTGATTAATTTCTCATTGGCATTACAAACCCAACACAGTCTCACTTGCAGTCGCATTTTTCATTTTTTTTTTTTTTAACGCAGTAAGTATGAGCCTCTGTTGTAATGGTTGCTGCTGTGGCTAGGGGACTCGTCTAGAAATGTCACCGCTGGAGACTCTGTGAGATGTAAAATGAACCAAATCACCAACAGCTGCCAAAATCTAATGTAATTTCTGGAAGAACTGACCCAATGATCTGTCAGGAAACTTCAATTCCCAGCATGCATCACCAGCAACGGCACTGAGACTTAAAGTTCCCTGGGAGCTGGACAGCTGCACACTGCAAAGAGCTGGCATATAACAAAATAAAGTCTTTAGAATATATTGGTTGGGTTTATGATACTTGGAGGGGGACGGGGCTGGTCTCGGGGTTCAGGTTGATGAGTTTGTTGGTGGCCTGGGCCAGCTCGGTGATGGAGACGCGTCCTCTCTGGCGGATGAACTGGGCGACGGCTGTCATCTCCTCTGCCGTGATGTAGATGAACTTTCCTCTGTCGTCGATCACACCTGCAGACAAATACAGAATAGGCATGAAACATTCCCCGACTCTTACTGGTGGGCACTGCTTACTGGTGGGCATTGCCTATGCAATTAAAGAGACCCTTGTCTCCAATTTAAGAACTTGTTTGAAAGTGTGACTAATCAGTTTTCTAACTGAAAGAGAACGATCCCGATTGGCACACTCCAAATAAACCTGACAGCCATGCAGGTAAAAGCAGCCTCAGCCTAGCTTTGTCCAAGCCACATGCCGACGCGTTTCATCAAGTCGGACGAAACACATCGAAGATGTAGTCTGGAAGGAGCTAGGCTGAGGCTATGTTTATCCGCATGGCTAACGTGTTTGTTTGGAGTGCGCCAATCGGGATCTTTCTCTTTCAGTTTCAACACATAGAGCCAGGGGGAGCCCAAGCTAGCACCCATAGTGCAAGTCCACTGGATTAAGAGACAGGAACCTGAGTGGCAAACTAACTTTTTGTTTAGGTTTATGATCAGTTTTCTAGCACACCTCCTTTGCATGTTATAGCACTCTCCTCTACCGAAAATGTCCAATTATTCTCTGTGCTGACCCAGCTCCTCCATCCTTCCCCCCACCTTCCTGCATAGTCTTTCATGCACTTGCTGAAGAAAAAAATATGGCTGGTCAATTCTCTAGCACAACCTCCGCCCTCCTTACATCATAGCTCCCGCCTCCTTTGGGAGTGTCTACTGTTTATGCTGGCCTAGCTCCTCCTTTAATTAGTCAATTCTCTAGCACAACCTCCGCCCTCCTTACATCACAGCTCTCACCTCCTTTGGGAGTGTCTAATCATCTTTTATGCTGGCCCAGCTCCTCTTCCCCTTCTTTTAACTGGTCAATTCCCTATCACAACCCCGCCCTCTTTACAAACCCCAAAATAGCATACATTTTCTGAAAGCAGACCCCCTTAAGAATAAAATAGTAGTAGTTCCAATTACTGCAAAGGTCTAGAAAACAAAACATTTCTGTAAAAAATACACTAAAACGCAATACATTTACCAATTGTTTGGGAAAATATAAAAGACGAGGTTGCACAGAGTAAATAGATACCCAACATGTTAAACCTTAAATTTGCATGTGCCCGTGAAACGGCAACAAGCTTCAGTACCCTATATTTTCTATAGGGGACATTTTAAAAGCCCCCTATATGTCATCAGTTTAGTGCTACCGAGAAGGTCTGGTGCTAGAAATATTGCTCTCACTCCGGTATTATTGACGATATGTAACATGTGTTACAATCAATGTTTTTGTGTGTAGGCACCCCCAACTCATACATTCGTACGTGATGTGGGGGTGGCTCCTCAAATATTTTTTGGGAGGAATTTTATGTGCTTTGGTGCAACTTTTTTTTTTTCACAATTTTCTTATTTACTTAACTTTTTTCATCATCAAAAAAAGGCAAAAAGTCTGCAATGTGATGATTTTATGGTGACAGGCTCTCTTTAATGACTCTTTTATACCCTGGATGTATCACCTGTGCACCAATGAATCTAATGCAGTGTGAGTGGAGCTTTGGCTGGGAGAAAGGACTTTTTTTATGTATTTCTCATTTTTCCAGTGACTGCAGTCACAAATGTTTTGGTATATATTACCAGGAGAATTTACTGACCTGTGATAGAGCCGTCAGCCAATAGATCTTGTATTCTGCTGATTGCGTCCTGGTAAGACAAGAATAATGGAAGCAGAGAGATCAGACTAAACACACCACATGACGCTCCACACTCCATAGTAACATCTCAGGTGCTGGCTTGGCTCATCTCCACCAAGCAATCAATTGTACCACCAACAGGCACACCGAGATGCAAAATAATAATATTTCCTTACTAAAATAGCCAGCAGACACAAACTCTATTCTGTGTTCTATTAACGTTTCGGGCTAGGCACAGCACTTCCTTTTCTGGAAAAAGCGATGTGCCTGGTACTAAACGCATGAACATAGAACTGTACTTTGCCTGGTACTAAATGCATCAGAATAGAACTGCACTGTGCCTGGTGTTAAACGTGCCAAAATAGAACTGCGCTGTGCCTGGTACTAAACGTGTCAAAATAGAATTGTGCTTTGCCTGGTACTAAATGCATCAAAATAGAACTGAGCTGTGCCTGGTACTAAATGTGTCAGAAAAGAACTGCGCTGTGCCTGGTACTAAACGTGCTGAAATAGAACTGCGCTGTGCCTAGTACTAAATGTGTCAGAAAAGAGCTGCGCTGTGCGTTGCTAAATGCGTCAGTTAGAACTGCACCGTGCCTGGTGCTAAACACGTCAGATTAGAACTGCGCTGTTCCTGGTACTAAACGTGTCAGAATAAAACTGTGCTTTGCCTGGTACTAAACGTGTCAGAAAAGAACTGCACTGTGCCGGGTGCTAAACGCGTCAGTTTGGAACTGTGCTGCCCCTGGTGCTAAACACGTCAGATTAGAACTGCACTGTGCCTGGTGCTAAACACATCAGATTAGTACTGCTCCGTTCCTGGTACTAAACGTGCCAGAATAGAACTGTGCTGTGCCTGGTGCAAACATGTCAGTAAAGAACTGCACTTTGTCTGGTGCTAAACGCATCAAAATAGAACTGCACTGTGCCTAGTACTAAACGTGCCAGAATAGAAGTGCGCTTTGCCTGGTGCTAAATGCGTCAGTGTGGAACTGCACTGTGCCTGGTGCTAAACACGTCAGATTAGAACTGTGCCGTTCCTGGTACTAAACGTGTCAGAATAGAACTGCGCTGTGCATGGTACTAAACGTGTCAGAAAAGAACTGCGGAAAATCCTGGGGTTGAGCCACACTTTTACCGCCCCTGAAATGCAACCCCGTTTAGCGGCAAAGGCAGCAGGTGGGGGTGTACATGTTATAGCTGCTACAAGACATATAAAACCTATCACCGCTCTGCAAGCACCCCACACTCATATGCAATGCATGCAAGTGCAGCGCGCTAGTGCGAGGATCAGGGAGTTAAAGCAGGCAGCGTTGTAATTTGAAAAAAATATATAAAAATAAACAACAAAATGGCAAATGCAGTTAAAACAGAGCAACCGGATTTAAAGTCTAAACTGTTTATTGAGAAGTCACAGAAGCACACACAGTCAGCATTGGCTAATAGAATATACACATATGTCCATGTTACCTGAGCTCGTAGACCAAAATGAGCCCCCAGTTCTTCCAGAATAACCACTTTTGAAGCCTACAAGACATAACTTTAAACTTAGCAGCAGAAAAAAATAAAACAGACACAAAACTACAAGTAGGTATTGCCATAGCATTATGGAAAAGGACCACATGGTGGCGCTAATGGGAAAGATATAGGAATCTTGCTACCCAACATCATGCATTTGAAGAGCGATAGCAGGAATCCAGCCTGATGTATTGGCATGGCCAAATGGACTAATTAAAAGGCAAGGCACTATCTGAAAACAAAAAGACATATAAATCCTAAAATCACCAATTACAACCTCTATCATCTGGAACGGCAAACATGTTCAGCAGGGGTGGGCAACCTTTCAGAGGTTGAGATCTACCTGGACAACACGGAGGAAATCAAAGATCCCCGGGAAATTGGGGGGGGGGGGGGGGGGCAACGACACCCTTTAAAAAAAAATACCCATTAGGCCCCAATAAAAACAGCATAGTGTCCTGTGCCCCTCCCTCCACCTACCCCCACAGTAGTGTCCACTGCCCCTTCACATCAACCCCCCCCACACTGTAGAGTCCTGTTCCCCCCCCTCCAATAACAGTGCCCTGTGCCGCCCAAAGCAGTGTTCTCTGCCCCTCTTCCCCTTTTTACAATCCCCTCATGTAGTGTCCTCTGACGCCGCCCCCGTGGCAGTCCCGTGCTCCCCCTTCACATCACCTCCCCAACTGTAGTGTCCTCCTTCCCTCTTTCCACTTCACATCACATTCCCCCACACTGTAGCGTCCTGTGCCCCCCCTCCCCGCCCATAGCAGTGTCCTGTGCCCTCTACCCCCCTTCACATCACCCCTCCCTGTAGTGTCCTGTGCTCCCCTGCCCATAGCAGTGTACCCTGACCTTTGCCCCCCTTCACATCACCCCTTCCTGTAGTGTCCTGTGCTCCCCCGCCCATAGCAGTGTACCCTGACCTCTGCCCCCCTTCACATCACCCCTTCCTGTAGTGTCCTGTGCTCCCCCGCCCATAGCAGTGTACCCTGACCTCTGCCCCCCTTCACATCACCCCTTCCTGTAGTGTCCTGTGCTCCCCCGCCCATAGCAGTGTACCCTGACCTCTGCCCCCCTTCACATCACCCCTTCCTGTAGTGTCCTGTGCTCCCCCGCCCATAGCAGTGTACCCTGACCTCTGCCCCCCTTCACATCACCCCTTCCTGTAGTGTCCTGTGCTCCCCCGCCCATAGCAGTGTACCCTGACCTCTGCCCCCCTTCACATCACCCCTTCCTGTAGTGTCCTGTGCTCCCCCGCCCATAGCAGTGTACCCTGACCTCTGCCCCCCTTTACATCACCCCTCCCTGTAGTGTCCTGTCCCCCCCCCCCCGCCCATAGCAGTGTACTGTGCCCTCTGCCCCCTTCACATTACCCATCCCTGTAGTGTCCCGTGCCCCCCTTCACATCACCCCTCCCTGTAGTTTCTTGTGCCCCCCGCCCCTAGCAGTGTACTGTGCCCTCTGCCCCCCTTCACATCACCCCTCCCTGTAGTGTCCCATGCCATTCCCCCCTCCCCATAAACACGTTAAGGTTTTAAAAGTAACAAAACTCAACATTTAAAAGCGAATATGTCTTTTTAAATTGCCATTTCATAAAGTTTTTTATAGGTGCCTTTATTGTATTTTTCATAATCCAGGTAAAGGTCCACTGAAAAGTAGAACTAAACTCTCTCAAATCAATACTAACTATTTTAATCCTTTTGCTGTTAGCATTAGTAAACAGATAGGAAGGTACATTACAATATACTTGTTTTAAACGTTATTTTTTTTACATTTCTTCAGTTGCTTCCTGGTTTCTGGCCTAGGCCAAAATGATGTTATTCATCCCAGGAGTCTTCAAAGGCATTTGTTTTATTCCTTTCCTCTGGAGGAGGGGCTTTCTCAACTAAGCACACCCCCCAGCCTGCATGTCTAAGCTAAGGGGAGATAGATTCCAGGAAGTAAATGCTTAATGATCCATCTGCTCTTACTCAAGATGGCTGCAGCTAGAAATAATAGGGGGTGGATTTCAAAGCCAGTTCTCAACAAAATAAAGCATGGAGACATGCATGGATGGGGACGTTTGCTCAGAATTTATAAAATAAATAACAATGCCTTTTTGTTTGTTTTTTTGTGGTGCTCGGATACAGTTAAGTTCCCCTTTAACTGAACAAGTTTCTGGCAAAGGCCTGAGACACCATCAGATGCAAACTTGATTTAAAACAAATTGTAGTATTTCCAAAACTACACTGATGCCATGTCTATAGGCACTGTACCCCTATTAGTCTTTTTTTTTTTTAGAGTCAAGTCATGTTATGTGATTCATTTAGGTCCTTTTTTCTTTTGAAAGGTTCAATTATAACACCCTTGTGTAAAATATTTCTAAATGTCTGGAATACAGAGGAACACCAGACTGGAGAAGAGACAGGGCAGTAACAGAGACATCTTCTTCTTCATAGTGTTGTGGTGGGCGGCAGCCAAGCTGGAGAACTGACCTCTACGGACCGCAGGTTGTGAATTATAACAGTCCATGGAATTCAGTTCTCAGAGCTGGACCAGCCAACAAGTCGCCATCATCTTGTCTTGTAGGATCTTCAACTCCACAGATATCACCATGGGGGAAAAGGCACCGCAAGCTGGATAAGATAAAGAGGAACCTGACCAGGAGTTCACCCCTCTCCGCCGAATGAACAGAATCTACAGTCAGATACAGATGTCACTAGCTTCCCTCTAGGTTGTCTCTGGAAATAGACACAAGTCCTCCCTCCACTAACCGCTATTTTCTTGTTGCTACCATGAGACTTCTCTTTACTTTATAACTGCCTGACATGTAGATGGTGTAGAGATACACCATCAGGGTACAGTAAGGAGGCCCTCCAAGATGCCTGTTGAGTGTAAACTTTGCTCATGTTTGCAAAGAATACAAAATAAAACGGATCTATAGTTTAGTATATGTCAAGAAACTACCTGAACTATGGAAAAAAAAAAAGAAAAAGAAAAGTACCAAAATAATCCCACTAAAATAAATAAACATTCTCTATTTTTGGTAATGTGAGTGATGTGGTGCCCATAATTACCCACCAATCAAATTTGTAAAAATCACACTTGATCAAATTACGTGGCACATCCAGGCCCTCTCTTACACATTGTTTCTGGAGGTACACACTCAACTCTGACTATTGGGATCATGTTGCCTTTTTCTTCTATAATGTCACAAACGGTTGATACTCCAAGGATCCTATCCTTATGATGTTTGGCTACGGCAATGGAACAGGTCTACTTTGACCCAACCAGACAGATTTATTTTTGAGTCCCACTGGACTTACATCTGCCTACTAGTAGCCCGTAGGGCCATAAGGCCATACTCAAAAAAACTCATAATGGAAATATTCCGCTCCATCACCAACAAGCGTTTCATCTCCAGATGGCAAGCATTCATAGAACATGCTCTTTTGTCTTCCTTCCATTTTTCCGAATAACCTAACCAACTCAATGTCTTCCTTGCAATGATCGGTCCCATCATTTCTTCAGCCCTTGACAACTCAGGAGAAGCTTTACTGACTGTCAGGGCCTGGATTTGAACCTGGGACCTCTGCTTTGTCTGGCAATGACTCTTCTTGTTGAGCTACCGGAGATGCTAGACTGTCTGATCCATTGGACAACCCTGCCTTATGCCTTGACTTCTGCTGAACATTGAACCCTTAGCTCCTTCAATGAACTTCCTTATTTAAGCTACAGTGGTTATAAAACGTCTACACACCCCTGTTAAAATGTCAGGTTTCTGTGATGTAAAAAAATGGGACAAAGATAAATAATTTCAGAACCTTTTTCACCTTTAATGTGACCTATAAACTGTACAACTCAATTGAAAAACAAACTGAAATCTTTTAGTCTCCCAAAAGCAAGTGGGAAAATGTATTATGCTCTGATGAAACCAAGGTGGAACTTTTTGGTCATAATTCCAAAAGATATGTTTGGCGTAGGGCTGGGGAAAAAAACGATTTAAATCTTGAATCGAGTTGAGAGGTCGAATCGATTCAAAATTTAAGCAAATCGATGTTTTTAGATTATTTTTTTTTTCACTACGCCGGTCCTGAGCAGCTGTGGGCAGGAGTTTTAGGCGAGGCCGAGGCTTTGGCCTAGTCCGCGGCATCCGGCCTCGCGGACTAGGCCGAAGCCGCGGCCTCGCCTAAAAACTCCTGCCCACAGCTCCTCAGGACCGGCGCGGTGAAAAGAAAAAATCTAAAAAAATCGATTTGCTTAAATTTTTAATCGATTTGACCTCTCAACTCGATTCAAGATTTAAATCAATTTTTTTCCCCAGCCCTACACCAAACATATGTTTTGGAATCTCCTTCCCGCAGCTCCTCAGGACCGGCGCGGTGTCCAAAAAAAAAAAAAAAAACAACTCGATTCGAATCGTGAATCGAGTTTTTCTTTAGAAAAAATCGCAGATTTTTTTTTCTTTTTAGAAAATCGCCCAGCTCTAGTTTGGCGCAAAAACAACACTGCGCATCACCAAAAGAATCTTGCTTTGGGGCCGTTTTTCTTCAGCTGGAACAGGGGCCTTAGTCAAGGTAGAGGGAATTATGAACAAATTCCAAATACCAGTCAATATTGGCACAAAACCTTCGGGCTTCTGCTAGAAAGCTGAAAATGAAGAGGAACTTCATCTTTCAGCATGACAGCGACCCAAAGCAAACATCAAAATCAACAAAGGAATGGCTTCACCAGAAGAAGATTAAAGTTTTGGAATGGCCCAGCCAGAGCCCAGACCTGAATCCTTTTGAAAATCGGTGGGATAATCTGAAGAGGGCTATGCACAGGATATGCCCTTACAATCTCACAGATTTGGAGTGTTTTTGCAAAGAAGAGCGGGCAAATATTGCCACGTCAAGATGTGCCATGCTGATAGACTCATACCTAAAAAGACTGAGTGCTGTAATAAAAATCAAAAGGTTCTTCAACAAAGTATTAGTTTAATTGTGTGCACACTTATGCAACCATATTATTTTATTTTTTAAATTTTTACTTCCCTCCACCTTAAAGATTTAAGTTTGTGGTTCAACTGAGTTGTACAGTTTATAGGTCACATTAAAGGTGGAAAAAGTTCTGAAATGGTTTGTCTTTTATAATTTTTTTACATCAAAGAAAGCTGACATTCTAGCAGGGGTGTGTAGACTTTTTATATCCACGGTATTTCTCTGCACTTCCTGTTTGCCAGATTATTGTGCTCTCTCCAGCCAATATCTTGCTCTGTCTTCCCTGCTGCCATTCCTATCTTTCCTAACACTCATTACTGACCCTTGGCTTGTTCCTCGACTACGCTTCTGCCTGATCCCAACCTGCAACTACTCGTTACTGACCTTTTGGCTTGCTTACTGACTACGCTTCTGTTTGATCCTTACCAGCTATATCCACGTCTGGACTTCGGCTTGCTCACCTCCTGGTGGGGCAATCCTGAGGACCGCAACCTGGTACTAACAAGCAGGTAAATCCATCTCCACTAGCAGGAGTTCTGGTGAACACCAGTTATTACACAGACACCGCACCTCAGGTGAGCCCGCATCATCCACCAGGGTGACCGCTTGGATACCTATCCTGCTGGTTGGTGAAAGTCCCGCTACTGTTATAGCAACTGGTCTTTGAGCCCAACCCCTGATTGTAACACCAATCTAGCGCTCCTAGTTGTTATAGGCTTATACTGTTATTTGTTGTTATCTGCTTTTACATTGACTATCTTGGCTAAGTACATACCCCCTTGGACCAGTGACAACCCCTGTGGGATTTTCAATCTACATCTCCCTGCTTCCTCCTCTGGAAGCTGCTTTATAACACATATTTGTTATGTATAGTACTCTGTCTTTAACCAACATTAATTTACCCTGGTGGATCATTTTATTAGGCCTTTATATCAACACCGTTGCTGTGCCGGACTAGGTTAAATTTTCCTGTGATATCCCCAAAAAAAGTATTAAAAAAATAAATAAAAATTGGTAAAAACACCAGGGACCAGTCACTCACCTTGATGTAGTTGATAAACTCTGTAAGGAAACTGCGCGTCTGCAGAGAAAAAAAAAAAAACACACATTAAGACCCGCAGATAAGAGGATTACTAATGCACCATTGTGTAGCACTAATACACAGGAAGCAGAAGTTGATTATGTCATGAGAAATATGGCTTCCTCTACCAATTATAAATATAAGAAGAAAATAAAGACATTGTTTTAATATATAAACACACAACAGAGGAAAACAGGTGTAAAGGTGCTGAAACCTTCCCACATCAAAGCTCCGCTGGGTGCTCAGACCTTGAGGCTGCTGAAACCTCCAACGTACCAGAATAAGGAAAGGGATGGTCGGCACTCAGGATGACATCCAAAATAGTATTCCTTTATTAAATACATGTACAGAGCTGTAAAACGGCCTACGCATTTCGAACGTTAGTCATAGCTGAGGACTAACGTCCGAAACGCGTAGAATGTAGAATCTTTACACAAGGGAATACTATTTTGGATGTCATCCTGAGTGCTGATCATCCCTTTCCTTATAAACACACAATACTATATTCTACATCAAGACAATTCCTTTCGAATACTCTTTCATAACCTGCAATAAATATAGTACTTTTCATGAGCAGTCCCCTTAATTATTCACCTAACTATGGTTTTGGGCTCCTGCAATCCCATTACCTGTGGCACTTTTACTCAGCACCAGGGTAGAATAGTGCGCAACAGTGGAACGCACTGGATGAGTATTTGGAGGCAGCCAATCAGCAGAACTCCCTGCAAACAGATTCCAGCCATCACCATAGCACAGCACTGGGACAGAAGCTGGAGGGAACCATATATCAAAATCTGAGTAACAACAGGCACCTTGTGACATTTTTTTTTTTTATTATTATTATTTAAGGAAAACATGGCTACAACAAAGTAGTTACAGCAAATTGTGTGTTGCAGATGAACATGCTTTGGCCACCAGCAGGGTCTCCTAACCCAATGCTCTCCTGATCTGGCTTTGTCCTTCAATGAATGAAAGAGAAAGTGCGCTTTAAAGCCCATCTGCCGCACAAATGCATCCAGGATGGCCTGAGGTTGTGTTGCCTGCACACAGACTGAGCAGTCACTGATAGCTCCCAGACATAGATTCTGATTGCAAGCCTGTAGGAGGGGCTCCCAATCAGTTGAGAGCCAATCACAGTGACAACTTGATAGAGAAGCCCACTTAAAGGGTGTAGGGCATAACGATTTTTTTTTTAGGCTCACACTGCTGTCCATTGGTAATTTACGGGCACTCGGTATGTAGGATTCCAATAAAATGTTACATATGTTGAAGAATTGTTAAACACAGTTAGGCTCGGTTCACACTGCTCCGACTTTTGAGATCCCAAGTCACATGATGTGTGAAATCCCATGTTAATCAATGAGAGCTGTCTTAATTAGCAGTACTGAAGTCAGTCCAACTTTATAAAAGGTTTGTGTACTACTTCGAGGTGACTTCTTTCTGCCTTCTATTCTATACTTCTATCAAGGTAGTACTCAAGTTACCAGGAAGTCGCCAGGCCACCTAACGTTGTGCGACTTTCAGGTCGCGGCAGTGTGAACCGAGCCTTACTATTATTGAAAATTGATGCTAGAAGCTGCACAATATAGTTGCAAAGACTTAAAGAGCATATAGTTACCCACACATCGCCGGCATACAAAGTCATAACCCCATTCATAAAGATAAAATAATGCTCACAAATCATTCTCTAAACCAGCCATTCTAGGGGGAGGACGTGTGGCCATTAGGTTGCTTGCTCCACTGAACCAGGAGGGGTGTTTCTCTTTGGGAGAGCTTAGTACTCAGTGGTCAGCTTCAGCTGACCATGGGGAGAGGGGCTCGCCAGGCCTTTTGGCTATGTGGATCAAGTTTTGCCTTGCCCCTGTCAAACCCTTGTGAGTCCTATTTTTTTGGAAGGTGAACTAGAGACACACCCTTAAGCGCACTTTTTTGTGTGTTTTTCACATGAGCTTTTTTGTTCGCTTAGGTGGGGTTTTTTTGTGCACCACCGCAGGTAAAAATAAATAAAATAAAAGCAAGCAATTCTCAACGTTTTTACCCCTGAGGAGACCTTGAAATAATTATCAGGTCTTAGGGAGCCCCTGCTACTGCAGGTCAGTGGAAAAAAAACGTCTATTATATTGATCGGAAGTGGGAAGAATGCCCCCTTACAGTTAGCCAAAAGTTCATACCGCTGACTCTGCCAAGTGATGTTGGTCCCGGAAACATGCAGGCACCATCAAATAGGAGGTCAAACAGCCATAGCTCAAGTAACCAGCCTTCATAGCTCAAGGAACCCCTAGCAATCTCTGGAGGAACCCTGGTTGACAATGGCTGCTCTACAGCCTTTAAGATGGAGATTACTGTGCTTTTCTGTGTTGGCCTAGCCAAGGCCATTATGGAGGTTATTTTGTTTCCTTTCCTCAACCCTGCTTCCCATTCTGCGCATGTGCAGACCAAAGAGGCCTTCAGAAAGTAAAGAACTTTGAGAACCCTCATGCAATCCAGGGCCTGTACACTACAGCTGACCATAGATAGATAGAATTTCAAATGCTAATTCTTAGGAAAAGTCTTAGCAAAATTGTTACGAAGATTCTCAGAACATTCAAATGTAGCTCGAAAGATTTTGTTGGCTTTTAACATCTGATTTTTGAATAAAAAACACAGAAATGTTTTTCATCCTGTTTCCTCGAATTTTCCAATCACTGCTATCATAAACGAACATCAATTTGACTCCACTAATGAATAGAAAAACAAATCCATCTATGACCAAATTAAGCCACCCAAGGCAAGGCAAATTGAGATTTATGGCATGTAACAAGCCCCTTGCCCGCTCGGTTCCACTCTCCTGACACTCCTCTGCAGCTATTGAATCAGATTGCAACGTCTGATTGTTCGGTCATCCGATGCTCCGGGATTAGAACTACAGCTATGTGCCGTTCTAGTCCAGTTGTGATAGCTCAGAACAAACACCAGGCAGGCTGTATGTAGGTTCAACCAGGAATCTCTCTTTATTGACAGGAATACAGTCTTATTTATACAATAAAAGAGGAGGTGCAGTCCTGCTCATATTACTCTAACAATACAGCTGTAACCTAATTAACTTAATTAACCTAATTAACATGAGCTAATTAACTAATCCCTTTAGACAGCCTAGATGACTCAGACATGACCTTTAGGCCAGACTGGCCGTCTTGTAGTTCAGAAAATCCAATCAACATTATCACAATCAACATAGACTCTTCTTCACACAATAGCAGAGTTAATTAACACAAACAACAATGGGGATCTAATGACTCTTAGATCCCATACTATAGACTTATTTACAATACACATTTTAGCAGACAACAGACAGACAGGTGATGGAATTTACATCAGCATCTCCTAACAGTATCTGTCCCAGCATTATGAATCAGCCACTATTCCAATATGGCAAATCCAGGGTCCCCAGAGTCTGTGTGTCCTGGGGGACCAGGACCCGAATCCACAGTAATACCACCTCAAGGGTCCCCAGGCATACAGCTCACAAAGAGCACCGTTCCCATAAATGCAAGGGCCCCCGATCGATCGGCAAGAGGCTAGCATACAGTCCCCTCCAAAAGTCTCTCTCCCGGCTAGGTCTGTCACATGGCACAACCATGATAAAATTAGCATGCACATGTAGCATCAGCGGCTACAAAATATAGCAAGAAGATCGCAACCTGGGAAGATTTTAAAGGTATACACAACAAGTTTATAGAATGTGCTTGCAGATGTTTATGAGTACAGATAATAGAGTTTATTCCCTTTAACTACTTGCCTACAGGGAAATTATTACATTTTTTGCACATGTTAAAATCTGTATTGTTTGCTAGTAATTACTCTAACTCCCCCCCCCCCCCACCCACCCAACCCCAAAAAGTATATATTTTCTGAAAACAGAGACCCTAGAGAATAAAATGATGAGAGTTACAATTTTTTACATCGCATTAAATTTGCACAGCTATTTATCAAATGCATATTATCAGGAAAAATAAACTAAAATAAATGTTAATGCACACGGACACAATATAATACCCAATGTTTTGATTCAATTTAAAATTGTGGGTTGCGTCAAGTAAATAGATACCAAACATGTCAAGATTTAAAATGGTGCATGCCAGTGGAACCGCAAAAAAACAATTCTACCCCAAATTCTCCACATTGAACACTTCAAAATCTTTTTACAGGATATGGACCTAGAATTATTGCTCTCATTTTGACATTTGCAATGTCACATCAAGTGTATTTATATTTTATATATTACATTTTTTTTTTTTTTACCCTTTTTTTTGCTTCTTTATTGCTTTCAAAAAGGAGAAAAACAATGCAATTGGGTTTTCGTTGCAAAGTCAAGCATTACCTCATTTACTAAGCTCTGGAGCAACTGTGCTTGCAAAGTGCACAGTCTATTTGCCTTTAGTAAATCAACCCCAATGTGTTTAAAATAAAGCATACTTTTAGGCTGGGTTCACACTGCCGCACAGAGCGGATCACAGCAGGGGTTCGGTGCATCCCCATTCACCGTTTCAGGTCCCATTTCAGTCCGATTGGGCTGAATTCGGACCTGAAATGGACCATAAAATGCTCCCAGAGATGTGTGAACTAGCTCCATAGAGAGCCAGTCACAATCTCCTGACATGCGAATTGGTTGCGGAGGACATCTGCATCCAAATCGCAATAGTGTGAACCCAGCCTAAAAGCAGATGTTCAGTTTTTTTTTGTTAAATCTGCATCCCTAAATCTTGTATATGTTTCCTTAACCACTTGCTGACCCAGCTAGTGGAAAATTACTTAGCACCTCCAAACATTATACAAATTTTTTTAGCATAGACCCTAGGAAAAAATATCGAGCGATGACATTTTTTATGTCACATGGTATTTGCGCAGCAGTTTTGCAAACACATTTTTTTGGGGGGAAAAAAATACACTTTAATGAGTTAAACCACTTGCCAACCAGCCATCGTCATTATACTGCGGTATATACCGACTCCTTTAAGAGCTATAGCAAGGTGCGCTCGCTGCACAGCGGGGGGAGCTGAGGCGCTCTTCGGAGAGCCAAAACGGGGATCTGTCAATGTAAACAGACAGGTGAGTACATCTGTTCTTAATGATTAGGAACAGCGATCTCTCTGTACTCCCAGTCAGTCCCCTCCCCTCACAGTTAGAAACACCTCCCTAGGGAACACTTAACCCCTTGATCGCCCCCTAGTGTTAACCCCCTTCCCTGCCAGTGTCATTTAACAACTTCAGCCCCGGACCATTTGGCTGGCCAAAGACCAGAGCACTTTTTGCGATACGTCACTGCGTCGCTTTAACTGACAATTACGCGGTCGTGCGACGTGGCTCCCAAACAATATTGACGTCCTTTTTTCCCCCACAAATAGAGCTTTCCTTTGGTGGTATTTGATCACCTCTGCGGTTTTTATTTTTTGCGCTATAAACAAAATAAGAGCGACAATTTTGAAAAAAACGCAATATTTTTTACTTTTTGCTATAATAAATATCCCCCAAAAATATATAAAAAAAAACATTTTTTTTTCCTCAGTTTAGGCTGATATGTAACCTTCTACATATTTTTGGTAAAAAAAAAAAAAAAATAAGCGTTTATTGATTGGTCTGCGCAAAAGTTATAGCGTCATTTTTTTTTTTTTTACTAGTAATGGCGGCGATCAGCGATTTTTATCGTGACTGCGACATTATGGCGGACACATCAGACAATTCTGACACATTTTTGGGACCATTGGCATTAATACAGCAATCAATGCAAAAAAATTTAATTGATTACTGTAAAAATGTCACTGGCAGTGAAGGGGTTAACCACTAGGTGGAGCTGTAGAGGTTAAGTGTGTCCTAGGGAGTGATTCTAACTGTGGGGGGGAGGGGCTATGTGTGACACGTCACTGATCACATGGAGCAAAGATCAGTGTCCTTGTCACTAGGCGAAACGGGGAAATGCTTGTTTACATTAGTGTCTCCCAGTTCTTCCTCACCGTGAGACGATCGCGGGTATCCCCGCGGACATCGAGTCCGCGGGACCCGCAATCGCGGTCACGGAGCCCCGGCGGGCATGCGCCCGCAAGCCGCCTCTTCAAGGGCAACATACAGGTGCGTTAATCTGCCTGTACGTGCCCTACTGCCGCAGTATATCTGCGTGAGGCTGTTGGGAAGCGGTTACACAGTAATCAGTGCATTTTTATAGCACTGATCGCTATATAAATGTCACTAGTCCCAAAAAAGTGTCAAAAGTGTCTGATCTGTCGGCCACAATGTCGCAGACCCACTTAAAATCACTGCCATTACTAGTAAAAAAAAAAAAAAATATTTAAAAAATGCCAAAAAAACCCTATTTTGTAGATACTATAACTTTTGTGCAAACCAATCAATATACACTTATTGCGATTTTTTTTCACCAAAAATATGTAGAAGAATATATATTGGCCTAAACTGATGAATAAATTTGTTTTTGTTCTTTCCTGGATATTTATTATAGCAAAAAGTACGGTAAAAAATATTTTCTTTTTTCAAAATTGTCGCTCTTTTTTTGTTTATAGCGCAAAAAATTAAAAACCGCAGAGGTGATCAAATACCACCAAAGGAAAGCTCTATTTGTGGGAAAAAAAAGGACATCAATTTTCTTTGGCTACAACGTCGCACGAATGCGCAACGGTCAGTTAAAGCGACGCAGTGCCATATCGCAAAAAATGGCCTGGTCAGGAAGGGGGAAAATCTTCCGGGGCTGAAGTGGTTAAAAAATAGAAAATAAACGCAACATTTACCCCAATGTGTTTGTAAAATGTGAGAGATGATGTTACGACGATGTTAATAGATACCTAACATGTCATGCTTTAAAATTGCGCATGCTCATGGAATGGAGCTTTAAACGCCTTTACGGTTTACCTGTTTAGAGATGTGAAGGAGGTCTAGTGCTGAAATGAATGCTCCCGCTCTATCGTTTGTGGCATTTCCTTACATGTGTGGTTTGAACACTGTTTACACATGTGTGTGTGTGTCTTACATATGTGTTCGCTTCTGCACGCAAGCACAGAGGGATGGGGCGCTTTAAATTATTTTATTTTTTTCCTAATTTATTTAACTTATTATTTTTTTACACTGCCCCTTTCATTTTTATTTTTTTTTATACTTTTATTCCTATTACAAGGAATGTAAACATCCCTTGTAATAGAAATAAGGATGACAGGTCCTCTTTATGGAGAGAGCTGGGGTCAGAAAGACCCCAGATCTCTTCTTTACCTTTAAAAGCAAAAGATTAAATAAATAATCTTTTGCTTTAAAAAATAAATAAATAAATACATACTTTCAGCCTGGACCGGAAGTGACGTCATGACGTCGCTCCAGTCCTCCAAGGCCATAGAGTTGATCAAAGAGCAAGTACTCTTTGATCGCCTATGGGAGCAGCCAATTGCACCATCGGGTCGTTTCTCTTGCCATTTTTTTTTCTCATAGGCAAAACAGGAAGTGAGAGAACCCCTGGTTGTCACCAGTGTCGCCAATTAAAAGATTTCCCCTCTATTTCTGTTCTGGAGACAACTGTAAATTTTGGTATTTTATTTTACTTTCACTTTCAATGATAATGGTAAACAGGAGAAATAGAGAGGGGGAATCTCCCTAACGGGGGGCACAGACTGCAATAAAAACCGCCAGGGGTTCTAGCCCCTCTCCACTCTATCCAAAGATAAAACAAAAAAAAAAAAGGGCTTGCCTGTAGTTACAATTAAACATACTGTTTAAAGAAAAAGAACAGAGGGCGCACCAGCCTAGCGCATTTCCTTTGCAACAATTTATTATTTAAAAAAAAAAATGTATAAAATACTCACAAACAAATGAATATGTCAAGCAAAATATAGTCCACCAAATGCTCCACCCAGCACAATCTGTTGGCAAGTACCAATTGTGGAATGAGTCCAGAAATTCTTGGTGAATGTCCCCTCCTCCTCAGAGCTGCTGGTGGATTATATTTTGCTTGACATACTCATTTGTTTGTGAGTATATTTTATACATTTTTTTAATAATACAGTGCATCTGAAAGGCTTCACTTTTTCCACATTTTGTTATGATACAACCTTATTCCAAAATGGATTCAATTCATTATTTTCCTCAAAATTCTACAAACAATACCCCATGATGGCAACCTGAAAGAAGTTTGAAATCTTTGCAAATTTATTGAAAAGAAAAAAGAAAAAAAATCACATGTACATACTGTAAGGGTCGGTTCACACGACTTACAGCGCGACTGCCTCAGGCGGCCCAAGACACGACTTAGCGGCGACTTGCAAAACGACTTCTGTATAGAAGTCAATGCAAGTCGCCCCCAAAGTCGTACAGGAACCTTTTTCTAAGTCGGAGCGACTTGCGTCGCTCCGATTAGAACGGTTCCATTGCACAGAACGGGACGCTACTTGTCAGGCGAAGTCGTCCCAGTGTGAACCGAGGCTAAGTATTCACAGCCTTTACCATGACACTCAAAATTGAGCTCAGGTGCCTCCTGTTTACACGGATCATCCTTGAGATGTTTCTATAACTTGATTGGAGTACACCTGTGGTAAATTCAGTTGATTGGATATGACTTGGAAAGGATAAGGTCCCACAGTTAACAGTCTATGTCAGAGCACAAACCAAGTCATGAAGTCCAAGGAATTATCTGTAGACCTCCGAGACAGGATTGTATGGAGGCACAGATCTGGGGAAGGGTACAGAAACATTTCTGCAGCACTGAATGTCCCAATGAGCACAGTGGCCTCCATCATCCGTACATGAAAGAAGTTTGGAACCACCAGGACTCTTCCTAGAACGCCGTGTGGCCAAACTGAGCGATCGGGGGAGAAGGGCCTTAATCAGGGTGGTGGCCAAGAACCCGATGGTCACTCTGACAGAGCTCCAACATTTCTCTGTGGAGAGAGAAGAACCTTCCAGAAGAACAACCATCTCCGCAGCACTACACCAATTAGGCCTGTATGGTAGAGGGGCCAGACGGAAGCCACTCCTCAGTAAAAGGCACATGATACCCTGCCTGGAGTTTGCCAAAAGGCACCTGAAGGACTATTAGGCCATGAAAAACAAAATTCTCTGGTCTGATGAAACAAAGATTGAACTCTTTGGCCTGACTGGCAAGCATTATGTCTAGAAGAAACAAGCACCACTCATCACCTGGCCAATACCATCCCTACAGTGAAGCATGGTGGTGGCAACATCATGCTGTGGCAATGTTGGTACTGGGAGACTAGTCAGGATCGAGGTAAAGATAAATACAGCAATGTACAGAGACACCCTTGATGAAAACCTGCTCTGGAGCACTCTGGACCTCAGACTGGGGTGAACGTTTATTTTCCAACAGGACAACAACCCTAAGCACACAGCCAAGATAACAAAGGAGTGGCTACGGGACAACTCTGTGAATGTCCTTGAGTGGCCCAACCAGAGCCCAGACTTGAACATCTCTGAAGAGATCTGAAAATGGCTGTCCACCTGTTGGAGCTTGAGAGGTCCTGCAAAGAATGGGAGAAACTGCTCAAAAATAGGTGTGCCAAGCTTGTAGCATCATACTATTTTTAATAAATTTGCAAAGATTTCATACTTCTTTCACGTTGTCATTATGGGGTTTTGTTTGTAAAATTTTGAGGTAAATAATGAATGGAATCCATTTTGAAATAAGGTTGTAACATAACAAAACGTGGAACAAGTGAAGCGCTGTGAATAGTTTCCGGATGCACTGTTAATTGTTGTGCCCTCTGTTCCTTTTCTTTCTAGAGTTCCACTTGGGTATCCCTGACCTGTTATGAGTGGCGGCACAGCGGAGACCCACGTTTTCAACCAGCCACACAGCAACTTCTCAAGTTCAGGACTATTGGTTTTCTTTCAACATACCGCTTACATGTCTGCTTCATTTGTTGTACAACCGTTGATCTTAAATCGGTGGGGCTGTTCACTTGTTAAAGTATATTTACTTACCCGATCCTCCACTCCTCTGCTCAGCGAGCCACACTCTGTGTGTCTATAGAGACACAAAGTCAGCTTGGGAGTGAGCCTGGTGGACAAGGGGCTTGCTATGGTGTGCACTCAGCAGGGGGGAGGAGCCAGGAGTGCCGGCAGGGGGGAGGAGCCAGGAGTTCCAGCAGGGGACCCAAGAAGAGGAGGATCCAGGCTGCTCTGTGCAAAACCATTACACAGAGCAGGTAAGTAAAACATGTTTCTTATGTAAAAAAAATAAAAGGTTATCCTTTACAATCACTTTAACACACATCTGCCTGATTTGCAGAGATTAAGAATTGTGAGTAAAGGGATTCATAATAGTGCCAATTAACTAAATCGCCTGAATCAAAATCAGGGAGGAGGGTGTTATACAGGCGCTACATATTGTGGAATTGTGTGAAGAGAAAAAAAAAGGCATATTGGCTACATAGAGCAGAAACTGGTGCAGCCCAACACAGATTGAGCCCCCAGCAAGTGACAGCAGCAGCACAGACTGAGTTCCCAGCAAATGACAGCAGCAGCATAGACTGAGTCCCCAGCAAGTGACAGAAGCCCAGCACAGCCTGAGTCCCCAGCAAGTGACAGCAGCAGCACAGACTGAGTTCCCAGCAAGTGACAGCAGCAGCACAGCCTGAGTCCCCAGCAAGTGACAGCAGCAGCACAGACTGAGTTCCCAGCAAGTGACAGCAGCAGCACAGCCTGAGTCCCCAGCAAGTGACAGCAGCAGCACAGAATAGGTCCCCAGCAAGTGACAGCAGCAGCACAGACTAGGTCCCCAGCAAGTGACAGCAGCAGCACAGACTAGGTCCCCAGCAAGTGACAGCAGCAGCACAGACTAGGTCCCCAGCAAGTGACAGCAGCGGCAGAGAATAGGTCCCCAGCAAGTGACAGCAGCGGCACAGACTGAGTCCCCAGCAAGTGACAGAAGCAGCACAGACTAGGTCCCCAGCAAGTGACAGCAGCAGCACAGACTAGGTCCCCAGCAAGTGACAGCAGCGGCAGAGAATAGGTCCCCAGCAAGTGACAGCAGCGGCACAGACTGAGTCCCCAGCAAGTGACAGAAGCAGCACAGACTAGGTCCCCAGCAAGTGACAGCAGCAGCACACACTGAGTTCCCAGCAAGTGACAGTAGCATCACAGACTGAGTTCCCAGCAAGTGACAGTAGCATCACAGACTGAGCCCCCAGCAAGTGACAGCAGCAGCACAGACTGAGTTCCCAGCAAGTGACAGTAGCATCACAGACTGAGTTCCCAGCAAGTGACAGTAGCATCACAGACTGAGCCCCCAGCAAGTGACAGCAGCAGCACACACTGAGTTCCCAGCAAGTGACAGTAGCATCACAGACTGAGTTCCCAGCAAGTGACAGTAGCATCACAGACTGAGCCCCCAGCAAGTGACAGCAGCAGCACAGACTGAGTTCCCAGCAAGTGACAGTAGCAGCACAGACTGAGCCCCCAGCAAGTGACAGCAGCAGCACAGACTGAGTTCCCAGCAAGTGACAGAAGCAGCACAGACTGAGTTCCTAGCAAGTGACAGCAGCAGCACAGACTGAGCCCCCAGCAAGTGACAGCAGCAGCACAGACTGAGTTCCCAGCAAGTGACAGCAGCAGCACAGACTGAGTTCCTAGCAAGTGACAGCAGCAGCACAGACTGAGTTCCCAGCAAGTGACAGCAGCAACTCAGCACAGGTCATCAAATACAGAACCTCATAATTAGACCAACTCCTACACAAGAGCAAGGCTTATGACTGGGTGCTAGGACCTGACTACTTCATATTGTAACCACCACCGCACCACACGCCCCCGTCTTTAGATGTGGTCAGCACTGTAGCTGGTGCTTAGAGCCGAGCAGACATCCGACGTGGTTTTGTCAGCGTTTTAATTCAAGGATTTTTTTTCAAAAGGTCAGAGTGACACAAGACACAATACAGTTTCACAGCTAAAAACTAAAGCCGGAGGATGAAAAAAAAAAAAAAAAAATCCAAAACCTCTCATAATATGCAGCTCAATAATTTAAAAAAATTGCAGCTTACCAATTCTTAGCTGTGGTGGCTGCTTTTGTTTTCTTTTTCAAGCTTTTCGTTCTTTTATTTCCCCTGGTGATCCAGCCAGTGAGTCTGCTGTATTTTAACAGACAAGTTCTCTTGCAGTTACAGAGATGAGACAAACCATTAAACACTGGCAGGGGTGATTAAAATGATCAGCTTTTATTTATTTATGGAAAACCTCTATCCCAAAAAGATAAAAACTGTTTGCTGTAACTGATTATAAAGTGTGAGCTGAGGAGTTTGGATTCAATTTGTTAGTGTATTTAAACCTGCTAGCACATCTAACACCCCCCCCCCCTCCGCCAGACTGACAATACTGATGTCCAAAGGCGCACCCTGTGCTTCTTCATCCAGAGTAAACTAACACAGGAGGTTTATTACTGGCCAGATCACCAGGTGGAAAAAAAAAACTAAAACTAAAGCAGCCACCACATCAAATGATTGGTAAGTTGCAATATGATACATTTTTTTTGGACCAGAAGACGCAGAGGTCCCCTGTGCAATTCGCCCCGGAGCCGCTCGGGATAGGTGTGAACCGGCTCCATAGAGAGCCGGTCACAATCTTCCAACATGCGAATTGATTGAGGGTTTACCCACATCCAATTTGCAGTAATGTAAACCCAGCCTAAAGGTAGATGGAGGAATCACTCCTGCCGAAAACCAAAATCTTCAGCAGTGAAAAACTACAAATAAAGAAGGAAGAATCTATCCAGTAGGAAAGTGTTGTCAAAAGAATAGGAGACAACTAGAGAACAGACAAAGGGGTCAGATACAAAACCAAAAGGACAGTCAAAGGTAAAATTCAAGAACCAAGTTGGGCAACCTGTCCAGGACAAAAAAAAACAATAGGATGCAAGAAGATAAAAATAGACCTGGAACCAGAGAAGTTTCTTCTGCCTATAGTCTTGGTTGGTTATCCCAATGATTTATGACTCCCTGAACCCCTTTTTTACATCTGCAAAGTAAGGGTACTGTATCTATATCTACTTTTTTATTTTATATAGTTTTTCTATTATGCTTGTACTTTTTAGAAGAACTAAGTTGGGCAACCTAACTAGGACCAAAACAACAGTATGCAAGACAATACAATAGACCTGGAACCAGATTAGTTTCTTCTGCCTATAGTCTCCATTGGTTACTACGATGAGTTATGACTCCCTGAGCCCCCTTTTTAACATCTGCAAAGTGAGGGTACTGTATCTATATGTACTTTTTTTATTTAATATAGTTTTTCTATTATGCATTTAATTTTTAGAAGAACCAAGTTGGGAAACCTAACCAGGACCAACAGTATGCAAAACAATACAATAGACATGGAACCAAAGAAGTTTCTTCTACCTACAGGTCTTGGTTGATTACCCCAATGAGTTATGACTCCCTGAACCCCCTTTTTTACATCTGCAAAGTAAGGGTATGTATCTATATCTACTTTTTTTTTTAATTTAATATAGTTTTTCTATTATGCTTTTACTTTTTAGAATAACCAAGTTGGGCAACCTAACTAGGACCAAAACAACAGTATGCAAGACAATTCAATAGACCTGGAACCAGATCAGCTGCTTCTGCTTATAGTCTCCATTGGTTACCCCAATGAGTTATGACTCCCTGAACCCCCCTTTTTTTACATCTGCAAAAAGTGAGGGTACTGTATCTATATCTACTTATTTTAATATAGTTTTTCTATTATGCTTTTACTTTTTAGAAGAACCAAGTTGGGAAACCTAACCAGGACCAACAGTATGCAAGACAATACAATAGACCTGGAACCAGAGAAGTTTCTTCTGCTTATAGTCTTCATTGGTCACTCATGAGTTAGAACTCCCTGAATCCCTTTTTGTACGCCTGCAAAGCATCTATATCTATCTGTATCTATATCTACTTTTCATATAATTATATACTTTTCTATCTTTTGATATAGTTTTTCTATTATGCATTCTCTTTTTAGAGTTCTACACCAACTTGTTTTACGCTTACTGCACTGGGTCGAGTGCTAGCTTTATGTCTCACAACACCCCTCCTTTGTGGTTATGTGTTAATGTGTGGATTTTTTTTATGTGTATTAGGATGCCTTACCTTGCTATATAGTTCAGTGATATGGTGTATTGTGCCATTCATTTGTTTGCACTTTTCTATGTAAGATAGCTGTATAGCTCAATGGTATGGTGTACTGTACCATATTTTTTTCTATGCAAGATAACCCCGGTATGGAAACCTGATTGTTTTTCGAATGACTCCTTTATTTCTGTACTTCTGCTGGTATTTTGTACATATATTTTAACTAAAATGCTTTGTTTGTGCTCGGAATGGGTGTTATTTGTACTTCAATGTCATGACTCTCTGCAAATTGGTAAAAAACCCAAAATGGTAGTGGAGAAATCCAGTGTTTTTTTCTGGTATTGGGAGCAAATCTCTAAATGGCTCCTAAGACATTAAGGTGGCAGATTTCAAACATAATTGGCCAGATTAAGAGTCAAAATTAGAAGCTGGATCCCAAACAAGGTAACACAAAGTAGAAACAATAACAGAAAAGAGGCCGAAAAAATATAAAAATAAAATATACTGATAACATTGCTGTCTATTTGTACTCCTCTGACCTGATGGTGAAAGTGGATTTTTTGGTTACTTGTCCCGAAAAACAAACTATTACTGCACATTAAAATTTCATACCAATGTTTTGTTTTTTTTTGTTTTTCCTATGCCTGTACTAATGGGACTACAACATAAACCTACCAACCCCGTAACAGAAGCAAATTGTAGGAAAACCTGAACCTTGCCAAGACGCAAGTGCTCACAGCTTTGTGTTTCCTAACTGAATCCCTTTATAAAACACAAAATTTCTAAAAAAAAACAAATCTTTTTATCCTAACTGCTAAAACAAAAACAATGGTTTTAAAATATTTTTCATAAGTTCAAACTGTATTGCATAAAAGGGATGTGTCAACAGTGGTAGGACCAAAAAAAAAAAGGCAGTTTGTTAAAAGTATAAAATAAATATAAAATAAATATTATAGCCCTGCATTCTAAAAAAAAAAAAATAAATAAATAAATAAATAAAAAAGTTGGTAGGAAGGAGGGAAAGCTTTTGGTTTGCATGAAGTCTAACATTATCTTGCTTCGATTCTTAATGAACTCTGACATCGGGAATTTCCTTTAGCGTCACTGCGGGTGTCTGCCCGTCTTTGTTACTCTTTTTTAACTTCCGATAAGAAAAAGAACTGCTGACGACAAAAGTAAAACGAGGACATTTCACTCCATTGTTGAGCAGATGGGTCACTAGGGGAAGTTTATGGACAAAAATGTACAAGGGGGGAAAAGTAAAAAAAAACTGGAGGGGAAAATAAAAAATAGAAATGTACAATATGGTTCAGAAAATAGGTCAGACAAAGGACTAAAAATAAAAGTTGAATATAAATTTAAGTTCTAAAGGCTACACTTTTTTCCCCTATTCCATTCAAAGTATTAAACAAAAAAAAAAAGTCCCAGTACATTTACTATCCCCTAGTCCAGGATCCATCACCGCCACTCCCTGAACCTCCTGAATCCTCAACAGAAACAGAGGGGAGCTGACTGGTAGACTCTTGCTGCCACCAGTCAAACTGTTGGGAGGAGGGTGCAGGAGGATGGCTTGCCGGTGTTGTGTGTGTCTATGGAGGCACACAGCTTGGCTCAGGCAGGGAAAGGTGTCTCCACAGCACACAGCTAGCTAAAAAGACACCCATAAATGGGGAACCGGGGATAGCGACCTTGAGACCCCTAGATACACGAGCCATGGGACTTTTCATAAGAAAAGGACTACACATAATAGGTATGTGTGGACCTCCTCTTCTGGAAAAAAAAAAAAAAACAGAGGGTTTAGTATCACTTTAAGATATAAATGTGTACACTCACATCATAACCCTCAAGGAAAACCCTACCAACCAACTTTTGGCAAATGTAGTATTAGGGCCCATTGAGATTGTTGCATTAATGTGCGATAAAGCATGACCAATGTTGGCTGCACTGTGGTGCATTTGCAGCCCATTCAAAATAAATGGATTGCCTCTAAACTAAAAACATCTATATTCTACAACATTCGAAATTCGAAATATTAAAACATTCTTTATGAATGCGTTTTTTTAGAATTACCAGTAACTAAAGTTTTATAGGAGAACCCAAAAACATTCAATTTATATTTATATCCAATCACATCGGTTCTCATATTCCAGTGTCTGGTAAACCCAAAGAAGATATAAAGTCAGAATGTAATGTGCGTCTAAAGGTACGGATATGTAGACATGGAAAAGACCTTTCAGTGATTGGAAAATGTTACTCATTTCCTTGTCCTTATTCCCCCAAAATATCTTCTGCTTTTTCTATAAATAAAGACAAGTGGTCAGTGCAACTTCCTTATTAGTATTATATCTATAGCTAAACTAATGTTAACTCATTTTTATATGCTCTTTTGCATATAATTTTATATTTGCACTATTCCAAAATCGCAGTCTTCTAAGAGACCAGGTTCTGATGCCCTTTGAGGAAATAGTTTTCCACACTGAGGTGGCTGTGATTATATAAGCATCATTGGGGGGTGTCTGGGATGTTTTAGAATACATCACGCTTTCTATAATATAATATACAGTAGATATTTAGTGATGGAAAAGGACCTGAGGGTCCTAGTAGATGATAGGCTCAGCAATGGCATGCAATGCCAAGCTGCTGCTAACAAAGCAAACAGAATATGGGCATGCATTAAAAAGGGGATCAATTCCAGAGATAAAACGATAATTCTCCCGCTCTACAAGACTCTGGTCCAGCCGCACATGAAGTATGCTGTCCAGTTATGGGCACCAGTCCTCAGGAAGGATGTACTAGAAATGGAGCAAGCTCCCCGCTAAGCTGGAAGAACATTTTACAATGAATTCGGTTAATTGGTAACAGGTCACTAACAAGTCAGTAACAAGATTGAGTAAAAAAGGGCATCTTAGAGAGTCAGAGTGTCTAAGAAGTAAAGATGGGCAGACATTCACCAATCTGTGAAAAGCTGCATCTAAAAATCTATTTAGGAATAATGTTCCTCAACGTAAAATTGCAAAGACTTTAAATACATCATCATCTACAGTACATAATATGAAAAAAGATTCTGAGAATCTGGAGAAAACTGTGCACCAGGGACAAGAGCGAAATGCCATATTGGATGCCCGTGAACTTCTAAAACTCAGACAGCACTGCATTAAAAACAAGCATTATTCTGTGGTGGACATCACTGCATGGACTTGGGAATACTTCCAGAAATCATGGTCTGTGAACACAGTTCACAGGATCACCCAAAAAATAAAAGGTAAAGCTCTATTGTGCAGTGAAGGAGCCACATATCTAAACATGATCCAGAAACACCGCCATCTTCTCTGGGCCAAAAATCATTTAAAATGGTCTGTTGCAAAGTGAAAAACTGTTCTGTGGTCAGGCGAAACTCAATTTGACATTCTTGTTTGGCAACCATGGTCCTCTGGACCAAAGAGGAGAGGGGCCTTCTGGCTTGTTATCAGTGCTTGGTTTAAAAGCCGGCATCTCTGATGGTACGGGGGGGGGCATTAGTGTGTATGGAATAGGCAGCTTGCACATCTGTAAAGGCACCAACAAGATATCTCCAGGTATTAGAGCAGCATATGCTCAGGCAAGAATGGGACAACATTCCTCTCCCAAAACCCCAGCAACTGGTCTCTTCCAGGCATTTACAGAAAGTTGTTAAAAGTAGAGGGGAAGCTACATTAATGTAAACATAGATCTTTCCCAACTTTTTTTAGAATTTGGGTTGTACTTTCCCAGCTTTTTGTTGCCCCATCACATCTTTTTTTGAAACGTGTTGCTGCCATCCAAATTACCTTATTTATTTTTTTCTAAAAAGGTAACTTCTCAGTTTAAACATTTGATATGTTTTTTTTTTTTTTATTGTGAAAAGAATGGGTTTATGAGATTTGCAGATCATTGCATTCTGTTTGTATGTAGATTTTACAACTTTTTTGGAACTGGGGTTGTATAAATGTAGCATGATTATTCTTTAATTTTCTTTGTTATAAATATAAAATCAGATCATATTTTGGCAGATCGCAGTACAATAACCTGCAGCATACTGTCATCATGTAATAAAGTTTTACAAAATGCACCATAAATGTCACATGTCACAAAGGTAACACTATAGTATAAGGATGTATAGCAACGTGAAAGATAATTGTCATGGAGGTGTTAGTGGAAGACAGCTTTGCAATATACAAAAAAGTAACACCAAATGCAATTCACAATCAGCTGTATATTATTGAAAACAAGACTGAAATAAATGTATGTAGTCTTAAACATAAGAATTAGTAAGAAAAGTAAAAAGAACCCTTTTTGATAGTTGGGTGGCACATTTTTTTTTTTTTTTGATTGTGTAAATCTCAGTAAATTGAATAAATCTACATGGGCACTTTTAAACACATAAACATTTGCAATTTGACTAAATTGAGAATCCGTTTGCTCACCAAGTCTTACTTTGATGTAGTGAACATAAACTGGGCTCCTAAGCGGTTTTATTCCCATCTCGCTGGAAGCGGACGATGGATATCTTGGTTTGTGTTTAAATAAATCTCACACCAATTTGTTGTCCTTTGTAGATAAGAGACAAAAATTAAACCTCTACGGCTGACTATTAAGGCACAAATAACTAAATAAGAGTATGTATAAGTATTTTAGTAGAACATTATTTATTAAATATATTAGATAAAACAAACATTTGAAGTATGGAATGTATTAAACATTCATGACACGATCACCATACAGGCATACCCCACTTTTAAGTACCCCATGGGGTTTATTTACTAAAGCTGAAAAGTGCAAAATCAGGCTCCCTTCTGCATAGAAACCAATGAGCTTCTAACCCCAGCTTGTTCAATTAAGCTTTGGTAATAAAACCTGGAAGCTCATTGGTTTCTATGCAGAAGGGAGCCTGATTTTGCACTTTCCAGCTTTAGTAAATAAACCCCATTGTGTACTTAAAAGTGGGGTATGCCTGTATATAAGCATAAGATATGATAATCTTGCAACCGACGCATTTCGGGGTACAGATATCTCCTTCTTCAGGGATGTATACTGAGGAGGAAAATACATATATGTTGCGGTGATGTAACAGATTGACATTCCATCATTTTACAATTAAAAACAAAGAAACCATAAAAAGGACTGTGCTTTCTGACTTTCTTCTCCAATGTCTCAACCATCAAAAAGCGATCTTAATACTGCATTAGTGTATCTATTCCAAATAACCGATTCTCGGCCCCTGCTAGTCCCCACAGAGAAAATTGGTAAGAGGGACTCGCTGAGGTCAAAAAAAGGTGGAGAAGTCCTGAATATTGAATATAAACAATGAGAACCGGCACCAATAGTGAATAAATTATAATATACAGTGGCTTGCGAAAGTATTCGGCCCCCTTGCACTTTTCAACCTTTTGCCACATTTCAGGCTTCAAACATAAAGATATAAAATTTTTATTTTTTGTGAAGAATCACCAACAAGTGGGACACAATTGTGAAGTGGAACAAAATCTTTTGGATTTTTGAAACTTTTTTAACTAATAAAAAAATGAAAAGTGGGGCGTGCAAAATTATTCGGCCCCCTTGCGTTAATACTTTGTAGAGCCACCTTTTGCTGCGATTACAGCTGCAAGTCGCTTGGGGTATTTCTCTATCAGTTTTGCACATCGAGAGACTGAAATTCTTGCCCATTCTTCCTTGCAAAACAGCTCGAGCTCAGTGAGGTTGGATGGAGAGCGTTTGTGAACAGCAGTTTTCAGCTCTTTCCACAGATTCTCGATTGGATTCAGGTCTGGACTTTGACTTGGCCATTCTAACACCTGGATACGTTTATTGGTGAACCATTCCTTTGTAGATTTTGCTGTATGTTTGGGATCATTGTCTTGTTGGAAGATAAATCTCCGTCCCAGTTTCAGGTCTTTTGCAGACTACAACAGGTTTTCATCCAGAATGGTCCTGTATTTGGCTGCATCCATCTTCCCCTCAATTTTAACCATCTTCCCTGTCCCTGCTGAAGAAAAGCAGGCCCAAACCATGATGCTGCCACCCCCATGTTTGACAGTGGGGATGGTGTGTTGAGTGTGATGAGCTGTGTTGCTTTTACGCCAAACATATCGTTTTGCATTGTGGCCAAAAAGTTAAATTTTGGTTTCATCGGACCAGAGCACCTTCTTCCACATGTTTGGTGTGTCTCCCAGGTGGCTTGTGGCAAACTTTAGACAAGACTTTTTATGGATATCTTTGAGAAATGGCTTTCTTCTTGCCACTCTTCCATAAAGGCCAGATTTGTGCAGTGTACGACTGATTGTTGTCCCATGGACAGACTCTCCCACCTCAGCTGTAGTTCTCTGCAGTTCATCCAGAGTGATCATGGGCCTCTTGTCTGCATCTCTGATCAGTCTTCTCCTTGTCTGAGCTGAAAGTTTAGAGGGACAGCCAGGTCTTGGTAGATTTGCAGTGGTCTGATACTCCTTCCATTTCAAAATGATCGCTTGCACAGTGCTCCTTGGGATGTTTTTGGGAAATCTTTTTGTATCCAAATCCGGCTTTAAACTTCTCCACAACAGTATTACGGACCTGCCTGGTGTGTTCCTTGGTCTTCATGATGCTCTCTGCGCTTTTAACAGAACCCTGAGACTATCACAGAGCAGGTGCATTTATACAGAGACTTGATTACACACAGGTGGATTCTATTTATCACCATCAGTCATTTAGGACAACATTGGATCATTCAGAGATCCTCGCTGAACTTCTGGAGTGAGTTTTCTGCACTGAAAGTAAAGGGGCCGAATAATTTTGCACGCACCACTTTTCAGTTTTTTATTTGCTAAAAAAGTTTAAAATATCCAATAGATTTTGTTCCACTTCACAATTGTGTCCCACTTGTTGGTGATTCTTCATAAAAAATTTAAATTTTATATCTTTATGTTTGAAGCCTGAAATGTGGCAAAAGGTTGAAAAGTTCAAGGGGGCCGAATACTTTCGCAAGCCACTGTATATATATATATATATATATATATATATATATATATATATATATATTAGGGCTGGGGAAAAAATCGATTTAAATCTTGAATCGAGTTGAGAGGTCAAATCGATTCAAAATTTAAGCCGGACGCCGCGGACTAGGCCGAAGCCGTGGCCTCGCCTAAAAACTCATGCCCGCAGCGCCTCCGGACCGGCGTTGACACCGCGCCGGGCCTGAAGAGCTGCGGGCAAGGAGTTTTTAGGGGAGGCCGCGGCTTCGGCCTAGTCTGCGAGGCCGGACGACGCAGACTAGGCCGAAGCCGGGGCCTCGCCTAAAAGCTCATGCCCGCAGCACCTCGGGACCGGCGCGGTTTCCAAAGAAAAATAAAATCGATTCGAATCGTGAATCGAGTTTTTTTTTAAGAAAATCGAAGATTTTTTCTTTTTACAAAATCTCCCAGCCCTAATTATATATATATATATATATATATATATATAATAAAGTCCTGAATATTGCAGTTGGAAGACAGCCAGAGCAGAAAAGCTCTTACATGGAGCGCTGGTATAAACTTAGATTGTTTTGGCACAAACACACGTCCTGACAGAACGTCTGTTTCAGCCAAAACAATCTAACGTCAATCTGTTACATCACCGTAACATATATATATATATATATATATATATATATATATATATATATATATATATATATATATATATATATACACATATATATATAAAAATATATATTCCTCCTCAATATTTACCCCTGAAGAAGGAGATATCTATACTCCGAAAGAAACGCGTCAGTTGCAAGAGGATCATATCTGTTATGCTTATATATGGTGACATTGTCATAGATGTTTAATACATTCCATACTTCACGTTTGTTTTATCTAATATATTTAATAAATAATTTTCTACTAAAATACTTATACATTCTCTTATTTAGTTATTCGTGCCTTAAAAGTCCACAATATGGGGTTTTTGACTTTAATATTGACCAAGGACCGTTGGGACGTCTGCAGGCCAGGATGTCACCGCTGGATCACTGGGCGGCTTTAACCTTATACATTGCCACTCGGTTTCATTTTTATACCTGTGATCACTTTTATGTACCACGATTTTTTAGTAATAAACAACCCTGATTTGCACTATGTGGAGGCATCCCCCTTTTTTTCCACATACTTCCGGGATCTGAGAAAATGTTTGAACCTTGGAACTGGTCCTGGCTTCCTTTCCTTCCTGGTGATCCAGCGGTGACATCCTGGCCTGCAGACGTCCCATCGGTCCTTGGTCATTCATACATCTGCCCTTGGTAGCATACTGCTCGATTGACTCTATGCTGATGGCAGTAGAGTCCAACAGTTCCGGTAAGCGCACTTACATCCACCTATTGCTTTGATGACATCTGAGCGGATATTTGGAAAGCTGATGGAATTTCTACACTGATTTCACTGCATTTGTCATAGACTTTTGTTTTCTGACAACACTCTCCTATTGGGATATTTATATATGTTTGCAGAGACATTTACTTTATACTACACATGGTGGTTTTCTCCTTTTAGCGCTACAATTTATTTATTTTATTGGTTCACATTTGTCACATTGTTTGTAGCAGCTTTTTTCCTTAACAAGTTGAAGGTAGCACATTAATCATCCCTTTTTTTCACTCTATCTGTCCATGCACACTACTTTAGGCTATTAGCATTTTTTGAGCTTCAGCGTGTTGGAGGGTTTCTTTGTTTCCAGCACATTCCTAAACGCTCCTAATGGCATTTTATGAGATTTCTTTTTCGTTTTGATTTAAAGGAACTGCAAAAACGCTAATAAAATGCTAACGCTCTAAAAACGCTACTACAAAAACCTGTTAGCAGCGTTTTTTTATTCAGCATTTTCTCTTTTTTTTTTAGCTTAGCCACTTCCGGACCGCTCGCCGTTGTTATACGCCAATTTTTTTACATTGAATACCATTGTTATGGCAGCAGATAGCTGCCATAACCCCGGTATATTCTTGAACAGCGGGCGGTCCGCTTTCAGATAAAAGTGGTCTCTGTGGCAGATTGGCCGCAAGATCACTTTTATCGGCGGCGGGAGAGGTGCCCACCCCCCTCCCGCCGCGTCCCGGTCATCTCTGCTGCTTACCGGAGCCGTCGGTAGCGGCGGAGAGGATCCAATCCTTTCCCCTCAGAGACACTGTGTTGAGGGAATGATGGCCCCACTCAAATCAATGACGTTATATAACGGAAGCAACGGCATACGTTACTTCCGCCCAACGGTCTTATTTTTATTTTTATTGCATTTAAGTGTAAATGTGAGATCTGAGGTCTTTTCCACCCCAGATCTCACATTAAAGTGGTCCTGTAAGCATTTTTTTTTTCTATTACAAGGGTTGTTTACATTCCTTGTAATAGGAATAAAAATGATCCAAAAAAATGTTTTTAAAGGTACAGTCTAAAAATAAAAAGTAAAATAAATAAGAAAAAAATAAAATAAAATTTAAAGCGCCCCATCCCTCCATGCTCGCGCGTAGAAGCGAACGCAAACGTAAGTCACGCCGCATTTGTAAACGGTGTTCAAACCACACATATGATGTATCGTCGCGGTCAAAGATTGTTGCCATTCCACGAATTGCAGCAATTTTGAAGTATGACATGTTGGGTATCAATTTACTCTGCATAACATTATCTTTCACAATATAAAAAAAATGACTGTTTTCTTATTTGTTTTTTATTTTAAAAAAAAGGGTATTTTCTCCCCAAAAATTGCGTTTGTATGACCGCTGCGGAAACACGGTGTGATATAAAATATTGCAACGACCGCAATTTTTTTTTCTCTTGGGTTTCTGAAGAAAAATATATATATTGTTAATGTTGTTATGTAATGTTTCTAAGTAATTTTCTAGCAAAAAAAAAAAAAAGATTTTAACTTGTAAACAACGAGTAGTGTGCATGGAGCCTAAAAGTTTCAATCATGTCTCCCCTTTCCCTTGTTTCCACCAGACTGTACATATTAGGTTGCTGAAGTCTCTCCTAATATGTTTTATCTCCCAGGGCTTTCACCATTTTTGTTCCCCTTCTTTCTAACATATCAAAATCTTTATACAATGCATTAATGACTGTAGTACATCTCATGCAACATCACACACACAATGTACTTCCAATATGGGCACAGGTAATAAAACTGTTGGTGATAGGTTGCCTTAAATCAGGTCAGTTTTCCTTCAAAAGCAGTTGGATTTTGATATTTGACCAGTTTCAAAAACAGTTGACCTACTTTATATATTTAGATTATAGGGCTGTTGATAGATTGGCCTTTATACTTTCAATTGTTTATGTGACTGAAAGAAGGTAGAAAGTGGTTGCAACTAGTAATAAATTGTCCATTTATATGGTCAGCACAACATTGGTCATTTACTTTGCCAATTTCAAACAGGAACCATTGAAAAAAAACCATCAAAGATGGCCAATGAAACTTAAGTCAGCCATACATGGATCGAAATTCATCCAGTTCAGCAGGGGCCAGCTGAAGTCGACCCTGTTGGGAGATGACCATAATTATTGATAGCGGCGATAGCAGCTGCTAGCTATAATCACAAAAGAATCCGGCAGGCTGGTTGTACCCAAGTTGATCAATCAACTTGGTACATTCAAGCCTGCCCATTAACAGTTCGAATCTCAGCCGGTTCCTACTGAACCATTCAAGATTTGAACCATGTATGGCCAGCCTTTAGCAAGCTTCTAATCACATCATTGAAATTGTTGGTGGCTGGTTGCCCTAATTATTTTTTTTATCTCGTTTGCGATCAAAATAAGGTTAAACCCGGAAGAAGAACCTGCCAGAAATCAGCCTGTTGTATGGCCACCACTAAGCCCATAAACAACTTGGCAACTGTATTGGCTTCCCATCAGTTCCATCACATTTGAAAGGTTTACAACAATATGTAACCCCAATGTATAAATTCCCTCGGCTCTGACTCACCAAAAGAGTGAAACTGCTGTGAAAAAAAAATTAATAACACCACAATGCCAGATGGACAGCATTTTTCAAGTGTTTTCCACCCAAAAAAAAAAATTTCAGCAAGGCAGATTGCAATCTTGACAGCACTCAAGAGCTGAGAGAAGGTTTCCAAAAATGGAGAGTGTATGGGCAGTACAAGGAGTGGAAAGCCATAGAGGGCTTAATCCTGGCTAAATTAATTAGAGGATGGGCCATGATTATGGAGTGGTGGTGTACAGCTTCATGAACAGGAATGTTAATTAATTTGTATTTCTATAGCACTTTTCTCCTTGGGGACTCAAAGTGTTGAGTAGATGAGACAGCCATCTCGGGTTTTCAACTAACTGACCCACCATCATCTCTTTGGAGTGTGGAAGGAAGCCAAAGTACCTGGAGGACATCACACACAAGCACAGGGAGAACATGCAAACTCTATGGGTTGAACTGGGTGCAGAAAGACAGATGCGCTAACCACTAAGACACTCTCTAACCAAACCTGCAATGGTCCTCTTCATCACACAGGAACTTCATTCATTCGTTCTCTTTTCAAATCGAGAAAATCTTGGTATAAGCCTTTCTTTAAAGTGTTAAAACCCCATTTCCTCATGTGGTAATTGGTGTCACCAGGACAGAAAGTCTCCCAGTTAAGGACATGCACAGCAATGAAAGTAGAGGTTGATAACTTTTTCCTCCCCACTTTTTATGTCTGCTATCTTAAAGGGTAAGTTCACCTTTACAGAAAACCTGTAAGGTGTACCTACACTGGACCCCCTTCCCATCGCACCTGGTCCGGGTAACCTGGAGTCCGGTGATCACCCATTCTGACAGATCGTATAGCCACTTTACCAGTCCAGGGATTTGCCTCTTCGCCTGCGGTGACAGGACGGGCTACGCGGGTTCTGATTGGTCGCGCAGCCCATGTGACGGTGCCAACCAATTGGAATGCTCCTATACACACCTCCTGACAAGGTACGTTTAGGAGATTAAGCCGAAAGGATTTCTAAGCCCCGGACCGGTGAGGTGGCTATACAAGGTCCCCTAGCGGGTGATCGCTGGGCTTCAGGTCAGCGGGACTGGGGGGGGGGGGGGGGGTGAGGAGGGGGTCCAGTGTAAGTTCACCTTACAGATTTTTCTGTAAAGGTGAACTTACCCTTTAAGATAGCAGACATAAAAAGTGGGGAGGAAAAAGTTATCAACCTCTACTTTCATTGCTGTGCATGTCCTTAACTGGGAGACTTTCTGTCCTGGTGACACCAATTACCACATGAGGAAATGGGGTTTATTCACCTTAATGGGGACACCGACAGCAAACAAAACCCAACTGAGGTTCTAACTTTTGTCACTTTATTCAAAACAAACAAATTTCAAGGTGGAATTTCACTTTAAGGAGCTTCTTGTTGCGCAATATCAGTCGACTTGAAGTGACAGAGATCCGTATGAGCCCGGCACTTCCTATGAAGTTCTTTTTCTACTGAACCTTTGAGTCTTTTTTTTTTTTTTTTTTTTTACTTTAGTTTTTACTATGTTACTCCTTTTAAAACATAAAAACTCTATCTTCACTTGCTCCATATTTGTTCCGGGTCGGTGATTCAAATGCTTTCCATAATATTGGCCTCCATGTTTCTCTTGTGACAACTTTAATTTAATAAGACAAAGTAAGAATGGGGTAAACCAATAGCAACCAGATTTTATAGTTAGCTCTGTGAAGGATGGTTTCTGATTGGCTCTTGCAAGTAACTGTAACCTATGTAGTATTTTTTGTACACAGTAGAACTAAAGACAAAACTTTTTTTTATTTTTCATTTAGAATAAAGTAAGGGAGGGTTATAACCCCTGCCATTTTTGTTTTTTCGCCATCTGTGTCCCATTGCCGAGATCCTTCACTTCCTGTCCTATAGCCAAACAAGAAGTGAGAGGAAATCCCTGCAAATTAAGGGAAATCCTTGGGGACCCCCCAGGTCACCAGAACTAGTGTCCCCATTGGAAGATTTCCCCTCCATTACTTTTCTGGGGGACAACCCAAAATTTGGGATTTTCTTTTACTTTTATTTTCAATGATAATGGTAAACAGGACAAATAGAGATTGTGAATCTCCTTAACGGGAGCACGGACAGCAAAAAAAACTGACAGGGGTTCTAATCCCTCTACACTCTATCCAAATAAAAAATAGAAAAAAAAGTGTTGCCTTTAGTTATACATTAAATAAATAAATAAATAAAAAAAAAACTGACCAATAATTCATTTATTTATAGGTAAAATTGATCCAGGGAAAATCCGATTGCATCTCGAGAGATCAGGAAGGATTTTTTTTCCCCCTGCTGGAGCAAATTAGATCATGCTTTGATTGGGTTATTTTTTGGCTTCCTCTGGATCTGAATTTTTGACATTACCAGCGCCAATTTCCATTATAAACATGGAAGACCACAACTCAAAATGTAATTCCTAAAATGTAATTATGTTCATGACATTATGATAAAAGTATTCTACTAACAGTGTTTGCATTATGAGCTACATAGAGAGAGCATTACCTCTAAAGGGATATGTAAATGTCCTTAGTAGCTCTTCATTCTGTATCACATTGGGGCTCATGTATACGGGGGGTCTTCAAAAAGTTTCTGCACTTTTTCATATTTAATAGAGTTAAAAAAAAGAGTGTGGAAACTCTTTAAAGAACCCTCGTAAAATGGTAAATTAGATATTATTCCATTTTATTTTCATGTAAAAAAAAAAAAAAAAAATGTATACTGGCATATCAGTGTGACCCCTGATATGCCAGTACACATTTTTTTTTTTACATCAAAATGTAATATTCAAATTTATTATTATTTTGCATATGTAAATATCATTCTCTCTATAATTTCAATTAAATTCACTTTTATTTACAAATACTTTCTGCTTTTTTTTTTTTTTTTTCTTTACTTAGTCTGATATGCTCCTTTATTTTCTATGGATCACAGATTTAGTTTCCATCTTAGTGCTACATCTTAACTGTTTTTTTTTTTTAAGTTTTACAGGTTTACAGTAATTGCAACAGTATCGTACAATACAAAGACATCAAATAAAACCAATGTGAAATATACAAAGAAAAGAACTGTGTGATCATTGTAGGTCAACCTCATATCTTTTTCCTGGAAGAATACATTTGACTTGATCCTTCTTAAACAGGTTCATCTGTCAAGGTCAAGAAGGATAAGAGGTATTCTATAGTCGTCCATAGCAAGGGGTAGGTGAGCTCTGCTTAATGTATGGGCTTACACTGACCGTCTTAGTGCCCGCCCCCCGTCACCCCAAAAGGGCTCTTGCTCTTGGGGGGGGGGGGGGGCGTACATCTGTGTAACAGTGATGCAAAGAAGGACGTTCTATCGTATTGTGTGTATGGGCCCATTCTATTGGTAGAAGGATCCCAGGCATTTACAAGGCTTAGTTTTAGGAGGTGGAGATTGTCTCTGGGATCCCTCCAGAGGTGTGTCTGTTTTTTTTGTTTTTTAATATTTATTGGTAAAACTACTTTTTTTTTTTTCTTTTTCTTTCTGGTTCAATCATTTTTATTGCAGATATAGCATTGAAGCATACAATAAATATTGGTGGCACTTAGGCTGCCCACGCAGGGGCTTAGATAGAAGTGGCACGTAGAAAACATGGAACATACAACATAAAACGGAGGAGGGAAAGCCTCCTAATTGAACGATCGCAGAAAACCTGAATGCAACATTCGTATATTATTTGGGGTAAACCCCATAGGGTGCAACCAGGACAAATATCTAGTAACTCAGCCTTGAATTAGTCCTGGGCATCCATCAAAAACTAAAAGAAGGCTAAAACCCCCGGAAAGAGAGATAGAAGAAAAAACGGCAAAAAAGTCAAAAGAGGAAGGTTGTAAAACTACTTTTTTTATTTTTTTTTTTCCTTTTACATTTCCTGTAAAAAATAAAAAAAAATTGAATTTCAGACGTCAATGAATTTAGAAAAAAAAAAATAATAATTTGTCCGATCGTTATAAGGCCTCTTGCACACTCTGCAGCTTGAAAAAAGCTCAGTACTGCGTTTTTGTTTTTTTTGAGCCCATTATTTACAATGTGCCTGTGCACACAGGCGTGTAAACAAGCAACGAGTATCAGTAAAAAAAATGTAAAAATAGGAAAATCTATGTTCCTGGACAGTATTTTGTGCCGATGCACGTAAATACACGTACATGAGCACAAATACCCGCATAGGAGCATAAATAGGAATGCATTTTCCCCAGGAAAGCATTGTGCGCGCGAACGTGCGCCCGCACATAGACGTGCAAATACGCACATAAATACACGCATATTTGCGCAAAGCAAACACCTGAAATTACGTCCAATAAAGCAGAAGCTCAAACATCAGTACCCTGTGCAAGAGACCCAAGCAGGTCACATTCTAGGCTATAGTGGAAAATTTCAGCACAGAGCACTTTGTTATCATCATAAATGTGCCACGAGTACCACTTTGTGATGTATTTGCTGTCAAGCAAATGAAGAAGTGTGATCTACCAGGATAAAAACGATATGACATGGACCCATCTGTATTGTTATGTGCGGCCTTGAATCCGTCCACTGCTATGTCTCAGCATGGCACTGCTATATTCAAATTATAGCAAATATTCCAATTATTGATATTGGTATATTGGCCAGAGGAATACACCTCCCTGCCTGCCCAGGGCTGATACAGTGTGTTGGTGGCAGCCCTCCATCGCAAAGATGGCCATATGGAATGAAAGCCATGCCCCGCGCACGTGCTTACCGAGAAATGGCAGCCATATTTTTTGGCTCATTCAAAGCAGCAATGGGGGGAACCAAAACAGTAAAAGACTTACCAGGTCCAGAGTAAGATAGGAAGTGTAAAATATATTTGCAGAAGCAGAAATATACAATTAAGGGCCAGTTTACATCACGTGCAGCCTGTTCTGCATCAAAAATGCATGGATAGTAGGTTATATGGTTTTCAATGGCATAGTAAACACCAGTGCTTGCAGTTCCAGAAAAAAAAAAAAAAGTAGAACATGCTGCTTTTTTTTTCTGCACTGGACTGTATTGGAACACAGTAAAACACATCGAAAACGCACTGCATGCTTTAAAAATGCACCGGACAGTGAAAGAAAAAATAGGAAAAAAGAAGAAAAAATGCACCAGACAGTGAAAGAAAAAATAGGAAAAAAGAAGAAAAAAGGCTCCGGACAGTGAAGGAAAAAAATAGGAAAAAAAAAGAAAAAAGGCTCCGGACAGTGAAGGAAAAAAATAGGAAAAGAAAAAATGCACTGGACAGTGAAAGAAAAAAATAGGAAAAAAGAAGGAAAAAGGCACCGGACAGTGAAAGAAAGATTAGGAAAAAAAAAAAGAAAAAAACGCACCGGACAGTGAAAGAAAAATTTGGAAAAAAGAAGAAAAAAGGCACCGGACAGTGAAAGAAATAATAGGAAAAAAGAAAGAAACAAGCATCCGGAAACGCATCAAAAACACACCAGAATGCACAAAAAAAATGCATTAAAACGCACATGCAAAAAGGCATTCGGAGGGGATCTGGAGCGCCTTTTGCGGTGTGAACCAGCCCTAAGGCTGGGCTCACACATATGCGAATTGGATGCGGGTTTTTCCGCATCCAATTCGCATTACAGGCCAGTGTGACCGGATCTCAATGGAGCCGTTTCACACATCTGCGGGACGGGCCGGCTGTGTGTGTTTCGGTCTGGTTCGGATCTGAATCGCACCTGAACCGGTGAACAGGGACATGCCGGACCCCATGCTGGAACCCGTGGCCGGAGGTATGTGAACCCGGCCTTAAAGTGAATGTAAAGCTTTAAGGGCCAGTTCACACTACATGTAGTCCAGTGTGTGTTTTTTCTGCATCAAAAACGCGTGGAAAGTAGATTATATGGTTTCCAATGACACAGTTCACACCAGTGCGGTCAGTTCCAGGGCATTCCAGTTCCAGAAAAAAAAAAAGTAGAACATGCTGCATTTTTCCTGCATTGGATTGCATTAGAACACATCAAAAATGCACCGGAATGCACTAGAACACATCAAAAATGCACTGAACCTCAGTACTGTTACAAAAAAAAAAACAGGAAAAAAGAAGAAAAAGAAATAACTTCATAAACACAGTGGAAAGTGCCAAAAACGCATTATAAATGTACATGCAGAAATGCATCTGAAATGGATTTGCAGTGCATTTTTTAGTGGTTTGAACCAGCCCTAAATCTCTTAGGAACAAGTGATTAGCGTAATCTGCCTAATGAACTTTTAGGGTTCTTTCAAACGCCCTCTATATAGCAATATAACAGGGATCACTTTTCATAGTACTGTAGAGTAGCAGCTGGCAGGCTTTTAGGGGGCAATCATGTCTGCCTTTTTATTTTTTTCTTATTTTATTCCTCTGATAGGGGATTTTGTATGACAAATACCACACACCCCAAACATGAGCCAAGTATTGTGCTTGCATCTGTAATGCTCTCCCATTGACCTTAATGGTCATCTTGATAGCCAATGCCACGTGCCAAGCTCTGCAAGCTGAGCTCAAGTTGTCACAGTCGTGGCACGTGTACGCCCCCCCCCCCCCCCCCGTCCAGTTACAATGATAGAATACAGCTAGGCAGCCAAAGGGCAGTAAAACTGTGGCTCATATGATTTATGGACTTCAGCGCAATTATGTCTTGCCCTCCCAAGTGTGTATAAAAATATGAATAATATACTGCAACCAACACTATAAATGAGGTTCAATCGCCCGTTTTAATTGGCCACCTGTGTGAAAGAGCCCCCCTAGACTGCAAATGTGGCCCCCCCACCCCAAAAAAAAATTATTTATTGTTGCTGAACGAGATATAACATCGCGGTCATTGAGTTTCTTATCACAGATATCAGAACTGTCTGATGGAGCCGTCTGACAACAAGATGGGAAAATATCAGAAGAGCAGCGATGGGAGATCACCTGGCACCACATTCCCAACACACAAATGGGGGGGGGGGGGGGGGGACACAAATACTGGAGACTTTTGAGGTGCCATTAAACAAATTGGTGAGAACATATTTAAGTTTATTTTGACGCCTTTTTTTTTTATCTGCAATATTTTTCTAATAAAGAGGTTTTCAAATTATTTTATTTTTTGGCCCTTTTTTTTTTAATAAATAAAAAAAATATATATAAATCAATTTGTTTTATTTACTGGCACCATAAAAGTCCCCGTGCTTTCGTATTTTTAAGATGGAAACATTCTGAAGCAAGACTGAGTAATAACATGAAAAGCTTAATCCCTATAGAGAAGTGAACTTATTGAGATATAGAAGTTATTGTGACACTCATGGACAACATCTGTAACTGTATACACAACAACCAAACCAAAAGGATATCGGAGTATGCAGGCCAGAGAAGGAGCATACATCAAATTTATTAAAAAAAAAAAAAATACATTATTGAGATGTTGAAGGGCTTTTATATTATTGAGATGTTGAAGGACTTTTATATTATTGAGATGTTGAAGGACTTTTATATTATTGAGATGTTGAAGGGCTTTTATATTATTGAGATGTTGAAGGACTTTTACATTATTGAGATGTTGAAGGACTTTTATATTATTGAGATGTTGAAGGGCTTTTATATTATCGAGATGTTGAGGGACTTTTATATTATTGAGATATTGAAGGACTTTTATATTATTGAGATGTTGAGGGACTTTTATATTATTGAGATGTTGAGGGACTTTTATATTATTGAGATATTGAAAGACTTTTATATTATTGAGATATTGAAGGACTTTTATATTATTGAGATGTTGAGGGACTTTTATATTATTGAGATATTGAAAGACTTTTATATTATTGAGATATTGAAGGACTTTTATATTATTAAGATGTTGAGGGGCTTGGGTAGATCCAAAAGTAATTAAGAAAAATTCCTTTAAACAAAGACATAATATAACAGCTTAATCAAAACTATGGAACAACATAACGGAACATCAATAAAAAGTACAGAGGTCATTATTAAAAAAAAGTTGGATTACCTGATCCTCATCCATGGTCTCCTCTACTCCTTCCTCCTCCACCACAAAACTCTCCTTCAGCTTCAGGTACTCCTCATAGTCCCGCTTCTCCTGCTCTTCCTTGGCTTTCTTCTTCTCTTCTTCCTGCGGAGAAGACAAAACACTGTTCAGCCCGGGGAGTACAGGGCAAAACACATTGCTGGTCCCGGCCAGACCATTCTCAGAGTGTGCTGAGGACAAGAGCAACACATCATCATCATCAGCAGCACTACTCAGTGACCTTTTATAGAGCACAGGCTGCTGAATTACCATAGACACTCCCTGACAGTGCTCAGTGTGGTTACTTCCTCTTCCAGCAGTCATTTTTTTTTTTTTTTCATTTAGAATATTTCTATAAAGGCTACTAATTTTGTTGTTTTTTTTGTTTTTTTTAGTTAAAAAACAATTTAAGTGTTTCTATTATTAAAATAAAAAATTAGGGAACTAAAACAGGCCCCCGTTTATTTATTTTTATTTTGGTTTCCATGTTTTCTGACATATTGGGGTTGATTTACTAAAAAAAGAGTGTAAAATCTGGTGCGGCTCTGCATATAAACCAGCTTCCAGGTTTTATTGTCAAAGCTCAATTGAATAAGCTGAAGATAGAAGCTGAATGGCTACCGTGCGCACAGCTACACCATATTTTGCACTCGCCAGTTTTAGTAAATCGACCCCACTGTGTCCTACATTTTTTCCTTGTAGTTTGGCAAACTAGAAGAAAATTGTAAAATCAGGCTTTTCAAATTAGAAAAAAAAAAAATTAGAAAAAAAAAAAAAAAATTAGAAAAAAAAATTAGAAAAAAAAAAAAATTAGGAAAAAAAAAAACATTAAGTAATTAAAGAAAATATTTATTGCATACAAAACCAGCGACTAGAACAAAATTTGATAAAAACAGCAACACCAACAAATCATACACAAGAAAAAAAATGTAAAAATTTGGATTACAAGTGAAAAATTAAAGCATGTGCTAATCCAGAAAATGTCGATGAACAGGTGGGATCTTAAGTGCAACATCAAATAATTGCAATGACGAGTTTTTTAACATACTTCTTTCAATAGGTTTCATTTCAAACCGAAATCAATAATAATAACAATAACAATAATAAAAAAATAAATAAATATATAAAATAAGGAATAATATTATAAATAAAAACAAAGCAACAAAACTTTTATATTATTATTTTTTTTTATATAACCGGACCCCTATGGTATCCACTGCAAAAAGACATCATCATTATCTGGGGTCAAGGGGACCTAAGCATAATTACGAACCCTTATTTATCACCTGTGTGTCTACATTACATTTTCCTGAGTTTAGAACAGTGTTTCTCACTTTTTTCTCACCTTTTTTTTTTTTCCACTTTTCTACAGCTTCTAGTAGACCATACAAAAAGTCCCCCACAATGCTCTAAGGAAATGCCCTTACTTAAGAGACACACACACACATATATATATATATATATATATATATACACACACACACACACACAGTATCTCACAAAAGTGAGTACACCCCTCACATTTTTGTAAAAATTTTATTCTATCTTTTGATGTGACAACACTAAAGAAATGACACTTTGCTACAATGTAAAGTAGTGAGTGTACAGCTTGTATAACAGTGTAAATTTTCTGTCCCCTCAAAATAACTCAACACACAGCCATTAATGTCTAAACCACTGGCAACAAAAGTGAGTACACCCCTAAGTGAAAATGTCCAAATTGGGCCCAAAGTGTCAATATTTTGTGTGGCCACCATTATTTTCCAGCACTGCCTTAACTCTCTTGGGCATGGAGTTCACCAGAGCTTCACAGGTTGCCAATGGAGTCCTCTTCCACTCCTCCATGATGACATCACGTATGTTAGAGACCTTGCGCTCCTCCACCTTCCGTTTGAGGATGCCCCACAGATGCTCAATAGGGTTTAGGTCTGGAGACATGCTTGGCCAGTCCATCACCTTTACCCTCAGCTTCTTTAGCAAGGCAGTGGTCGTCTTGGAGGTGTTTTTGGGGTCGTTATTATGTTAGAATACTGCCCTCTGGCCCAGTCTCTGAAGGGAGGGATCATGCTCTGCTTCAGTATGTCACAGTACATGTTGGCATTCATGGTTCCCTCAATGAACTGTAGCTCCCCAGTGCCGGCAGCACTCATTCAGCCCCAGACCATGACACTCCCACCACCATGCTTGACTATAGGCCAGACACACTTGTCTTTGTACTCCTCACCTGGTTGCCGCCACACACACTTGACACCATCTTAAACAAATAAGTTTATCTTGGTCTAGTCAGACCACAGGACATGGTTCCAGTAATCCATGTCCTTAGTCTGCTTGTCTTCAGCAAACTGTTTTCAGGCTTTCTTATGCATCATCTTTAGAAGAGGCTTCCTTCTGGGATGACAGCCATGCAGACCAATTTGATGCAGTGTGCGGCGTATGGTCTGAGCACTGACAGGCTGACCCCCCACCCCTTCAACCTCGGCAGAAATGCTGGCAGCACCCATACGTCTATTTCCCAACAACATCCTCTGGATATGACGCTGAGCACCAGTGTGCTCAACAGAAGTGGAACCTGTCTTGTTAAACCGCTGTATGGTCTCGGCCACCGTGCTGCAGCTCAGTTTCAGGGTCTTGGCAATCTTCTTACAGCCTAGGCCATCTTTACGAAGAGCAACAATTATTTTTTTCAGATCCTCAGAGAGTTCTTTGCCATGAGATGCCATGTTGAACTTCCAGTGACCAGTATGAGAGTGAGAGCGATAACACCAAATTTAACACACCTGCTCCCCATTCACACCTGAGACCTTGTAACACTAATGAGTCACATGACACCGGGGAGGGAAAATGGCTAATTGGGCATTTTCACTTAGGGGTGTACTTACTTTTGTTGCCAGCGGTTTAGATATTAATGGCTGTGTGTTGAGTTATTTTGAGGGGACAGCAAACTTACACTGTTATACAAGCTGTACACTCACTACATTACATTGTAGCAAAGTGTAATTTCTTCAGTGTTGTCACATGAAAAGATATAATAAAATATTTACAAAAATGTGAGGGGTGTACTCACTTTTGTGAGATACTGTATATTCCTTCATACACCTGAATGGAGCCTGTTAAAAAAAAATAAATAAATAAATATATATATATATATATATATATATATATATATATATATATATATATATATATATATATAATTTCAAAATAAATATATATATATATATATATATATATATACATATACATACATATACACATATACATACATATACACATATACATACATATATATATTTATTTATTTTTTTAACAGGCTCCACTTACAAAGATGGAAAACATGGTCGCGGGCATTTTTTTCCCTTCAAATGAAATTTAAATTGTTCAAAGTGAACTATTTGGCACTTTGAATTTGTATTTTTAATAGTAATCAAAATATTCATGAATTCTATAATTTGCCACTCTGATATTTTTTCATTTTTGCCTTTTTTCATCTGTTCTTTTATGACACATTGCTACAAGAAGCAACATAAGAACTTCAATAAAAAAAAAATCTCTATAGCAGTGAACAGATTTTTGGAAAGTAGGCCTCACCCTCTGTACATTATTAGCATGCATTGGTTTGTAAGATTTTAGACATTTTTTTATGTTTTTATTTTACTATTACCATTCACTGATTTTCAACTTTGGGTCCCAACAGCCATTTTATTTTAATTGTACTAGTACTAGTTTCAACTTTGGGTCCTAACAGATTGCAGCTGAGAAAAATTAAAATGAATCTCTAGGATTACCAGCATTACAAATTGTATTGTATATATAAAAAAAAAAAAAAAAGCCTTCTACATTCACTTAATAAAGGTCTGGAAAGGAAATTCAAACATATTTCTATGAAATTTACACCAAGGCGTGTGGCTTTTAGCTCTTATCATCAAAACTAGACATTTATGGTTATAATAATAATAATAATAATAATAATAATAAATTACAATTGTTATGATGGTATTAATATCAACATCTGGAAAGCAGTAAAGCGCAACTACAGAAATAAATCACACCACTACCTGAAAAAAAAAACTGTAATAAATATAAATTTACATATAACTTTTATGCTATGTCCAACTAAAATTATGTCAAACTATATAAATATTCTGTAATAAGTCTGTTGCTAGTGAACATAATAAATCATACGATAAGCCCAGATCAACTAAACACAACCAGAATACCAACTATGTTTCGAAATAATATTTTTTGCAAAGTTTATGGAAAAAAAATGTTGTTTAATATAAAAAAAAGTTTTCCAAAAACTTTCCGAAAAGTATTAACTTTCGAAACACAGTTGCTATTGTGGGTTTGATTAGTTGATCTTAAAAAAAAAAGAACATAAAGAATACATTTTTGCTGATTAAGCGATTTTTATTTCTAAATTTAAACTAAACCCGGCCGAAAACAGCTGGGTAGTAAGAATTTTTTTTTATTATTATTTAAAAAAAAAAGAAGGAAAAAAAAAAAGGAGTGTTATCCAGGTTTCTTTTTAAAGTTTGTAGCCGTTATCAAAAAGTTAAAAGAAAATGTTTTGTGTTGCTTTCATTTAGTTCACATTTGTGTTAGATGTTTTTTTTACAACACAATACGATGGAAACCCCAATTTCTGCAGATACTGGCACCTTTAACCTATCAGCAGGCAAATAACAGGATTGGATGTGATCTATGAATGAAGTATAAACCCCCTTTAATTTTATTTAACATTATTTATTTGTTTATTATGGCCCGCCCACACTTAAATGTTTTTAAGCTTGTAGCCCGAAGCTCAAAAATGCTCAACAAGTAAAAAACAATTTAGTTTCAGTAGCCCTTGGTCACGTCTGAGCGTCCTGTCGCTTGTAGCAAAAAGCCTGTCGATCAACAAAGTACATGGGCTACTTTTCAGGCAGAATTTGCGTTTTTGTTTCCATAGACTTAAATGGAAACGCCTAAAAAGTGCGTCATGATCTTTTTTCAAGCGTTGATTGAAACATTTTGTTGCACGTTTTCTGTTCAAACAGCAGCTCTCCGTCCCTTTTTTTTAGCAGCTCTCCACCCCTTTTTAACTATCTCTCCACCCTTTTTTAATAGCTCTCTGCCCCTTTTTTATCTGCTCTCCACCCCTTTTTAACTATTTCTCCACCCTTTTTCAATAGCTCTCCACCCCTTTTTCAGCAGATCTCCACTCCTTTTTCATCAGCTCTCCGCCCCTTTTTCAGCAGCTCTCCGTCACTTTTTAACTATCTCTCCACCCTTTATCAGCAGCTCTCCGCCCCTTTTTCAGCAGCTCTCCACCCCTTTTTCACTAGCTCTTCATCTCTTTTTCAGCAACTCTCCGCCCCTTTTTCAGCAGCTCTCCACCCCTTTTTCAGCAGCTCTCCACCCCTTTTTCAGCAGCTCTCCACCCCTTTTTCAGCAGCTCTCCACCCCTTTTTAACTATATCTCCACCATTTTTCAGCAGCTCTCCACCCCTTTTTCAGCAGCTCTCCATCCCTTTTTTAGCAGCTCTCCATCCCTTTTTTAGCAGCTCTCCATCCCTTTTTTAGCAGCTCTCCATCCCTTTTTCAGCAGCTCTCCATCCCTTTTTCAGCAGCTCTCCGCCCCTTTTTTACTAGCTCTTCACCCTTTTTCAGCAGCTCTTCACCCTTTTTCAGCAGCTCTCCACCCCTTTTTAACTATATCTCCACCATTTTTCAGCAGCTCTCTGCCCCTTTTTCAGCAGCTCTCCGCCCCTTTTTTACTAGCTCTCCACCTCTTTTTCAGCAGCTCTCCACCCTTTTTACAATAGCTCTCCACCCCATTTTCAGCAGCTCTCCACCCCTTTTTCAGCAGCTCTCCATCCCTTTTCAGCAGCTCTCCATCTCTTTTTCAGCAGCTCTCCATCTCTTTTTCAGCAGCTCTCCACCCCTTTTTCAGCAGCTCTCCATCCCTTTTTAACTATCTCTCCATCCTTTTTCAATAGCTCTCTGCCCCTTTTTTATCTGCTCTCCACCCCTTTTTAACTATTTCTCCACCCTTTTTCAATAGCTCTCCGCCCCTTTTTCAGCAGCTCTCCACCCCTTTTTTACTTGCTCTTCACCCTTTTTCAGCAGCTATCTGCACTTTTTTCAATAGCTCTCCGCCCCTTTTTTAGCAGCTCTCCACCCCCTTTCCATCAGCTCTCCACCCCTTTTTCATCAACTCTCCGTCCCTTTTCAGCAGCTTTCCGCCCCTTTTTAACTATCTCTCCACCCTTTTTTAGCAGCTTTCTGCCCCTTTTTCAGCAGCTCTCTTATTCAGCAGCTCTCTTATTCAGCAGCTCTCCGCCCCTTTTTCAATAGCTCTCCGCCCCTTTCTTAGCAGCTCTCTGCCCCTTTTTCAGCAGCTCTCCGCCCCTTTTTCAGCAGCTCTCCGCCCCTTTTTCATTTAAAAAACGACTGACAAAAGTTACAAAAACTGCTCCAAAAAACGCTTGAAAAACATGGCGCATGTAACCTTACAGGTACTTATATAATGCTGACAACTTACACAGTGCTGCATGAGAAATGTTGCACAAAGTGTTCAGGGCCATACACAGAGATTTGTGATGGGCTCGGGCATGTTCACCGAGAGAGAGGAGACTGAGTAAATGCTTCCTCTTGCCTAAAGCAGACTGATGACATCATTTTGGCCTAGGCAAAGTCCCTGGACTCAAGTACGTTTTTATAAAGGTGTTATATATTTGTTTTTGTTTTTTTTTTTATTTGATACAGTTGTAGGCTATGACATATTAGGAATTCATTAGTGCAGATTTGTAAAAATACTAAAAAGACCACTTAAAGGGTTAGTTGCCTATTTCAGACATTTTGAAAAGGTGAGCTAACACCCTACAACCAGTGATGGCAAACCTTGGCACCCCAGATGTTTTGGCACTACATTTCCCATGATGTTTAATTACACTGCAGAGTGCATGAGCATCATGGGAAATGCAGTTCCAAAACATCTGGGATGTCATCACTGGCCTACACCCTCCCCAGTTACTGCTGTACTTACAGTGCCTTGAAAAAGTATCCATACCCCTTGAAATCTTGTCATGTTACAACCAAAACGTAAATGTATTTTATTGGGATTTTATGTGATAGACCAACACAAAGTGGCACATACCGTATATACTCGAGTATAAGTCGAATTTTTCAGCACATTTTTTTGTGCTGAAAGTGCCCCCCTCGACTTATACTCGAGTCAAGCACTTTTCTGCAGCAAAAAAATTCATTTTCCGAACCGACTTTGGGGCCCCGTATCTCAGGCCCACTTAATGCTAGAAACCCCAAATTTGGTGTGCAAACCAAGTTGAACTGGTACCACAACATATCCAAAGCTGAAGTTCCTAGCACTAAGTGGCCCCGAGATACGGGGCACCAAAATCGGTTCGGAAAATGTCATTCTCTGCTGCAGAAAAGTGCTTGACATTTTCTGAACCGAATTTGGGGCCCTGTATCTCAGGGTAACTTGGCGCTAGAAACCCCAAATTTGGTGTGCAAACCCAGTGGAACTGGTACCATAACATATCCAAAGCTGGGGTTCCTAGCACCAAGTGGCCCTGAGAAACCGGGCCCCAAACCGGTTCGGAAAATGTCATTCTCTGCTGCAGAAAAGTGCTTGACATTTTCTGAACTGATTTTTGGGGCCCTGTATCTCAGGGCCACTTGGTGCTAGAAACCCCAGCTTTGGAAATTTTATGGTGCTAGTTCGACTGGGTTTGCACACCAAATTTGGGGTTCTAAGCACTAAGTGGCCCCGAGATACGGGGCCCCAAATTCGGTCAACTGTGTCCATCTGCAGCAATGTCATTTCGGGACCCTTTGGGTTCAGAGACCCCAAATTTTGGCTGCAGCTAGGGGGCATCTAGGAACCCTTAACTACCGAGTTTGAAGTTCAGGGGACCTATGGCTGCAAATGGGCACAGTGAGGCTGCAAATGGGAACAGTGATGCTGCAAATTGGCATTGTTGACCCTCTTTTCCACTTACAGTAGCTGTGCATTTCTCACCCTCGTCTTATACTCGGGTCAATACGTTTTTCCCATTTTTTTTGTGATAAATTAGGGCCTCGACTTATACTCGGAACGACTTATACTCGAGTATATTCGGTAATTGTGAAGTGGAAGGAAAATGATAAATGGTTTTCAAATTTTTTTACAAATAAATATGTGAAAAGTGTGGTGTACATTTGTATTCAGCACCCTTGAGTCAATACTTTGTAGAGCCACTTTTCACCACAATTACAGCTGCCAGTCTTTTTGGGGATGTCTCTACCAGCTTTGCACATCTAGAGACATTTTTGCCCATTCTTCTTTGCAAAATAGCTCAAGTTCTGTCAGATTGGATGGAAAGCGCCTGTGAACAGCAATTTTCAAGTCTTGCCACAGATTCTCAATTGGATTTAGGTCTGGACTTTGACTGGTACATTCTAACACATGAATATGCTTTGATCTAAACCATTCCATTGTAACTCTGGCTGTATATTTAGGGTCGTTGTCCTGCTGGAAGGTGAACCTCCACCCCAGTCTCAAGTCTTTTGCAGACACTAAGGCTAACTTCACACTGGCATTAGGAGCAGGTGTTTGAGAGGCGTTAAAAACGCCCCTCAAAAGCCTATGCACAAGATATTATAAACAGCCCATCGTGCTGTTCACACTAAGCGTTAGTGTCGCATTGCTTCAAAATTTAAGCCTCATGTTGAGTCAGGAGGCATTTGAAGCCTTTCAACACCTCCCATTTAAGTCTATGGCAACACTCCGCAAATGCTCTGGTTGGGGTTTTTAGTGTGGTTGCAGCGCATTAAAATTTGTTTATTTCTGTCACTTTCCATTATGGAGCAGTTTTAACGCTCCCCGACGCTCATCAAACGCTACAAAACCGCGCATAGGGTGTTTACGGAGAGTTTTTAATCCCCCATTCTAAAGCTCATTGGTGCCAATCTGACGCCCATACTAATGCCATACAAATTCTATAGGAGTGTTTGTTGAGCGTCAGAAATTTAGTCAAGTGTGAACAAACCCTAACAGGTTTTCTTCTAAGATTGCCCTGTATTTGGCTCCACCCATCTTCCCATCAACTCTGACCAGCTTCCCTGTCCCTGCTGAAAAAAGACATCCCCCACAACATGATGCAGCCACCACCATGTTTCACGGTGGGGATGGTGTGTTCAGGGTGATGTGCAGTGTTAGTTTTCCATAAAGACATGGATGAGCAACTTTGGCGTGGAGGAACTTGACTGGCCTGCACAGTCTCCTCACCTCAACCCGATAGAACACCTTTGGGATGAATTAGAGCGGAGACTGCGAGCCAGGACTACTCTCCAACAATCAGTGCCTGACCTCACAAATGCGCTTCTGGAAGAATGGTCAAACATTCCCATAAACACACTCCTAAACCTTGTGGACAGCCTTCCCAGAAGAGTTGAAGCTGTTAGAGCTGCAAAGGGTGGGCCAACTCAATATTGAACCCTACAGACAAAGAATGGGATGCCATTAACGGTCATGTGCGTGTAAAGGCAGGTGTCCCAATACTTTTGACAATATAGTGTACTTTAAAACAACTTGTAACAACACACGTGCTCCTAAAAGTTGGCTGAAGAAAAAGTGTTCTTTAAATTAAAAGCTTAAAAGCTTAGTGCTGGCACCTCCACGACTTCCAATCACTTTACAATTTGTAAATTTGTAATTTGTAAAGGGAAAAGGAATGAAGCTCTGCCTAGATACAGTGTCCTTGTCCCTTTAACCGTCCGATGAAATGTACTTTCTAGATTGTATGAAAAAAAAAGCAGATAAATCTTGTGTGCTGCAGTTCTCTGTGCTGTGGCACAGCAGCCGCGCGGGGAATTCCCTTTTACCCGTGGAGTTTTTCTGGTGAGGAAATGGTTTACCAACTGACACTTTATCACCGAGAGAGAGCTTCCTTTAAGTGCAAAAACAGTGTGCTTTGTACATGATCACAAGAGGTCTGCACTGATCTTGCCGTCTTCCTGTGTACACTCTGCATGCCGGCTCTGCTTTTCTCATCGTTCAAAGAAAAAAAGAAAAAAATTCTACATTTTTTTTTTTTAAATTAAAAGAATATTTTGTATGGAAGACAAGCGAACAGAAGTGTCTATATAGGCGAGATGTACAAATATCTCTGCACATTGGTAGCTAACCACAATGTAACCGTTTCTAAATCTTTATGCACCGTGCAATGTAAATGCATGTCACTTGTAAAACGCATATAGTATATATTTAAAGGCTAAGTCCACCATAAAATGAATAAATACCGTATTTATCAGCATATAACACACACCTTAAGTTCAAGAGGGAAGTTTCAGAAAAAATCCTTACATTTTAAAATAAGAGTCAGTGCTCTGCAGCCTCACCAGTGCCCATCAATGCAGCCTGATCTATGCCCATCTGCAGCCTCTAATATGCCCATTATTGCAGCCTGTTTAGTGCCCATCTGCAGCCTCTAACATGCCCATCTGCAGCCTCTAATGTGCCCATTATTGCAGCCTGTTTAGTGCCCATCTGCAGCCTCTAACATGCCCATCTGCAGCCTCTAATGTGCCCATTATTGCAGCCTGTTTAGTGCCCATCTGCAGCCTCTAACATGCCCATCTGCAGCCTCGAATGTGCCCATTATTGCAGCCTCTAACATGTCCATCTGCGGCCTCTAACATGCCTATCTGCAGCCTCTAATGTGCCCATTATTGCAGCCTCCAACATGCCCATCTGCGGCCTCTAACATGTCCATCTGCAGCCTCTAACATGCCTATCTGCAGCCTCTAACATGCCTATCTGCAGCCTCTAATGTGCCCATCTGCAGCCTCGAATGTGCCCATTATTGCAGCCTCTAACATGTCCATTTGCGGCCTCTAACATGCCTATCTGCAGCCTCAAATGTGCCCATCTGCAGCCTCTAATGTGCCCATTATTGCAGCCTCTAACATGCCCATCTGCAGCCTCTAGCATGCCCATGATTGCAGCCCATTTAGTATACATCTGCAGACTCGCCTTTGCAGATGATCGCAGCCGCGCCAGTGCTGGATGACACAGATCCACGATCTCCTGTGTATCCGGCGCTCAGTCACTCACAGTCCCGCCCGGCTCATTTGATGGACAGAACAGTGGTCAAATGCCGGGCCAGGGGGGGCAGGACTGTGTGTGACAGCGCCGAGTACACAGGAGATCACGGCTCTGTGTTATCCAGCGGTGCTCGTCCCCTCTTTCCACTCCGAGTAGCAGGTATTGGCGTATAACACGCGCACATGATTTCCACCTGATTTTCAGGGGGAAAAAGTGCGTGTTATAAGCCGATAAAAACGGTAAATGCACATTTTTTTGCAGGAACAAAAAAAAAGTGCATTTATTCTTTTTTTTCCCCATAGGAGCCTGCAAAACCTTTGCACCCGCGACCAATGAATAGGTGCAATGCCAGACTCATGCAGACTCTTTCTCCAGCTCTCTGTCCATACCAAGGTACGGGCTTTTCGTTGGAGAGTGCAATGCCAGGCTCATGCAGACTCTTTCTCCAGCTATCTGTCCATACCAAGGTACGAGCTTTCCGTTAGAGAGTTGGAGGAAGTGCCAGTGGAGAACTACAAGTCTATCTGCAGTGAAGACAGATGGGACTTGTCGTTCATTCATTCACAAAATAGAATGACAATCTTGTGAGGGCGGGGCCACGCCAATTTCAAAAGTAATAGTTGCTGGGGGGGGGGGGGAGAAGAACCCCTGCATGCTGACATAGGGGATGGGCAGTATGGAAACAGGGGGGCCCATTTGTACTGTCGTGTAGGGTACATCTTAAATATAGGTGTAACATGTATAGAGGGAAAATTAATTATTTGATCCTCTGCAGATTTTGTAGGTTTGCCTACTTACGAATAAAGGAAGGGTCTATCATTTTTATCATAGGTGTATTTTAAATGATAGAGACAGAATATCAACCAAAGACCCAGAAAAAAAAAAACATGATACAAATGTTATAAATTGAGTTGCAGGTCCATGAGTAAAATAAGTATTTGATCCCCTACCAACTAACAAAAATTCTGGCTCCCACAGATTGGCTACAGTATGTGCTCATGTGGTACACAGATTAGTTCTGTCAATTTAAGAAGGTGCTCCTAACGACAACTCGTTATGTGTATAAAAGACACCTGTCCACAGAATCTCTTTCTTCCAATCAAACCTCAACATCATGGGTAAGACCAAAGAGCTGTCAAAGGACGTCAGGGACAAGATTGTAGACCTGCACAAGGTTGGAATGGGCTTTAAGACCATCAGCAAGAAGCTTAGTAAGAAGGAGACAACTGTTGGAGCGATTAATCACAAATGGAAGAAATGCAAAATAACCATCAATCGCCCTCGGTCTGGAACTCCATGCACGATTTCGCCTCATGGGGTAAGGATGATCATGAGAAGAGTGAGGGATCAAACAGTGGTCAAGACCCAACTGAAGTAAGCAGGAAATATGTCCCATGAAGAAACCTCAGGAATGGGAGGGCCTGAACTCACAGCAAGTAAAGTACGTATTCCACATTCCATGATTAGACCTTGCAATGAGGATTACCGGAATGCCCTGGATTTCAATCATGCAGAGCAAAGGAGAAATAGGTTTCTGAAGGAGTACAGATCGCAAGTAGCCACCAGAGCACCCACTGCTTTGTACTTATTGCACTGTGTAAATACATGCCCAGTTTGTGCTTCACATTCAGTGCCCCCCATCTGTGACACAGGTCCTCGAACACCTCCAAGTTTTAACATCCAGATGCTGCCGGCTAAGGTACCCTGTCTGATGACCACCCCCCCCGGAATGTACACTGCTGACAAGGCTGAAATATCTGCCTAGCACAGGATCCAGTCTACCTCTCTTTTGTCGTAACAAGACTTTTGGTTTCTCCCTGAATATTCTGGGTCAGATGACCCTCCAGCAGCCCACAGCTGAGGGGAAAAATCCCTGGAGCTCCAAGATGTTGTCAACATTTAAGATATCCTAAGTTTAAGATATCCTATGCCCCTCAATGGATAAGAAAGAAATGCAAATTATGCTATAAGCATTATACAAAAAAAATAAACTTTTGTCTTGAATTTCTCCTGAAAAATATCACAGCTCTTTCTGTGCCTAACCTTATTCTGTAGCCTCATTGCTGTGTACTTGTAATGCAAGACCACCAAACACAGTGCCACATCTGACTGCTACAGTGTTAATTTTGGCATCAAATTTAGATTTAGTTTTAGTCGTATTTTAGTCATCTGCAATTGTTTTAGTTGTATTTAGTTGACTAAGATGTCCTACATTTTAGTCGAAAAAAAACTCCAGTACATTTTAGTCAACCAAAATTACCCATACGTTTTATGCTATGAGGAGCCTGTTCTCCATTTTTTCCTGCCACTGATTTTTTTCCATCAGGACCACCAACTAGCGCGTGGTGGGGATATTGGGAGCCAACCAGAGGATTACCCATGGTCATGGAGACCACCCAAGCCTTTATTGACCCTTTGTGTTATATGACAAGGAGGGTGTCAGAAACCATGAATCAGACTGAGACAGAAGTACAGTTAAATCACACTTGTTTAATAATAATAAAAAAAAAGGTAAACAGAGTAAACGTAGTCAAAACATAGCCAGAGTTCAGGAACCGGAACGAATAGTCAGACAAGCCAAAACGTCAGGGAGCCAGAGATCAGCGTAGTAGAACAGCAAGCAGGATCTAGAGCCAGATGGAATGTCAGCCAAGCAAGTCTTTAACAAGAACACAGGAGAGCGTCTCTAGAGATGTGACCAAGGTGAAGGCAGAGATCATCTGCACTGGAGTAGTAGGCAGGACTGACGAGCAGGATATCATTAACAGGTGAGTCATTGTGGAGAAATAGGAGCTGGCAATTAGCCGACAGCTGAGAGGCCAGCTCAAAAAAGGAAGGGCTGAGCCCAGACCTGACAGAGGGTCAACAACATCTGGTGTGTGGGGACCTTCATGTGGTGTTTAGGGCTCACACAGAGATGCTTGCCAGTCACGGTGGGCATCACATGGCGAAGGCTCGCAAGTTTGAGAGAACTTTGTATATTGGATGCCACACAGGATCATCGGAATTAAAGCGGCTCTTCAGTCATTTTTTCATCTTTCCATCTATTACACTTTCTTCACTTTTTTTCTGCCAGTAAATTCCTTATACAGCCCACTTCCTGCTTCTTGTTTGGTAAAAAGCCTAGGCTTATGACATCATGCACAGCTCTCTCTCCAACTCTAGTGAGAGTTTGCCAGGAAGGTAGGGAGGAATGAGTCATAGGAGGGCCAATAAGAGCGGCAGAGCTGGAGGGGGCTGGATGAGGGCAGAGATAACAGGAGACTGCAGAGATCCATGTGTATTCATCCATAGTGGAGAAATGAGCAGGTAAGCAGAGGTGTGAGTGTGTCTGTCTGTCTGTAAATGTGTGTCTGTATTAATGTGTATGTGTGTCTGTGAGCCTCTGTGTGTGTAAATCTAGGAAGTGAACAGGCAGCAGCTTCAGCTGCCCACAGTTAAAATGGCTGCAGCCAAACTTAGTGGAGGGAGATTTCTGCAGCATATTTGGCAAGTACAGAATCACAGTGTATAAAATAATATGCAAAGTGGTTGGAGGGAAGCTAAGAGAACTAAGAACTAAGATCTAGTGTAACCAATTGCCTTTAGAAGTCACCTAATTAGTAGAGTCCACCTGTGTGTAATTTAATCTCAGTATAAATACAGCTGTTCTGTGAAGCCCTCAGAGGTTTGTTAGAGGACCTTAGTGAACAAACAGCATCATGAAGGCCAAGGAACACACCAGGCAGATCAGGGATAAAGTTGTTGAGAAGTTTAAGCAGGGTTAGGTTATAAAAAAAAATATCCCAAGCTTTGAACATCTCACGGGGCTCTGTTCAATCCATCATCCGAAAATGGAAAGAGTATGGCACAACTGCAAACCTACCAAGACATGGCCGTCCACCTAAACTGACAGGCCGGGCAAGGAGAGCATTCATCAGAGAAGCAGCCAAGAGGCCCATGGTAACTCTGGAGGAGCTGCTGAGATCCACAGCTCAGGTGGGAGAATCTGTCCACAGGACAACTATTAGTTGCGCACTCCACAAATTTGGCCTTTATGGAAGAGTGTCAAGAAGAAAGCCATTGTTTAAAGAAATAGATCCCTTATAGTGCAGCGCTGTTCAAATCGTGAATCGTTAATAAAACACCTCTTACAATGCTATTACAGTGCCTTGCAAAAGTATTCGCCCCCCTTGGCTTTTTACCTATTTTGTTACATCATAGCCATTAGTTCAATGTTTTTGTTTTTTTTTAATCTGAATTATATGTGATGGATCAGAACACAATAGTCTAAGTTAGTGAAGTTAAAATTAGAAAAATATATACATAAAACTATTTTTCAGAAATAAAAAACTGATAATTGGCATGTGCGTATGTATTCACCCCCTTTGTTATGAAGCCCATAAAAAGCTCTGGTGCAACCAATTACCTTCAGAAGTCACATAATTAGTGAAATGATGTCCACCTGTGTGCAATCTAAGTGTCACATGATCTGTCATTACATATACACAACTTTTTGAAAGGCCCCAGAGGTTGCAACACCTAAGCAAGAGGCACCACTAATCAAATACAGCCATGAAGACCAAGGAACTCTCTAAACAAATAAGGGACAATGTTGTTGAGAAGTACAAGTCAGGGTTAGGTTATAAAAAAAATATCCAAATCTATCAATTCAAATCAATTGATGATCCCTAGGAGCACTATCAAATCTATCATAACCAAATGGAAAGAACATGGCACAACAGCAAACCTGTCAAGAGACGGCCGTATACCAAACTCACGGACCGGGCAAGGAGGGCATTAATCAGAGAGGCAGCACAGAGACCTAAGGTAACCCTGGAGGAGCTGCGGAGTTCCACAGCAGAGACTGGAGTATCTGTACATAGGACGACAATAAGCCGTACACTCCATAGAGTTGGGCTTTATGGCAGAGTGGCCATTACTTTCAGCAAAAAAACAAAATGGCACGTTTTCAGTATGTGAAAAGGCATGTGGGAGACTCCCAAAATGTATGGAGGAAGGTGCTCTGGTCTGATGAGACTAAAATTTAACTTTCTGCCCATCAAAGAAAACGCTGTGTCTGGCGCAAACCCAACACATCACATCACCCAAAGAACACCATCCCCACAGTGAAACATGGTGGTGGCAGCATCATGCTGTGGGGATGTTTTTCAGCAGTCGGGACTGGGAAACTGGTCAGAGTTGAGGGAAAGATGGATGGTGCTAAATACAGGGATATTCTTGAGCAAAACCTGTACCACACTGTGTGTGACTTGAGGCTAGGATGGAGGTTCACCTTCCAGCAGAACAATGACCCAAACACACTGCTAAAGCAACACTTGAGTGGTTTAAGGGGAAACATGTAAATGTGTTGGAATGACCTAGTCAAAGCCCAGACCTCAATTCAATAGAAAATCTGTGGTCAGACTTAAAGATTGCTGTTCACAAGCACAAACCCTCCAACTTGAAGGAGCTGGAGCAGTCTTGCAAGGAGTAATGGGCAAAAATCCCAGTGGTAAGATGTGGCAAGAGACTTATCCAAAGCGACTTGGAGCTCTGATAGCCGCAAAAGGTGGCTTTACAAAGTATTGACTTTAGGGGGGTGAATAGTTATGCACATTGACTCTTTCTGTTATTTTGTACTATTTGTTGTTTGCTTCGCAATAAAAATAAAAAAAAAACATCTTCAAAGTTGTGGGCATGTTCTGTAAACTAAATGATGCAAATCCTCAAACAATCCATGTTAATTCCAGGTTGTGAGGCAACAAAACACGTAAAATGACAAGGGGGGTGAATACTTTTGCAAGGCACTGTAAATATGTGCAAATAATTCAATAGTGAATTCACAACCAGTCCATATATATTTGAAAATGAATGTTCATGTGTAAACTTCAATAATTAATATAAAGCCAGTTCATATGTGACAATTCTTAATTACATCCACCGCTGTGCTCATCCGTCCTCACTAGGAGCTATACCATTACTTGTGCTAAACTGCCTGCTCACCTCAAAGATGAGTTAAAAACTTAATGAACTCTCCTTTACTCCTCCACGATCTCTCTCCTCCACATCGAAACAGCTGATCCTCCTACGCTCTCCCAGCTGTACACACGCGCTGGTAACTTCTAATGGATTGAGATCAGGATATCTCCTAAATTGTTCTACTGAGGAAGCCTAATCAGAGGGCGATACGCGTCTAGAGGGGAGGAGCCGAGCCTGTGACGTCACACAGCCCCCGTGAGTGATTGCCAGTGGTGAGAGAGCGGACGTATCTATTTGTATTGTGGAGATGCGACCCCGTGTCACAGGTGCATATGAGCAGTGTATGTCTGATTTTGGCAGGAATACTAATTGCACACCTGTGGGCTGGGTTCATAAACATCCCAGGAATAGAGGTCAGTGCTCAGACTTGGAGACAGCTCCGCCCAGCAGACAGGAAGTCTGGGCTGGGAGGTTGGGAGGGTCCAGTAGGAGACGGCTCCAGGAGGAAGAGACAGGAGGTCTCGGAGTCTAAGACTGCGGGTGGCAGCCTGTGTGTGCACGTCTGTAGCAGGCAGATGTGGCCCGCAACCAAAACAGCACGAAGCTGACAGTGAGTAAGCCAGGAGGCTATCGTTTGTTTATACAGTGATGGTGGAACCCCCCTGTGAGGGAAGATTACTGTTTGAAATTTTTTGTTACCTTTAAATAAAAGTGGGCTGCCATGCCCTAAAAACGCAGTCTGGAGTGGCACGTTTCTGGAAAACTGCATGCACCACTTGAACCTAATCACCCCGGATTGTCACAGTATATATGCGGTTTTAAAGAATATATCTTGTAAGTGTGCCTAATTTGGGTCTGTTTTAATAAAATTAGCAAGCAGAGAGCACTATGGTGCCTGTGTTTATGATTGCATGTTAACAACGGAACTGAGAGCAGCAGAGCTGAGCTGTAGGCGGGGAGTGAAGGAGTGAGATTGGAGAGTGGAACCATTTAGGAGATATCCTGATCTCAATCCATTAGAAGTTACCAGCGCGGGTGTACAGCTGGGAAAGCGTAGGAGGATCAGCTGTTTCAATGTGGAGGAGAGAGATCGTGGAGGAGTAAAGGAGAGACCATTATTTAAGTTTTTAACACATCTGTGAGGTGAGCAGGCAATTTAGCTGGTGATGGTGTGCAAAAGTAATGGTATAGATCAGCCTTGCTCAACCTTTTCAACACAGAGGAACCCTTGAAATAACTTTTCGATCTCACGGAACCCCTGCTAAAAATGACTATATTTCCAACTCATGATACATTAGTGTGATGGTCAGTGGGAAGAATGCTCCTTACACTTGTGGTCATTGGGAAGAATTGCTCCCTTACAGAAAGCTAAAAAGATCAATGGTGTCAGAGGGAACTTATCCGAGAGGCAGAAATTGCCAATTGCTCAAGGAACCCCTAGCAACCTCTGGAGGAACCCTGGTTGAGAATCCCTGGTATAGATCCTAGTGAAGACAGATGAGTACAGCGGTGGATGTTAATAAGAATTGTCACATATGAACTGGCTTTATATCAATTATTGAAATTTATAACACATGAACATTAATTTTAAATATATATGGACTGGTTGTGAATTCACTATTGAATTATTTGCACATTTATGATAGAATTGTAAGAGGTGTTTTATTTGTTGAACGATTCATGATTTGAACAGCGCTGCACTATAAGGGATCTTTTTGTACATTTTCGTGTGGTGAATCACAAAGAGTGTCGCGGCAGCTGTGGGTATTTATTTATATATTTTTATGCACTTTTGGCGCTGATTGTCATTATACACTATATATTGTTTAAAGAAACCCATAAGAAGTCCCATTTGAAGTTTGCGAGAAGTTATTTGGGGAATACATCAAACATGTGGAAGAAGGTGCTCTGGTCAGATGAGACCAAAATTGAACTTTTGGCCTAAATGCAAAACGCTATGTGTGGCAGAAAACTAACATTGCACATCACCCTGAACACACCATCCCCACTGTGAAACATGGTGGTGGCAGGATCATGTTGTGGGGATGCTTTTCTTCAGCAGGGACAGGGAAGCTGGTCAGTTAATGGGAAGATGGATGGAGCCAAATACAGGGCAATCTTAGAAGAAAACCTGAAAAAGACTTGAGACTGGGGTGGAGGTTGACCTTCCAGCAGGACAACGACCCTAAACATACAGACAGTGAAAGGTGGTTCTACAAAGTATTGAATCAGGGGGGCTGAATACAAATGCACACCACATTTTTCACATATTTGACAGAAATTTGGAAAGCCATTTATCATTTTCCTTCCACTTCACAATTATGTGCCACTTTGTGTTGGTCTATCACATAAAATCCCAATGAAATACATTTACGTTTTTGGTTGTAACAAGACAAAATGTGGAAAGTTTCAATGGGGTATGAATACTTTTTCAAGGCACTGTATATTCTTTTCACTTTTTATCTAAAATTATTTTAGTTTACTAAAATCTAATGGGTTTTGTTAAATTGAAATGCGTTTCTCTAGAATTTCCAAACTCATTATATACTCCTGGAGTAAAAAAATCTAGTATCATGTTCATTATATCAATATGATTATTTATGGTATTAAGGTTTAAACAAACTACACAGACACTCTGGACAGTGGTCTGAGGAGGCCTGTAATGCTGCACAGTGCTCTGAGTGGTGGTCTGAGAGGCTTGTAAATGCTGCAGTGCTCTGGGTGGTGGTCTGAGAGGCCTGTAATGCTGCACAGTGCTCTGGGTGGTGGTCTGAGAGGCCTGTAAATGCTGCATAGTGCTCTGGGTGGTGGCCTGAGGAGGCCTGTAATGCTGCACAGTGCTCTGGATGGTGGTCTGAGAGGCCTGTAATGCTGCATAGTGCTCTGGGTGGTGGCCTGAGGAGGCCTGTAATTCTACACAATGCTCTGGGCGATCTGAGGAGGCCTGTAATGCACAGTGCTCTGGGTGGTGGTCTGAGGAGGCCTGTAATGCTGCACAGTGCTCTGGATGGTGGTCTGAGAGGCCTGTAATGCTGCACAGTGCTCTGGACAGTGGTCTGAGATGCCTGTAATGCTGCACAGTTCTCTGGGTGGTGGTCTGAGGAGGCCTGTCATTTTACACAATGCTCTGGGCAATCTGAGGAGGCCTGTAATGCACAGTGCTCTGGGTGGTGGTCTGAGAGACCTGTAATGTGCTGCACAGTGCTCTGGGTGGTGGTCTGAGAGGCCTGTAATGCCTTCAAGCACAGCTTTCAACTTCAGCTTGTTCAGTTAGGTTTTGACAATAAAACCTGGAAGCTGATTGGTTTCTATGCAGAGCTGCACCAGATTTTGCATTCTCCAGTTTTAGTGAATCTCCCCCTTAGTCTGGCCCTTGCTGGGCTCAAACATTTACCTCTTTTAGTCTAAATGGTGGCAAAATAAAATGGGGATTAGTACATGTTAGATGTTGCTGTCAGCAAGCATACAACATGAAGCTCACAAATGAATATACAAAAATAAAAATGCACAAAGCTCAGCCTAAAATCTGATGGTATGATAGTCCTATTTTTCATTTAGTACTTTAAAAAAAAAAATCTGCCAAAACATTATAAACGTTGTAATCACACATGATGATCTATACACAGCATAAAGGTCAGAGTCCAACTTTAGTATCTGTGTAGGAGGGCAGGCGGTGTTTTTTTCCCCCTTCTGCTTTCTGCTGTCTTATAACAAAAGGCACTAGACTATATAATCCTGCAACCAAAACAGGGTGTGTGCAAACTGCAAACCGTACCACAGAAATAAAATGAAACTGACCACGTTATTAATTCACAATAAAAGGAAATGACCTAATGATGATAGAAAGGCCAAAATCCTTTGCTTACAGATGTTATATGTCAATGCATTATGTTGTTACCTTCCAGATTACCACCGAATTATGACTTATATAATGAATTTTGAATTACATAGTTAGTCTGGTTGAAAAAGAGACACAAGTCAACCAATAAAGCAGTAAAATAAAAATAAAAAAATAAACAATAAAAAATATTAAAAATATATAAATATAATATAAAAAATAAAACAAGTTCAACCAATAAAAAGGGGAAAAATGTATTATACAATCCTATATATGGAAAAAAAGATACAAGACAACCAATAAAACAAACAATAAAAAATATTAGAACATAAATATAATTAAATATAATAGAAACAATAAAAAAGGTTCAACCAATAAAAGAGAAAAAAAAATCCCCCCAAAAATAAAAATTAATTATACAATCCCATATACACAATCCTATACCCACAGTTGATCCAGAGGAAGGCAAAAAAAAACAGCAAAGCATGATCTAATTTGCTCGAGCAGGGAAAAAAAATCCTTCCTGATCCCCCGAGAGGCAATCAGATATTCCCTGGATCAACTTTACAACATATTAAGGACTGCCTATCCTGTTAGTCTTAACCCATGAGTATGCAAGGGAAAAGAATGTGGGTGTCAAAGATTGCTGTCCTTACATACATGCTTCAATCCCTGGTACTTGAAAAAGTGGAAAGAATTTTGGACTTTATATGAGGCCTCTGAAGTAATTATCAGAGATGCCTCCATCCCGGGTTTTGCGCAGTTTTATTCCCTTTATCTTTTCACTCATTTCATTCAATGTCTAGGCACATCAATAACATTGGTCTTTCTCTTATAGTGTGGTGTTTTTCGTGTTTTTTTTCTCACATTCCATCCCACGCTCATTTTTCACATTCCCCACCACATTCACGTTTATTTTCCTCCCACCTTGCCTACACCAGATTTGGATCTCTGCCTCACTAGCAATTTATCATCTTCATATACTGTTTATACATTTATACACATTTTTACATTTATTCACAGATGATTTCATGAACCATTGCTAACACATGGATTTTGGTGGGGTTCACTTCCCCAGCCACACCTTATCCTTCAGGATTTCCCGTCGCCTTGCCACTGTTTTTTGCCGCCTCTGCTCCCGGGGGAGACAATTGTCCGCAGCTTTGCCCTGACATCCACCGCCACACCCCATGCTCATTGGTAACCTGTAAGTATGGGTGAATGTTCTATCATTCCTCCTCCCCTTCTTTTGGTGTGTTCAGTGTATTTACTGTTCACCATTCAATCATCTAGACATCCCTACAGCGTCTGCTCCTGATGAGTGACGGAAAGTCACGAAACGCGTCGAGCTAAAGATGCAACAATCATGGTTGTACATCCAGTTGTTTGAGCTATCAGTGATCATTTTTAATGTATGGGATGTCATATGCAATTGTATTTTATGTTTACCTATTTACACTGCTATAAAATATGCAACTTCACCTCAGAAGGCTTCTAGGTTGCAATGTGTATCTGTGCCATTGACGTATTGTACCTTCTGTTGTATCCATGGAATAAAATCAATTTTGATAACCTATAGTGTCCCCTTGCTCTCCAGCTGCATGCCTTACGCAATATTTTTTTTAACTTTTTGCTATAATAAATATCCACAAAAAATACATAAAAAAAACAAATGTCTTTCTCAGTTTAGGCTGATATGTATTCTTCTACATATTTTTGGTAAAAAAAAAAGCGCAATAAGCCTTCATAGATTGGTTTGCGCAAAAGTTATAGCGTCTACAAAATAGGGGATAGATTTATGGCTTTTTTATTATTCTTTTTTTTTATTAGTAATGGCGGCGATCTGCCATTTTTATCATAACTGGGACAATTATGGCGGACACATCGTACACTATACACTATATGACACTATTTTGGGACCATTGTCATTTATACAGCGATCAGTGCTATAAAAATGCACTGATTACTGTGTAAATGACACTGGCAGAGAAGGGGTTAAACACTAGGGGGCGATCAAGGGGTTAAGTGTGTCCTAAGGAGTGATTCTAACTGTAGGGGGATGGGCTACCACTGACATGACAGCGATCACCGCTCCCGATGACAGGGAGCAGTAGATCTCTATCATGACACAAGGCAGAACAGGGAAATGCCTTATTTACAAAGGCGTCTCCCCGTTCTGCCTCTCCACAGCGCAATCACAGGCCGTCAGCGAACATTGAGTTCCCGGGACCCGCTCCCGCGATGTGCGGCGGGTGCGCGCCCGATAGGCGACAAATTCAAAGGGACGTACAGGTACGCCCATTTGCCCACCTGTGCCATTCTGCCGGCGTACATCTGTGTGCGGCGGTCGGCAAGTGGTTAAAGAATGACTAAAGTCAACACTTTTTTGTTTTTGTTCTGGATAGAGTGGAGATGGATTAGAACCCCTGTCAGTTTTCATTACTGTCTGTGCCCCCATTAGGGAGATTACCCCTCTCTATTTGTCCTGTTTACCGTTATCATGAAGAGTGAAAATAAAGAAAATTCCCAATTTTTGGGTTGTCCCCAGAAAAGTGATATAGGGGAAATTTTCCAATGGGGATACTAGTTTTGATGACCTGGGGGTTCCCAAGAAATGTCCTTAATTTGCAAGGATTTCCTTTCACGTCCTGTTTGGCTTTGAGACCAGAAGAAACAGTAATTTTTCGTAATGGGACACAGATAGCGAAAACTAAAATCTAGCAGGGGTTATAACCCTCCCTTACTCTATCCGAAATTTTAAAAATAATTAGCCTATGGTTCTACTTTAAGATAAAAAAAAAGCAGCGCGTCAAAAGTTAATAAGGATTTAAAGGAGAAGTCCAGCCTGAGCTCGTTTGGCTGGGCTTCTCCCAAGGCTCACAGGAGTGCAATTCGTTTTGTACTCCTGCGACCTGTTTTCAGCAGAGAGCGGGCTAAAGTCCGCTCTCTGCTGACGTCACAGGAATCAGTCCAAGTTCATCCTGACAATAAAGTCGGGATCCGCCAGTTGCCTGGACTGACACCCGTCTCAGCCTCTCAGTGAGCCGCTGCGCCCCCCCCCCTCCACAGCTCAGCGTTCCAATGAGCAAGGAGGGAGATCAGCGGAGAGCTGTGACGGACAGTCAGCAGCTCTCTGCTCACGGAGCTGTCAGAGCCGAGCGATTGGTGGTGTTCAATAGCTCGGTTTTCAGTGCTGCATCCACCAAGGTAAGTACAATTCCAAAAAAAAAAAAAAAAAAACCAAAAAGAAGAATTCACAATGCAATTGGATCAAATACGTGCAAAATTCGCACCGCAGCAGTGTGAACCTGCCCTTACCCCACCTTTGTTCTATCTTTTTCTTTTTACAAAGCTATGGCTCTGTACAGGAGTAGAAATAACGAGACAAAAATAAATACATTCTGCATTGAAAAAAAAGGGAATGGCTCATAATTAAAGTTTATGCATAGTTAAATCTTTTTTTTTATTTATGTACCGTATATACTCGAGTATAAGCCGACCCAAATATAAGCCGAGGCACCTAATTTTACCACAAAAAACTGGGAAAACTTATTGACCCGAGTATAAGTCTAGGGTGAGAAATGCGCAGCTACTGTAAGTGGAAAAGAGGGTCAACAATGCCGATTTGCAGCCTCACTGTTCCCATTTGCAGCCATAGGTCCCCCGAACTTCAAACATGGTAGTTAAGGGTTCCTAGATGCCCCCTAGCTGCAGCCAAAGGGTCCCGAAATGACATTGCTGCAGATGGACAAAGTTGATCAAATTTGGGCCCCCCTATCTCGGGGCCACTTGGTGCTAGGAACCCCAAATTTGGTGTGCAAACCCAGTGGAACTAGCACTACAGCATAGTTGGGGTTCCTAGCACCAAGTAGCCCCGAGATACGGGGCCCAAAAGTTGGTTCGGAAAATGTCAAGCACTTTTCTGCAGCAGAGATTGACATTTTCCGCACCAACTTTGGGGCCCAGTACCTTGGGGCCACTTGGTGCTAGGAGCCCCAAATTTGATGTACAAACCCAGTGGAACCATCACTACAACATACCCAAAGCTAAGGTTCCTAGCACCAAGTAGCCCCGAGATACAGGGCCCCAAATTCGGTTCGGAAAATGTCAAGCACTTTTCTGCAGCAGAGAATGACATTTTGCGCACCGAAATTTGGGGCCCTGTATCTTGGGGCCACTTGGTGCTAGGAACCTCAGCTTTGGATATGTTGTAGTGATAGTTCCACTGGGTTTGCACATCAAATTTGGGGCTCCTAGCACCAAGTGGCCCCAAGGTACTGGGCCCCAAAGTTGGTGCGGAAAATGTCAATCTCTGCTGCAGAAAAGTGCTTGACTCGAGTATAAGCCGAGGGGGGCACTTTCAGCACAAACAAATGTGCTGAAAAACTCGGCTTATACTCGAGTATATACGGTATTTGTTTAAATTTTTTTCAATTTTGGATAGAAAAGAGAAGGATAGGATAAAAAAAAAAAAAAAAACTTCCCATTTTAGACCATTGTCACTGGCACAAGTTGTCCCCAATGAAACAATTTCCTTGTGAAAACCAGGTATCCTCTATGTTTACGCCCTCTACACAGAAAATACCCCCACCGCGCCACTAACTCTCTGACTGTCCTCAACAGGATCTACATAAATGTGTATAAACACTTATGAAAATAATCATAAATTCCTTCAACACCCGTGACAGTGATGAACTCTAAATAAATAAGTGAACACACAAATGTGTGTATATATTGAGCTGCCCCCCTTACAAAACAATGAATGATAAAATATTTAATCCTACATATCAGTTAATACCACACTGGGCAAGCCGACATACAGGTTAAATGGAGGGCGCTACAAATTGTAGACCTTACAGTGTACATAAACAAGTGACACTCTCTTAAAGATTGAACTATCAAAGTGACACATATAAATAAATAAATATAAATAAATATATGCTTATTATTGTGCAATAGTGGTGATAACCTCTACTCCTATAACATTTACCTAGTGTGTTATAACATGCACATAAACTTAGACTAGACACTGATAGTAATATTAACCACTATAGTGCTATATGCAGCAGCAATAAATAAGAACACCTACAAGTGTTTCAATACGTGCTGTAAAAATGACAAAAAAATTTCAAATAAATTCTAAAACAATATCCAAACAGGTTGCAAGTGACAAAAAATGGTGACAAGAAAAGGTGAGTATCAAATGTCCCACACAGATGATTCTTAGGTGATCCTATGTCAAATGCTGAAAATCAACGTGCTTCTTTCACCACACCACCGTGCTAGTGAGACACTCTCCAGACCTGCACTCACCAAAGAGACATGCCAGCACTCTCATGCACGGCAAAACACGCTCTCTTTACCACACTCCAGGGTAAATGGTGTATACGAGGTCCAATGATGGTATTCAGTAGGTCCACATAAAAAGAAAATAAGTGCTCCAATAGTGTAATTCAGCAAACAAGTGGTGTGGTGAAAGAAGCACGTTGATTTTAAGTGTTTATACACATTTATGTAGATCCTGTTGAGGACAGTCAGAGAGTTAGTGGCGCGGTGGGGGTATTTTCTGTGTAGAGTGTCACTTTGATAGTTCAATCTTTAAGAGAGTGTCACTTGTTTATGTACACTGTAAGGTCTACAATTTGTAGCGCCCTCCATTTAACCTGTATGTCGGCTTGCCCAGTGTGGTATTAACTGATATGTAGGATTAAATATTTTATCAAACAATTTCCTTCACTGCTTCTTCGGGTGACAAATGTAAAACTAGAGATTTCCAGTCATTGTGGTCACCAGGACTAATAAAGAGGACAAATCTTCCCAACAAACATCAATGAAATATCTGGCAGGGGTTCGAACCTCTCCTCTGCTCCATCCAAAAAGAAACACTTTAAGTAATTAAAACCTTTATGATTAAATGTTAAAGATTTGATATGCACTGGTTTATTAAAAGCAATAACTTTTTAACCACTTTGCACAGCAAAATGATTTTTTTAAGCACATATAGCCACCTCAGTTGAAATTTCGTTTACAAAAAATACCCTGAGCATATTTTTTTTTTTAAGTTAGCAGAGAAATGTACAAAACATGCAAAACGAATTTAGTTTTAGTTTGTTTAAAGCATAACATTTTGTAAAAAAAAAAAAAAAAATGTATATTATTTAAAAATATTTCCACTAAATTATTTTCTCTTATTTATTATGGATTTCTGGACCCGAAATATGTGAACATTTTGATATGTAGATCAGCTCTGTATGGTTGATAAACAAGTGTGTTTATTTTAGATTTCAGAAGTTATTGGGCATTTTCCATTAGTGTGCTCTGCGTTCAACAGCTAATAATTGAATAATAAAAGACAAAAAAACGCATGGATGATTTAAAAAAGGAATCGAAAAGTTTGTTTGTTTTTTTTGCACCACCTACACAATTCTTTTTATACTTTACAGTCAGTTTGTTGCTGGGCACAAAGTTTCCTTTGATTAGAATGAATCATTAACCGCTTCAGCCCCGGAAGATTTTACCCCCTTCCTGACCAGGGCACTTTTTGCGATTCCGCACTGCGCTGCTTCAACTGGCAATTGCGCGTTGCACCCAAACAAAATTGGCATCCTTTTTTCCCCACTAATAGAGCTTTCTTTTAATGGTATTTGATCACCTCTGCGGTTTTTATTTTTTGCGCTATAAACAAAAAAAGAGCGACAATTTTGAAAAAGACGTATTATTATTTACTTTTTGCTATAATAAATATCCCCCAAAAATATATAAAAAAACTATTTCTTTCCTCAGTTTAGGCCGATATGTATTCTTCTACATATTTTTGGTAAAAAAAAAAAAAAAATCGCAATAAGCGTATATTGATTGGTTTGCGCAAAAGTTATAGTGTCTACAAAATAGGGGGTAGTTTTATGGCATTTTTATTTTGAATTTTTTTTTTTTGTAGTAAGGTCGGCTATCTGCGATTTTTATCGGGACTGCGACATTATGGCGGACACATCGGACACTTTTGACACTATTTTGGGACCATTGTCATTTATAAAGCGATCAGTACTATAAAAATGCACTGATTACTGTGTAAATGACACTGGCAGGGAGGGGGTTAACCACGAGGGGGCGATGGAGGGGTTAAGTGTGTCCTAGGGAGTGATTCTAACTGTGGGGGGGGGTGGGCTTCAACTCACATGACAGTGATCACTGCTTCCGATGACAGAGAGCAGTGATCTCTGTCACGTCAAAGACCAGAACGGGGAAAGGCCTTGTTTACATAGGCACTTCCCTGTTCTGAGGCTTCGTGACATGATCGCCGGGAGACCGGCGGACATCAAGTCCACCGGTCACGCTGTACACGGCGCATGCGCACCGCTATCCCCGGTTCTTAAAGGGGACGTACAGGTACGCCCATTTGCCCACCGCTGCCATTGTGCCGACGTATATTGGCGTGCAGCGTTGGCAAGTGGTTATAATGACTGAAGTTTTTTTTTTTACCTTCACGCATTCTATGTATAAAGGTAAAAAAACCTTCAATGTACTGCTCCCCTCTCAGCCCCCCTAATACTTACCTGAGCCCCATCTCAATCCAGAGATGTGCACGCGAGCCTCCGCTGTCTGGGGACTCCCTCTCATTGGCTGAGATAGCAGTGGGAGCCACTGGCTCCCACTGCTGTCAATCACAGCCAGTGAGCCAATGAGGAGAGCATGAGGGGCAGGGCCAAGCCACAGCTCTATGCGTCTTATGGACACATAGAGCAGGGCTTGGGAGCGAGCACGCACTAATGAACCAATAGCAAGCAGCTTGCTATTGGGGGCACTGGTCAAGGGGGAGGAGCCAGGAGCACCGATGGGGGACCTATGAAGTAGAAGTTCTGGGCTGCTCTGTGCAAAACCACTGCACAGAGCAGGTAAGTGTAACATGTTTCATATACTAACAATAAATAAACCTTTAGAATCACTTTAAAGTCTTAAAGTGTTACTAAACCCAGGACCCTGCGTTCCCTATATCTGGTCTCCCACAGTACACAGAACATGGACATACAATTATTTTAGTAAATATAAACTGCTAAATACCTTTTCTCATCAGCAGTATATAGCAGTCTTGTGACTTCTATCAGTGTTCAGCCAAGCAGTGTAGAGACGGCGGGGGACAGATGCAGCTTCGGACTGAGGCTGCATCCACCTAGGTAAGTGTAATGAAGGAAAAACCCCAAACACATACTTCTCATTTAACAGCGAGAGACAGAATAACAAAAATATCCAGAAAAACACATTTCAAAAAATGTTATAAATTGATTTGCATTTTAATGAGTGAAATAAGTATTTGACCCCTTTGCAAAACATGACTTAGTACTTGGTGGCAAAACCCTTGTTGGCAATCACAGAGGTCAGACATTTCTTGTAGTTGGCCACCAGGTTTGCCCACATCTCAGGAGGGATTTTGTCCTCTTTGCAGATCCTCTCCAAGTCATTAAGGTTTCGAGGCTGACATTTGGTAACTCGAACCTTCAGCTTCTTCCACATATTTTCTATGGGATTAAGGTGTGGACACTGGCTAGGCCACTCCAGGACCTTCATGTGTTTCTTCTTAAGCCACTCCTTTGTTGCCTTGGTTGTGTGTTTTAGGTAAATACCCATTCACGACCCATTTTCAATGCCCTGGCTGAGGGCAGGAAGTTCTCACCCAAGATTTGACGGGACATGGCCCCGTCCATCGTCCCTTCTATGCGGTGAAGTTGCCCCTTAGCAGAAAAACACCCCCACAGCATAATGTTTCCACCTCCATGTTTGAAGGTGGGGATGGTGTTCTTGGGGTCATAGGCAGCATTCCTCCTCCTTCAAACACAACGAGTTGAGTTGATGCCAAAGAGCTCAATTTTGGTCTCATCTGACCACAGCACTTTCACCCAGTTCTCCTCTGAATCATTCAGATGTTCATTAGCAAACTTCAGATGGGCCTGTACATGTGCTCTCTTGAGCAGGGGAACCTTGCAGGTGCTGCAGGAATTCAGTCCTTCACGGCGTAGTGTGTTACCAATTGTTTTCTTGGTGACTGTGGTCCCAGCTGTGGTGAGATCATTGACAAGATTCTCCTGTGTAGTTCTGGGCTGATTCCTCACCGTTCTCATAATCATTGAAACTCCACGAGGTGAGATCTTGCATGGAGCCCCAGACCGAGGGAGATTGACAGTTATTTTGTGTTTCTTCCATTTGTGGATAATCGCACCAACTGTTGTCACCCTCTCACCAAGCTGCTTGGCGATGGTCTTGTAACCCATTCCAGCCTTGTGTAGGTCTACAATTCTGTCCCTGACATCCTTGGACAGCTCTTTGGTCTTGGTCAGGGGTCTCCAAACTATGGCCCTCCAGTTGTTCAGGAACTACAATTCTCATCATGCCTAGTCATGTCTGTGAATGTCAGAGTTTTACAATGCCTCATGGGATGTGTAGTTCTGCAACAGCTGGAGGGCCGTAGTTTGGAGATTCCTGGTCTTGGCCATGGTGGAGAGATTGGAATATGATTGATTTATTGATTGGTTCTGTGGACAGGTGTCTTTTATACAGGTAACAAGCTGAGATTATGAGCACTACCTTTAAGAGAGTGCTTCTAATCTCAGCTTTTGACCTGTATAGAAGATAGCTGGGAGCCAGAAATCTTGCTGATTGATAGGGGATCAAATACTTATTTCACTCATTAAAATGTGTTATTCTGGATATTTTTGTTGTTATTCCGGTTTTGGGTTTAATATCGCTTTAAAGTCTCTAGAAGGGATATAATTAGGTTGATTGTTTTTCCCACCAGCTAGAGCTTTGCAATAAACGCTTCTGTGAAAGACTGACTCTTCCCTTATAATTACAGCTGTCTTCATCCTCCCACATTCAGTCTGCCTTGGTGACAGATGTTAAAAATATCTAACTGCCTAAACAATTCTGGGTTTCTATAAGAGAGGACTAAGCGATGGGTGAGCGAAGCCTACACATATAGAAGATCTAACATAGGTGTGACTCATAAGTCCTCCAGCAACTTTTCCTCTGTAGTACAGCTGGATTCTTCAAAGGGAGTAGGAAGAAAGTGTGAACCTAACCCTACCTTCAGCCACTGACACCTTCACACCAAACCCGATCGCTTTCTACATACAACCAGCAACACATTACAAAACCTATCATCACCGGGGACAATGAGTACAGGGCACACCCACCCTCTAGGTAAAATGGACCTGGCATCAGATACATTTTCTCATGGCGAGTGCAAGCAAATTAATTATTACCCGTATTTATCGGCATATAACATGCACAGGCGTGTACCACGCACCTATATTTTAGGAGGGAAGTTTCAGTAAAAAAACTAAAATTTTAAATAAAGAGCTTTGAAGCAAAATAAGGGTCAGCGCCAATCAATGCAGCGTCACCATTGCCCATCTGCAGCCTAATCAATGCCATCTGCAGCCTCACAATTGCCCATCAATGCAGCTTGATCAATGCCTATCTGCAGCCTCACAATTGCCCATCAATGCAGCTTGATCAATGCCTATCTGCAGCCTCACAATTGCCATCAACACAGCTTGATCAATGCCCATCTGCAGCCTCACAATTGCCATCAATGTAGCTTGATCAATGCCCATCTGCAGCCTCACAATTGCCCATCAATGCAGCCTGATCAATGCCCATCTGCAGCCTCACAATTGCCATCAATGTAGCTTGATCAATGCCCATCTGCAGCCTCACAATTGCCCATCAATGCAGCCTGATCAATGCCCATCTACAGCCTCACAATTGCCATCAATGTAGCTTGATCAATGCCCATCTGCAGCCTCACAATTGCCCATTAATGTAGCTTGATCAATGCCCATCTACAGCCTCACAATTGCCCATCAATGCAGCTTGATCAATGCCCATCTGCAGCCTCACAATTGCCCATCAATGCAGCTTGATCAATGCCCATCTACAGCCTCACAATTGCCCATTAATGTAGCTTGATCAATGCCCATCTACAGCCTCAAAATTGCCCATCAATGCAGCCTGATCAATGCCCATCTGCAGCCTCACCTCAGATTACTGCTGCCTCGGAGGGGACAGGGAGGGTGGCGGGACGAGCGCCGTCAGATTACATACAACGAGAATCTCCTGTTTACGTGGCGGCCTCTTTAATACAAAGTCCCGCCTCCTGGACAGGCTTCTATGATAGACAGAACAGTGGTCCAATGCCAGACCAGGAGACGGGACTTCCTATTACAGAGGCCGCTGAGTAAACAGATGATTCTCGCTGTATGTCATATGACTGCGCTCATCCCGCCCCCTCCCCGTTCCCTCCTAGGCAGCCCAAATTGCAGCATCGGCGTATAACACGCACACACTATTTGCACCCGATTTTCAGGGTGAAAAAGTGAGTGTTATACGCCAATAAATACAGTATGTATTATTCCCAGGTATTAATACCGCTTACAGAGATCAAAGTACTCCCCCTGACAATAATATCTTCATCTGCATTTCTCTCCAGAAGGACACATCCATTTATTTTCTGTTTTTGGCTTTGCTATTCAGCCTTCTGGCTAAGATCAAGTGCAGGTTACTCAATGTTATCAATAACAAAAAGACAAAAGCCCATGGGACTTTCATAAGAAATGCCAAAAAAGTAAGACAAATTAAAAACAAAGGTACTTTATTACATAGATAAAAAATTAAATAAAAAAAAAAAGTAAATGATAAAATACACATGGAATATTCCTTAAAGCGTTTGTAAACCAAGAAAAAAAAATAAAAAACCTGCAAGACAAAAGGCATAATGTGCTAGTATGCATCACAAACTCGCACTAAATGAAATACTCAACTTAGAAAGAAGCCCTCTCAGCGGCACCCGGTCACCTCTGAGAGGGCTTACATCTTTCTTCCGGGATCGCTGGCTCCAGCGCTATGAATGGGCGGAGCCGCGATGACGTCACGCCCGCACATTCGCACGAGAGCCCTTGGTTCCGGCAAGAAGCTCTGACACGGTAGGCTGGACCTTCAGAGCGCATGCACCGCTGACGTCACTGGCTGCATGCAGGGTGAATATCTCCTAAACCCTACAGGTTTAGGAGATATTAATTTTACCTACAGGTATCCCTTATTATAGGCTTACCTGTAGGTAAAAATCACAAAGCGGTAGGTAAAGATCCCGCTTTAATAAGCAATTGTATTACTTCCGCCACATATTGGTTTGCAAAATACACCATGAGGTACCAAAAGTATTGGGACGCCTGCCTTTACAGGCACATAAACTTTAATGACATCCCAGTTTTCGTCCGTAGGGTTCAATATTGAGTTGGCCCACCCTTTGCAGCTATAACAGCTTCAACTCTTCTGGGAAGGCTGTCCACAAGGTCTAGGAGTGTGTCTATGGGAATGTTTGACCATTCTTCCAAAAGTGAATTTGTGAGGTCAGGCACTGATGTTGGACGAGGAGGCCTGGCTCACAGTCTCTGCTCTAATTCATCAGGTGTTTTATCAGGTTTAGGTCAGGACTCTGTGCAAGCCAGTAAAGTTCCTCCACCCCAAACTCGCTCATTCATGTCTTTATGGACTTTGCTTTGTGCACTGGTGCAAACCATTTGGTGGAGGGGAGATTATGATGTGGGGTTGTTTTTCAGGGGTTGGGCTTGGTCCCTTGGTTCCAGTGAAGGGAACTCTGAGCCTAGGTTCGCACTGATGCGATGCGGGAACCAGCACAATTACATCGCTGGTTCCCGTAGCGGTTCGCAGAAGGCAGTGTGATTACATTGTTAATGACACCCCCAGATCGGTTCACAAATCGCAGTGCGAACTGCGACCTCGCACAGGAATCAGATCGCATAGGTGAGAACACCCATGCATTCACCTATGGCTGATCTCGCATCTCACAGACATCGCATGTGATCGGCACCGCAGGTGCGGGTGCAAATCACATGCAATGTCTGATCACACTGGTGTGAACCTGGGCTTAATATGTCAGCATACCAAGACAATTTGTACAATATCATACCAACTTTGGGATGGCCCCTCCCTGTTCCAACATGACAGCGCACCAGTGCACAAAGCAAGGTCCATAAAGACATGCATGAGTGTGTACCACATGAGCACAGTCTGTAGCCGGTCTGTGGGAGCCAGAATTATTGTTGGTTGCTTAGAGATCAAATACTTATTTTACTCACTGAACTGCAACTCAATTTATAACATTTGTATCATGTGGTTTTTTTTCTGGATTTTTGGTTGATATTCTGTCTCTATCATTTAAAATACTGTATATACTCGAGTATAAGCCAAGTTTTTCAGCACATTTTTTTGTGTTGAAGAAGCCCCCTTAGCTTATATTCGAGTCATTGTGCCCATCTGCAGCCTCATGCGCCTGATCTCCCGGCGCTGTGACAGTCTAGTCGGCGGCCATCCAGTTTAACAAAGCCCCGCCTTCTCCTCGTCCTCATCCGTGATAGGCGGAACACTGACTCACTGCTGGGAAACTGAATCAGTGTTCCGTCACGGACGAGGAGGAGGCGGGGCTTTGTTACACTGGACGGTCGTCGACTAGACTGCATGTCACAGCGCCAGTGTTCTGGAGATCGGAGATCAGGTACATGAGGCTGCAGATGGCACAGTGAGGCATGAAGACGGCACAGTGGGGCATGAAGACGGCACAGTGGGGCATGAAGACGGCACAGTGGGGCATGAAGACGGCACAGTGGGGTTATGAAGACGGCACAGTGGGCCATGGAGACGGCACAGTGGGGCATGAAGACGGCACAGTGGGGCATGAAGACGGCACAGTGGGGCATGAAGACGGCACAGTGGGGCATGAAGACGGCGCAGTGGGGCATGGAGACGGCACAGTGAGGCATGCAGATGGCACAGTGAGGCATGCAGATGGCACAGTGAGGCATGCAGATGGCACAGTGAGGCATGCAGATGGCACAGTGAGGCATGCAGATGGCACAGTGAGGCATGCAGATGGCACAGTGAGTCATGAAGATGGCACAGGGAGGCATGCAGATGGGCACTGTTGACCCTCTTTCCACTTACAGTAGCTGCTGCATTTCCCATCCTAGGCTTATACTCGAGTCAGTACGTTTTCCGTGGTAAAATTAGGTGCCTCGGCTTATATTCGGGTCGGCTCATACTCGAGTATATATGGTAAACCTATGATAAAAATGATAGACCCTTCATTTCTTTGTAAGAGGGAAAACTTACAAAATCTGCAGGGGTCAAATAATGTGCCGTAAACAGCGGATGCCTGTCACGGGAGTGACTTCATCGCAGATCCAGCCAGTCGCACGAGTCCGCGAAACCCGGAAAAAGAAGACAGGGTGAAGTTGTGAGCGCCTACAGCGGTGACAGCTTGGTGCGGGAAGGGCTTCGTCTTAAGGCAAGATTAACATATTTTGCTAGTATGTGATACACGGTCTCCGCTGCCATTGTAGATGCCTTATGTCATAAGAGACCTCAGAGAATTCTGGTTTTCACGCAAACAACACTTGTCTGCTAGATTCACACAATAGGTAAGAAGATCAGCAAACCACCAACACTCTGCAGCACTCGTAATCGGTAAGCAGAGTCTGCATGTGTAAGGAGACATTATGGTGGCCCCCTTCATATAGAATTATAAAATATGCAAAGATAAAGGTTTTTTCTTTTTCAAACCATAACAAGATTTTTTTACAAGTCTGATCTGATCATTAACTACTTCCCACCCGGCCAATGTACATAAACGGCCGGGTGGGCGCTCTCTCCTTCTGAGTGGACGTTCAGGAACGTCCCTCAGAAGGAGCGGGATCGCGCGCGCGCGTGCCCGCGCAGCGGCGCGATCCCGATGCGCTCGTGTCCCCCGGACACGGCGCATCTCGGATCGGCAGGAGGGCTCTGTGATTGGCCCTCCTGATCACATGACGGCCGTGTCCAATCACAGCTGTCATGTGATGTAAACACAACCGGTTGCTAGGCGATCAGCTCTCCTCTCCTCACACGGAAGTTGTCGCTGAGGAGGAGAGGAGAGGGGATCGCTGCAGCCGGCTGATGATCAGTGAGTATGAGCTGTTTTTTACAGCTTTTTACTCACTGATCACCAACCTAGTGTCAACACACATGTAAATACATACATGTAAAACACACACATGTCCCCACATAATGTAAAACACACACATGTCCCCACATAATGTAAAACACACATGTCCCCAAAACACATGTCCCCAAATAATAAAAAAAGCTGTCCCCCACATATGTCACACTAAAATCACATGTCCCAATGGTAATCTGCACACATATGTACGTGATCACCTGCACACATCTGTACATGATCATTTGCGTACATATGTCCGTGATCACACAAACCAATTATTATACACTTAACAGGATTTTTTTTTATCAAAAACATGTAGCAGAATACATTTTGGCTTAAATTTATGACAAAATTCGATTTTACTGGATTTCTTTTAAAACAGAAAAAAGAAAATATTGTTTTTTTTCCAAATTTCCACTATTTTTGTGCTTATATCGCAAAAAAAAAAAAATGGAGTCGTGAATAAATACCACCAAAAGAAAGCTCTATTTGTGCGAACAAAATGATAAAAATTTCATTTGGGTACAGTGTAGCATGACCGAGTAATTGTCATTAAAAGTGCGAGAGCGCTGAAAGCTGAAAATTGGTCTGGGAAGGAAGGGGGCGAAAGTGCCCAGTATTGAGGTGGTTAAAAAGATTAAAGATTTATTTTATGCATCCCACAGGATCCGCGGTATTTGAAGTCCACACTGGGATTGTCCATCCCTGAGATGCAAGGAATAAAAATTATTAGATATATAAGAGAAACAAAGATTCACCTCCTTCTCTTCCTCCATCCTGAGCCGTTCTTCCTCTTTCTTCCTCTCTTCTTCACGCTTCACCTCCAATTTCTTCTTCTCCTGACGCTCAGCTTCCTCAGCCTATAGAGACCCAAACAGATTCTTTTACTAAAGCAAAAATACAAACATAATTCAAAGTGTATATACTGCGCTATTGATATTATTGAGTGACAAAAAACCTGTGAAAGTAAAAAAGCAGCGACACAAACATGCGATACAATCATGTGCAAAACTTAGAAAGGTAAAAATAGTCGCGCTAATAAATAGTGCAAACAAATTATGAATCAAAAAAGCAAATAAACTCAGTACATGAAATGATGTATATCTCCTGTGTGATAAAAAATGCAATAGTGACACACACATCTCAAGAGTCTCTTGTAAAAGAAAAAAAAGAATAAAAGTGACTTATGGAATATAGTCTCTCTAAAGACAGTAAATGTATCAAATTCTGCAATGATGCAACTGTGAAGAGAGATGAAGAATTCTGGAAGTTTCCAGCTGCCACCAAGAGGAAAGGAAGAATCCCTCCGTGGTGCGAGGGGCAGAAAAAATGGATACTCTTACCAGAAGATGTGGACCTCCTATTATAAAGAGGTCATATACGCCAGCAGATATAGCCCTCTGCCGGGTCTGAGGTGGGTCCTGGACCAAGATGTATGGATCAGCCACAGACGTCCTCCTCACTCACTGGCCACCAACCGCCCGCTTACTTCCAAAAAACGTCAATCTCCCAAAATGAGTGTGGAGCAAGTAGAGAAAATAAAAGCTCCAATGGTGCGTTATCGTTTAAAAACACTGCTCATTTATTTACAAAAAGTTGTCCATAAATTTGTACAATAACAGCTTAAGAAGCACTTGCCGGCAAAAAAAATGTAAAAACGAACACCTGTGGTCCCGGGGTCACGTGAGGGCGCCAGCGCATAGCTCCGCTCGCCATACGTGACGTCTTTCTGGGCCCCCCCCTCTCTACTTGCTTCACACTCATTTTGTAAGATTGACATTTTTTGGAAGTAAGCGGGCGGATGGTGGCAAGTGAGTGAGGAGGACGTCCGTGGCTGATCCATACATCTTAGTCCAGGACCCACCTCAGACCCTGCAGAGGGCTATAGCTGCTGGCATATATATGACCTCTTTATAATAGAAGGTCCACATCTTCCAGTAAGAGTATCCATTTTTTCTGTCCCTCTCAGAAAACTGGTGGCTGGAAACTTATGTCGCTTACACACGATCGGAAATTCCGCCAGCAACAGACCGATGAGAGCTTTTGGTCAGAAAATGCGACCCTATGTATGCTCCATCGGACGTTTTGCTGGCCGAATTGCAGCCAGCAAAAGATTGAGAGCAGGTTCTCTATTTTTCGGTCAGGAAAAAAGTTCCTATCCCAAAAAGGCGATCGTCTGTAGCAATTCCGACGCGCAAAATTCATACGCATGCTCGGAAACAATTCGACACAAGCTCAGAAGCATTAAACTTCATTTCCTCGGCTTGTCGTAGTGTTGTACGTCACTTCGTTCTTGACGGTGGAAAGTTCAGCGAACTTTTGTGTGACCGTGTGTGTGCAAGGCAAGCTTGAGCGGAATCCCGTCGGAAAAGCCATCGTATATTTTTCCGACCAAAATCCCGATCGTGTGTACGTGGCATTAGAGAATACTTTATCTCTCTTCACATTTACCATCTTTAGAGAGACTATATTCCATAAGTCACTTTTATTCACTTTTTCCTTTACAAGAGGCTCTTGAGTTGTGTGTGTCACTGTTGCATTTTTTATCACACAGGAGATATATATAATTTCATGTATTGAGTTTATTTGCTTTTTTGAGTCATAATTTGTTTGCACTATTTATTAGTGCGACTAGTTTAACCTTTCTAAAAAAATACAAACAGCCCATGTTTGATAAGCTATTAGGAGGCCAAATTTATAATGTATTACCCAGGAAATCTCAGCTCCTTTGTACATCTATTCAAAGACCAATATTTAATGGAAGCTTAGACTTATGTGGAGGTTGTTCATTGACCACTCAGAAGAAGAGCTCGAAGGGACAAAAACAGGTACCTTCTTCCCCTCTGAGTACTCAACGGGACCCAATGGCAGCAGTACCGGGCTCCCCAGGTGGAGGGCGCCAGCGGGAGGAGGGCCTCCTTCCGAGCCCAGTAGAAATGATCGAGTGGGGGTGCTTACAATGGTTATTACAATGTTATTTTTAACTATCAAACATGCACAATTACTAGTTAAAATTTAGATTTAGTTATATATGGTAAAGTGTTCACTGGGTTCCAGTGTTTAAGTCCCGGTGGAAGGCACAGGTTCACCGTCCAGCCCCACTGCCGGTAGCCTATAAGGCCTCATGCACACTGGATGTTTTCACTGCTGGGTTTTTTTCAGCCTGTAAATGCCCCTCCATGTTAGCCCATGTGTTCATGCGCGCATAGAAGTTTAGAGTGGTTTAGTAGCCGGGGCATTTAAAGGCATAAAAATAAAACCATTGTCCAGGAGCAGCAGCGTTTTGGCAGAAACAAAGCTTGACAAGTCTAAACGCGTGTTAACGCTAGGCGCGTTTAGTGCTTGAGCATTCATTCAATGGCCAAAATAAGTTCTTATTCTGGCCAATTAGTTGAATTAACCCCCAAAGGCTTCACGTGCCTAAATGTCTTTACAGGCATCAAGTGGGTTTTTTTTGTTTTTTTTCTGCCAAGACGTTGCTGCCAGGAGAAAAGGCTTCCAGGAGAGGTGGCGAAAGTGTCCAGTGGGCATGAGACCTAAAAACCTATGAGAGGCTGATGGACAGGGCTAGAAAGTGTGCCAAGCAGTATGCGCCCAGGAGCAAATGCCCTGAATGCAAAGAGCCTGTGCTTCGGACGTTCATCCCGGGGCGCATACTGCCTACAACGTTAGTACAGCTCGGTGCACTATTCAGCCGGAACAGCCTCTCTTAAAATTTTACAGGCTGCCGGCAGCGGGGCCGAATGGTGTGCCTGTACCTTCCACCCATACCTAAAACACCAGAGTCTTGGGTTAAAACTCCAGTGTGCATGATGTCTTAATGTACAAACAAAAGTGCAGTGCTGAATAAAATGAAAAAATATATATATATTTAAAATAAACAGAAAGCGAGTCTAAAAGAAAAAAACTGACGTCAGATGTGACGAAACTCGTTAGGGGGGTCAACGCTTGTGATCTTTTCACATACATCGATACTACGAAGCGGCCCGCTTGACACCCAGGACTGGTTATGTGTTGTTTGGCGCATATACATTTTATTCTTGTGAGCGGTTTACCTTTTCCATAAACTTGGCACACTATGGTGCCTCTTCAACTCTTTTCTATGCTTTGCCGAGTAATGCAAGTCTGGAGTTATAACCAATATATGTTATCTGCTGGGGTGGAGGAAGCACATTTGATTTCGGATGAGGATCTTGTGAAAACACAAAATCGCGTTTAGGCTGTTTCATACATGTTGGAGTCCATTTGCTTTGGTAAGTGCACTGTCACGATTTATGATTCTTTTGGACTCACTTTCTGTTTGTTTATTTTATACATTTTTTTTTTCATTTTATTCAGTGCTGCACTGTTGTTCGTATGTATTTATCAATTTGTGTTAACTGCTTTTTATGCTCTCTAAACGCTATTTCTTTATTTTTATTTATTTATTCATGATGCTCTAATAGGCAACCAAGATCTTAATTACAATTTTGGGTGGACTTATCATTTACCATACCCCTGTTACTGGTCACACAGATCTCTTCTCACCTCTCGCTGGGCTTTTCTCGCTTGCTTCTCTTCTAACTTCCTCTGCTTCTTAGCTCCGATCTTTACTGTAGACTGGATCTCCTGAGAATCCTCACCTTCCTCCTCCTCCTCCTCTGCCACCATTGCTATAAAATAAGAACCAATAGAATAAGACATAAAATACCAATTTCACAGTTATTGTAAGAGTTACTTCACACTGCCTGCATGTTAAATTCTCCATTTCAGCAGTGCGCTGTAGTGAAGGGCGGTGTAATGCGAGTTTCAGCACATCACACAATTTACTCTTTTTTACCCCCCCCCCCTTTTTTTTAAACTTTATTTGAAGTCCACAAAGTAAAACTTCATTCATGTTTCTATACAGCAGTGCGCTGCATTGCACTGGAGTGCGCTGACATGCAATGCCATCCAGTGCGCTGTAAAAAAAAAATGAAAAAAGTAAAACTAGGGCTGCAACTAACGATTATTTTGCCGATTATTGTTTCGAATAAATGATTAATTGGTTAATAACGTTAACAAAAAAGTGTGGTGTATAATTTAGGTAATATGTAAAGTTTAAAAAAAAGGCCATTTATTCTTTAATATAATGTACAGTGGTAAATATAAATAACCAACTATTTGGCTTATGCCGCGTACACACGGTCGGACTTTTCGGCTACAAAAGTCCGACAGCCTGTCCGACAGACTTTCGACGGACTTTTGGGCGGACTTTTGGGCGGACTTTTGGCGGACTTGCGGCGGACTTGCGGCGGACTTGCGGCGGACTTTCTTACGAACGGACTTGCCTACATACGATCACACAAAAGTCCGACGGATTCATACGTGATGACGTACACCGGACTAAAATAAGGAAGTTGATAGCCAATAGCTGCCCTAACGTGGGTTTTTGTCCGTCGGACTAGCACACAGACGAGCGGATTTCTGGGTCCGGCATAGTTACGACGTAAAGATTTGAAGCATGTTTCAAATCTAAAGTCCGTCAGATTTGCGGCTGGAAAAGTCTGCTGAAAGTCCGCTGAAAGTCCGGGGAAGCCCACACACGATCGGATTGTCAGCCAGCTTTAGTCCGTCGGCGTCCGTCGGACTTTTGTAGACGAAAAGTCCGACCGTTTGTACGCGGCATAAGAAGCAAAATCTCGAATCCACTCTGAGAATAACAGACAGAAGAGATATACTGTAGATACTATTAGAGGAGATATACTGTATATACTATTAGAGGTGAGATATACTGTATATACTATTAGAGGAGAAATACTGTATATACTATTAGAGGAGATATACCGTATATACTATTAGAAGAGATATACCGTATATACTATTAGAGGAGATATACCGTATACACTATTAGAGGAGATATACCGTATATACACTATCAGAAGAGATATACTGTATATACTATTAGAAGAGATATACTGTATATACTATTAGAGGAGATATACTGTATGTACTATTAGAGGAGGGATACTGTATATACTATTAGAGGAGAGATATACTGTATATACTATTAGAGGAGAGATATACTGTATATACTATTAGAGGAGAGATATACTGTATATACTATTAGAGGAGATATATACTGTATATACTATTAGAGGAGATATATACTGTATATACTATTAGAGGAGATATACTGTATATACTATTAGAGGAGATATACTGTATATACTATTAGAAGAGAGATATACTGTATATACTATTAGAGGAGATATACTGTATATACTATTAGAGGAGAGATATGCTGTATATACTATTAGAGGAGATATACTGTATATACAATTAGAGGAGATATATACTGTATATACTATTAGAGGAGATATACTGTATATACTATTGGAGGAGATATACTGTATATACTATTGGAGGAGATATACTGTATATACACTATTAGAGGAGATATACTGTATATACTATTAGAGGAGATATACTGTATATACTATTAGAGGAGATATACTGTATATACTATTAGAGGTTGAATCTGGTAAATATCAGACTCAGAGATCTAATTTTAAAGAAAAAAAAAAGTTAAAGACTGTTTTGCAGATTTTCAGAACTGTAATATATTATATGTTGGCCATACAAAAACAATGTCTTCCTTCAAAAAAAAAATGTCATTTAAAGAACGTTCATTCGATTTTCTAATCATTAGTGGGGTCAAATCGACGTTCATTTTCAACCACAGTGACAGGAAAATTTAGAAATAGAAAACTTCTTGGTCAAAAAAAGTTTCAAACAGTGTATGTGGGTTTTCGTTCAGAAATTACATTTATTTTAAAACAGAATGTTAAAATCAAGTGAAAATTTCAAACAACATTCTTTCATTCAGCGAATGTACAAAGATTTTTCATATGAATATTCTCATCTGAAAATTGATCCGTGTGGCCAGCATAAGGCTCGGTACACACCTATGAAGTTTGCTTTTGATCCGTTTCTATGCTGCTTTTTGCTGTGCATTATGTACAGTATAGAGCGCCCCAATAGCAAGGTAAAGAAAACTTCTGCCTTTAGAACCACTCACTTCCTGCCCAGGACTACATGTCCCATGAGGCATTGCTCCTCTTACTGACATGTATGGATGGTGTACTGAGCTGTATGTGTGCTGCACTGTATTTCCTGATATGTAAACAAATAACAAATGTATGCAGACCAACTAATTGGCTGGCCGATTAATCGATTATGAAAATAGTAATCGATTAATTTCATAATCGATTAGTTGTCGATTAATCGATTAGTTGTCGATTAATCGATTAGTTGTTTCAGCCCTACATAAAACATGTCTATAGTGTGAACAGGGCACATAGAAAACAATTGTTTTCTATCTATCCTTGCGATGACTGGAATTTACGTAATGTAGAAAAATTTAAGTCGCCCTAAAAAATCCAGGAAATAAGGGGGAGCTAGCTCTGGTCTCCCTTCTCACTTCTTAGATTATTAACCACTAAAATACGGGCCAATTCTGACACTTCTCATATACAGTTAGGTCCATAAATATTAGGACACAGGCACAATTTTCATACTTTTGGCTCTGTATACCACCAGAATAAAATGAAAACTAAACATTCCAAATGAATTTAAAGTGTAGACTATCAGATTTAATCCAAGGGGTTGAACATAAATATCAAGTGCAAATTTTAGGAACTGCAAACATTTTTTCTATACATTTTTAGGGGCTCAGATGTAATTGGACAAATGAATATAATCATAAATAAAAAGTTAATTTTTAATATTTTGTTGAGAATCAACCCTCAGCGTTTTCAGATCATAAAACGCCCGAAAAAACGCCGCCCGAAAAACACCCAACAAGCAAAATCCCATTCATTTCAATGGCACCTGTTCACATCTGAACGTTTTGTCACCTGAAGCAAAAACGCTTAAAAAACGCCTTAAGCTCAAAAAAAAAAAAATAAAAATAAAAAGAATATGAGCTTCTTTTGGGGCAGATTACAGGAGGTTTTCTGCTTTTTACATTGATGAACTGTACAAAATCGTGGCAAAAACGCGGTTAAAATTGCGGTAAAAACATGGTAAAAACGCGCGCAGGTGTGAATGCAGTCTTACTGGCAATGACGGCCTGGAACCCGTAGACATTACCAAAGACTGGGTTTCCTCCTTTCTGATGCTTTGCTTTTTAAATACACTTCACTGAATTAAAAAAAAAACTAAACAGTAAAAAGTTAGCCCAACTTTTTTGCATATTGTGAAAGATGATTTTACGCCGAGTAAATAGATAACCTTACATGTTACGCTTTAAAATTGCGCACACTCGTGGAATGGCGACAAACTACGGTACCTAAAAATCTCCATAGACGACACTTTTAAAATTTTAACGGTTACCAGTTGCAGAAGAGGTTTTTTTTGCTGGAATTATTGCTCTCGCTCTAACAATCGCGGCGATACCTCACATGTGATTTGAACACTGTTTACATTTGCGGGTGTGCACCGCTGGAAGCTTGCTCCCACTGTGAACAGGTCCCGCGGACCCGATATCCGCCGTCACCCAATGATTGTTCAGGACGCAAGCAGAACAGCGATCTTCCTATGTAAACATGGAAGATCACCGTTTTGTCAGTAAGGAAGGCAAAGCAAGGAAATTTGATCTAAGCCTTCCCCCAGTGCTATAACTTTTGCGCAAACCAATCAATATACAGTCAGTATACTACTGTTCTAATCTTTTTGGCTCTATACACCACCACAATGGATTTGAAATGAAACAAACAAGATGTGCTTTAACTGCAGACATTCAGCCTTAAATTGAGGGTATTTACATCCAAATCAGGAGAACGGTGTAGGAATTACAACAGTTTGTATATGTGCCTCCCACTTTTTAAGAGACCAAAAGTAATGGGACAATTGGCTGCTCGGCTGTTCTATGGCCAGGTGTGTGTTATTCCCTCATTATCCCATTTACAAGGAGCAGATAAAAGGTCCAGAGTTCATTTCAAGTGTGCTATTTGCATTTGGAATCTGTTGCTGTCAACTCTCAATATGAGATCCAAAGAGCTGTCACTATCAGTGAAGCAAGCCATCATTAGGCTGAAAAAACAAAACAAACCCATCAGAGAGATAGCAAAAACATTAGGTGTAGCCAAATCAACTGTTTGGAACATCTTTAAAAAGAGAGAATGCACCGGTGAGCTCAGCAACACCACAAGACCCGGAAGACCACGGAAAACAACTGTGGTGGACGACCGAAGAATTCTTTCCCTGGTGAAGAAAACACCCTTCACAATAGTTGGCCAGATGAAGAACACTCTCCAGGAGGTAGGTGTATGTGTGTCAAAGTCAACAATAAAGAGAAGACTTCACAAGAGTGAATACAGAGGGTTCACCACAAGATATAAACCATTGGTGAGCCTCAAAAACAGGAAGGCCAGATTAGAGTTTGCCAAACAACATCTAAAAAAGCCTTCACAGTTCTGGAACAACATCCTATGGACAGATGAGACCAAGATCAACTTGTACCAGAGTGATGGGAAGAGAAGAGTATGGAGAAGGAAAGGAACTGCTCATGATCCAAAGCATACCACCTCCTCAGTGAAGCATGATGGTGGTAGTGTCATGGCGTGGGCATGTATGGCTGCCAATGGAGCTGGTTCTCTTGTATTTATTGATGATGTGACTGCTGATAAAAGCAGCAGGATGAATTCTGAAGTGTTTCAGGCAATATTATCTGCTAATATTCAGCAAAATGCTTCAGAACTCATTGGACGGCACTTCACAGTGCAGATGGACAATGACCCGAAGCATACTGCGAAAGCAACCAAAGAGGTGGAATATTATGCAATGGCCAAGTCAATCACCTGACCTGAATCTGGTTGAGCATGCATTTCACTTGCTGAAGACAAAACTGAAGGGAAAATGCCCCAAGAACAAGCAGGAACTGAAGACAGTTGCAGTAGAGGCCTGGCAGAGCATCACCAGGGATGAAACCCAGCGTCTGGTGAGGTCTGTCTATGCGTTCCAGACTTCAGGCTGTAATTGACTGCAAAGGATTTGCAACCAAGTATTAAAAAGTGAAAGTTTGATGGATGATTGTTAATCTGTCCCATTACTTTTGGCCCCTTAAAAAGTGGGAGGCACATATACAAACTGTTGTAATTCCTACACCGTTCACCTGATTTGGATGTAAATACCCTCAAATTAAAGCTGAAAGTCTGCAGTTAAAGCAAATCTTGTTTATGTCATTTCAAATCCATTGCCGAGGTGTATAGAGCCAAAAAGATTAGAGTTGTGTCGATGTCCCAATATTTATGGACCTGACTGTATGCTTATTGGGATTTTTTTACCAGAAATATGTAGCAGAATACATATTGGCCTAAATTGATGAAGAAATCAGATTTTTTACATTTTTTTTTATTGGATGTGTTTTATAGCAGAAAGTAAAAAAAAATATATTTGTAGCGGTTCCCCCGTAAGGGCTGCTGATTTGGTTACTTAGCAATCCGCCAGTCACCCTGCTGCCAGACTCCCCATGATCAGTTAAGACAATGAACAGTCACTTGCACTATTTTGTTACGTTTATTGTATGATACAACTTGAATTGAGGAATAGATATGAGATGCCCATAGCATTTAGCACATGCTGGAAAACCCTCCAATGTGGCTGAATTAAAACAACGCTGTAAGAATTTTCCTTTTATGATCTAATCCATGATCATCATCGGGACGAGACGTTGGCACCTTGCATTTGGATCCCCAGGGATGGTTCGCCAGAGTCCCTGTCTCTCTTCTCAAGCTTGTCTGGCTCACTGACACTGTCATGCGAGTCCACTTCCTCTGGTAAGAGTACCTACGCCTACCCCTGGGTGGTGGATGCATCTGGTGAACCTGTGGCAGATGATTATCCATCAATGTCTTCAATGAACACTCTCTCAGATTTCTATATGCATTTATTCACTTTTGCACAGTTTTCTCTTATGAACTCTATTATGCTGATGTTGGAGGACATTCCATCTTTAGCAGAGTCTCATGGCTCATTGATTTTTTCTTATGTTTATTATCACCAGCAATTGTTTTTGCATTTATGACATGTCTAGCATGTATGCACTTTAATATTGGCACACGTATATATCTTATCTTTGTCACTCGCATGTCTTTTTTTTTAAATGTTAGTCCAATTCACATTGAATCTCACTGTATTGTAGCGCTGCACTTTTTTCCTTTATATCTTACAATACCAATCAAATGTGCAAACAAACGCTTTTTTGCATGATTCAAATATTGTTGCAATATCCCTTTAAGAAAATGATAAAATGAAAAAAATATATATAACCAAGTCAAAAATAAATGTGCAAAATAAAAAAAAAGTGATCAGGTGGCCAGACAGCTTCCAAAAAAAAATTTGAAAAGCAAGTTCACACGATGAAAGAAAAGAGTGTGATAATGTTTGGTGGTATTTCATGTGCTGTAGTGAAGGAGATAAGCTCCACAACCCAGCAGGCCGCCCACCTGTGGTGGAACTGAGAGCACATGCTCCCCACCCACACGACGTCTGCTCCTCACGTGTCTTCATGCTCTAAGATAGACAAAGCTCAGTATATAGATGGACAACGAGTGTATACTTCACAGCAGTACAATATATCTGTCCTTAATGCTTAGATCAGTGATTCTTAACCAGGGTTACTCCAGGGGTTGCTAGGGGTTCCTTCAGCATTGGGCAATTTCTGCCTCTCAGATAAGTTCCCACTGACACCATTGATCTTTTTAACTATCTGTAAGGGGGTCATTCTTCCCATTGACCACAAGTGTAATGCCGCGTACACACGAGCGGACTTTACGGCAGACTTTGCCCGGCGGACGGGATTTGGTCGGACAATTCGATCTTGTGTGGGCTCCAGCGGACTTTGTTTTCTCAAAAGTTGGACGGACTTAGATTTGAAACATGTTTTAAATTAATCCGTCGAAATCGAGTCCGGTCGAAAAGTCCGCCGTCTGTATGCTAGTTCGACGGACAAAAAGCCACGCTAGGGCAGCTATTGGCTACTGGCCTTGTTTTAGTCCCGTGGTACGTCATCACGTACGAATTCGACGGACTTTGGTGGATTGTGTGTAGGCAAGTCCGTTCATTCAGAAAGTCCGTCGTAAAGTACATCGAAAAGTCCACCGGTGTACGCGGCATTAGGACCATTCTTCCCACTGACCATCACACTAATGTATCATGAGTTGTAGATTTCTAAGTTTTTGTTCCCTAAGACCGGAGAACTATTTTAAGGGTTCCTCTGTGTTGAAAAGTTTGAGAAAGGCTGGCTTAGATTATGCATCTCCTAACTGGGATACAATACAGTACAATGCTAAGACCTGACTAAGAAGTCAGGGACATCAATGTAGACTTGCACGAAAAGATGATATCCTATGTATTCCAGTGGTAGGCAACCTATGAAAGGTGGAGATCTACCCAAACATGAACAAGATCAAAGGTCACCAGGTTTGGCGCCTTTTTTTTTTGTAATCTAAAATGATAAAAGGACCTGGGGGTCCTAGTAGATGATAGGCTCAGCAATGGCATGCAATGCCAAGCTGCTGCTAATAAAGCAAACTGAATATTGGCATGCATTAAAAAGGCGATCAACTCCAGAGATAAAACGATAATTCTCCAGCTCTACAAGACTCTGGTCCGGCCGCACCTGGAGTATGCTGTCCAGTTCTGGGCACCAGTCCTCAGAAAGGATGTACTGGAAATGGAGGGAGTCCAGAGAAGGGCAACAAAGCTAATAAAGGGTGTGGAGGATCTTAGTTATCAGGAAAGGTTGTGAGCACTGAACTTATTCTCTCTGGAGAAGAGATGCTTGAGAGGGGATATGATTTCAATTCATAAATACCGTACTGGTGACCCCACAATAGGGATAAAACTTTTTCATGGAAAGGGAGTTTAATAAGACTCGTGGCCACTCATTAAAATTAGAAGAAAAGAGGTTTAACCTTAAACTACGTAGAGGGTTCTTTACTGTAAGAGCTGCAAAGATATGGAAATCCCTTCCACAGGTGGTGGTCTCAGCGGGGAGCATCGTTAGTTTCAAAAAACTATTAGATAAGCACCTGAACGACCACAACATACAGGGATATACAATAAAATACCAACGGAAAGCCACTTTCCATGGGGGGCACCCGTGTGGGCAGCAGAAGGAAGGTGAACCTAGGCAGGAGGGGTGGTGGTGCTGCAACAGCTAAAGGCCAGGAGGAGGAGGAGAGAAGCTGGCTTTCTGTGGCTGCAGGAGAAAAATACAGCGGATTGGTTCCAGTAAATGCCACCCCGGCTGCTGTCCAGGTTCCGGACGTGTTTCCGACCCCTGATTTATATCATCTATGTTGCTCACACTAGGGGGCGATCAAGGGGTTAAGTGTGTCCTAGGGAATGATTCTAACTGTCAGGGGGATGGGCTACCACTGACATGACAGGGAGCAGTAGATCCCTGTCATGTCACTAGGCAGAATGGGTAAATGCCTTGTTTGCATCTCCCCTTTCTGCGGCTCCAGGACACGATCGCGGGACATCGAGTCCGCGGGACCCGTGGGCACAGCCACGCTGTACACGGCGGGCACGCACTAGCCCCACCAATTTAAGGGGACGTACAGGTAAGCCCATTTGCCCACCATTGTGCCGACGTATATCGGCATGCAGCGGTCAGCGAGTGGTTAACCACTTAAGGACCGAGCCTATTTTTCGCACTTGTTGTTTACAAGTTAAAATCATTTTTTTTTGCTAGAAAATTACTTTCCAAACATTATATATTTTTTTTCAGACACCCTAGAGAAGAAAATGGAGATCGTTGCAATACTTTATGTCACACCTTATTTGCGCAGCGGTCTTACTAGCACAATTTTTTAGGGAAAAAATACACTTTTTTTAATTGAAAAATAAGAATTTTTTTCTATATTGTGAAAGATAATGTTACGCCGAGTAAATTGATACCTAACATGTCATGCTTCCAAAATTGCGCCCGCTCGTGGAATGGCGACAAACTTTGGCACTTAAAAATCCCCATAGGTCACGTTTATAAAATTTCTACACGTTACGAGTTTTGCGTTACAGAGGAGGTCTTTTGCTAGAATTACTGCTCTTGCTCGAACGATTGCAGTGATACCTCACATGTGTGGTTTTAACACCATTTACATATGTGGGCGCAACTTACATATGCATTTTCTGCACGCAAGCACGGAGGGACAGGGCGCTTTAGAAAAAATTATTTTTTTGTCTTATTTATTTTACTTGTTAATTTTTACACTGTCCCTTTAAAAAAAAAAAAATTTGGGTCACTTTTATTCCCATTACAATGAATGTAATAGAGAAAAAGCATGACAGGACCTCTTTAATGTGAGATCTCACATTTACACTTAAAAGCAAAAGAAGAAAAAGAAAAAAGTATTTTTTTTTCTTTTTTTTAAAAAAAATTGTCCCTTTAGGCTTTTGGGCGGAAGTGACGTTTGACGTTGCTCTGGTCCTCCAAGAGAATAGAGTGGAGTGGGGGCCATCATGCCCTCACTCGACTTCCTGCCCATCAGGCCACAGAACCGGATTGTATCCACCGCTTTCAACGGCTCCAGTAAGCGGCGAGGCCACCGGAACGCGGCGGAAGGGGTGGGGGCACCTCTCCTGCCACCCATAAAAGTGATCTTGTGGAAAATCCACCACAGAGACCACTTTTATCTTAAAGCGGACTGCCCGCCGTGAATAAAAATAACGGGGTTATGACAGCTATCTGCTTAAACGTCAAAGTAGCATCGTATATCCACGGTGGGCGGTCTGGAAGTGGTTAATATCTCTGGAATTCAGTTCAGACCTGAACAAAATCATAAGGGCTTTCAGACAATGGTTGACTTGATGCAGGGCTGGCCCAAGACATTGTGCTGCCTGGGTCCAAGAATGAAATGCCGCCCCCCCCCAAAAACAAATCACGCCCACCAAAAGGCCCCCACATCCATTATTTTATATCATGATAATTATATACTCAGCAGTACCCACCAGTGCAGCCCATCCGTGCCCATCAGTGCAGCCTATCCGTGCCCATCAGTGCAGCCTAGCCGTGCCCATCAGTGCAGCCCATTCGTGCCCATCAGTGCAGCCCATCCGTGCCCATCAGTGCAGCCTATCCGTGCCCATCAGTGCCACCTCATCAGTGCCCACCAGTGCAGCCTATCAGTGTCCATCAGTGCTCATCAGTGCCCACCAGTGCAGCCTACCAATGTCTATCAGTGCCACTTATTAGTGCCCATCAGTGCAGCCTATCAGTGTCCATCAGTGTCATCTCGTCAGTGCCCGCAAGTGCAGCCTATCAGTGTCCATCAATGGAGCCTCAGACAATACACACAGGCATCGCATTGGAGAAAAGCCAAAGGACCTACCTACCTGCCAGCCAGCTCGCTGCACATCCGATCAGTGCTCAGGGGATCTCTGCACTGCTGCTCCCACTCCGAACCCCTTACTTAGCTGCAGCTGCAGCCTCTGCCTTCTCCTGACCATACATCGGGGCAGGGTCTGAGAGTCAGCGACGCTCCTGGCCCCGTGGCCTCCCCTGCTCCCTGTGGACTACTACAGCTGCCTCAATGCTAGTGGCATTGTGCGGTGCGGGGTGGCCCCCAATGTGCAGGCAGCGCAAGCAGCATGACACCGCACGCTAGAGGGAGGGAGCCTCGACCAGACTGCCCCTTGTTACCGCCCCTCTTAAAGTGTCGCCTAGGTCTCATGGACCCACCGGCACTGACTTGATGGCAAAAAAGAAAAAAAAAAAAGAAAAGATGTTTCTGTTTAAGGTTGGATTCACACCTATGCATTTTTTGTGCTTTTTGCATATTGCATATTTGGACTACAGATCGTGTTCCATAGGAAACAATGTTAAATGGACTGTAATGCAAATCTGCAAAATGCAAAAAGCACTAAAACTGCATAGGTGTGAATCCAGCCTAAATGAAAATACCAAGCTTGGACCAATGTAAGTAGATATTTGCCATACTTGTGAGATGCCCATGGAAGCTGGAAGTCACTGTAACAGGCATAGCTACTCCAGTGATCTACACTAGGTTCCAGGTCCTGTGCGAGAGACTGCCCTGCTGCTTAACGAACACAGGGGATCGCCCACACAGCACGGGATCCATTCTGAGAACACTTTCCTTTTTCTCAATGAATGCTAAGTGTTCTGTGATTTGACATGGTGGAAATCGTGATGCCATCGCCCTGCCTCTCCACCTTGTCCAATCAGGGAATGTGTTGCACTCACTAAAGCAAATGTAAAAGTGTTCCCTGAATGGGGAACGTGCCAAACAAGTGGACTCCTGTGTCGGGAAGGCAGCAGGACAGCCGCCTGGCACAGATCCCAGAAGCCAGTGGAGATCACTAGAGTAGCGGTGCCTCCTATGCCAATTTCCAGCTTTCATTAAGATTTCCACAGGTATGGCCTATATATACTTACGTTGGCCTAGCATGGGCCAATGTAAAAATAGCCATACCTGGAAATCAGCTTTAACTGCCCAGACACAGATTTATTCTAAGGTAAAATGAGACTTTGTTACAAAGTTGATCTTATGTTACCCTTGGAATAATTCTCTCTAGACAAAAAACTTTTGGTGGGGCACTTAAATTTAAGATTCATTGAACATAATTTGATTTCTGCAGATACCTCCCCAGCCAACCGCTCTCATCAAGGGGGGGTATATTTATGCAGAATGGGCTTTCCTGACCAATTGATAGTTTCCCTGAGATACACCCAGTGGGATAGTCTTTTGTAAACTGGTTCTTGTACTGTCATCCCATATCTATGGCTGCTCTAAAGCTCCCAACTTTGCTCTGCTAATCATGCGGCACCAACAACCCCCCTGCAGCCCTAAATGCACCAACCTGTGTGTGAAGTTTCCGGAGACTTCACAGAAAGCAAGAGAATAAATTAATCTAGGTAGTAACCTGCTGACAGGCAACTTCCGATGCCACCGTTCCCCTCGGTTTCACAGACAAGCCGGGTTTCAAACCACAAGGAGTCCGTTTCTCTTACAGTATAACTCAAACTGTTGGAGTCACACCAACAATGTTTCAAACCATCCAGGTAAATTTTATTTAGCAATCAGATCAACGACAGCTCACACTGCTAAGCCTTCCACCTCTAGCCACACCTCCAAAGTGTTTCACTCTTGACTTAATCCTCAAGACAGGTTTACAGAATTAGGCCCCGTCAAGGGTGAAACTCATTGGGGGTGTAAGGCTTAGCCTGTCAGCCTAATCATGGCGATATGGTCTCCATGTTTAAAAGAGAAGTGCGGGTTTTGAAAAAAAAAATAAAACATACATAATCACCTAGGTGGATGCTGCACCGAGCTGTCCCCCCAGCACCTCTAAAGACCGAAAACTGAGCGATCAAAGGCTGCTGATTGCTCAGTTCTCGGTCTTCACTGAAGAGAGAGTGGTGACTGTCAGTCATGGTCTCTCTGCTCTGCCCCTCCAGCACTCACTGGAGCACCGGGCTGTGTAGAGGGCAAGAGCGGCAAGCTGAGAGCCGCAGCCAGCTGCCCCTCAGGCATCTGGGTAGATCCTGACATTAAAGTTGGGATCCCTTCAGAGCCTGGTCTGAGTGACTTCAGCCAACAGCGGACTTTAGCAAAAGAGCTTCGGCATTAATCTCCTTTAAGCTCATAGAGGATTAAGGTCTTGATTGTGCAGACCTGGTCTCCGTAATAAATCAAAAGTAAACCCATTGATTTAACAGTTTCAAAAAACAGTTACATTCCAGGCACATGATGGTAATGTAACTGTGCTCTCAACCAGATTGTTATCCCATCCGATGGCTGGTGTCATAACTGATCACATGTGCAACATCATGGCAGCTGAAGATTAAACAGAGGTCAAGAAGACGACGGCAGTTTCCTTAGCTAAAAACGATAGGAGGGTTTACTTCCAGTTTAAATCCTGTTAGGGGGGAAAAGCGTTGACGGCATGGCCAGATGTTAAAGACTCAGCAATGTGAGCTGTCATTGATCTGATTGCTAAATAAAATTACCAGGACAATTTGTAACGTCATTTATGTGCGGCCTGGTTACTACAACTTGAGTAGGAAGTAATCTACACTAACAACTACAGAATACACCACTCCACAGAGAACGCAAGATGCCTATGGACAAGGCATGGGCAATAGGTAACCCCCCCCCCCCAATATCCCATGACATGAACATAGAATTGGATTCATTTTTCTGATACCACAACTGCAAGTCCCTCTTTAGAAGGTGGAGGAAAACACGTGAAAAGCATATGGAAAAGACACACTGCGCACTTTAGCAGTTACAGGGAAGAATCTACTCATCAAGCACATCTCAACGAAACCCCCAAAATAGAGCTCATCACCCACGTGATCGAGAGATGATCTTTCCTGCAAAACGGAATCAGTTTTGCCATTCGTCACTGGTCCCCCAGCTCTGAATATTAGTTGTCCGCTTTGTTCTCTACGTAGGAAGCCGAAAAGTAAGCACAGATTAAGTCAGTCATTTACACCCTGACTGTGAATCAATGAGTGTCTTTACAAATGAAACCTTTTATTCAGCTATTCTTAGCCAAGACAGATGATCATTATTTCCACAATACTCGACCCACACAGGTCTAAAAGTTACTACGAGACTCAGTCACACAGCAGAATAAAGTCAAACAACAAAAAAAGTCACTAGTACGCAACATTTATACAAAAATACTCCAAAGCATATTCAGGAGAACAATCAACCTAACTGCGAAAAAATTAAATAAATGAAGAAGTATTCTTATTGGGTCTTATTTTTTTGATTTTTTTTATTTGCTTTTCTGAAGCCAAGCAACTGATGTTCCCATGCCATGTTCAATGAGTCCATGTGAAGACCAACATGATCCAACTGCATACCATGAAAAACATGCATACTCAGATCTACGTAGCATATATCAGGGCTCAAAATTTCAAGTCCTGAGCTATTAGCCAGGCTTTAAGTGTTACTCGCCACCAGTTGCCCCATCCAAACCCTACCCTGACCCTAATTCCATCCCTAAACACACCCTCGCAAATTATTTATTGAAATGACACTGTTAAATGTTTTATGAAGAATTAAGTTACAAAAATAAATAACAACATTAACATAAAGCATATCAGTGTAGCCTATCAGTGCCCATCAGTGCAGACTCATCAGTGCCCATCAGTGCAGCCTCATCAGTGCTGCCTCATCAGTGCCCATCAGTGCAGCCTCATGTGTACCCATCAGTGCAGCCTCATCAGTGCCCATCAATGCAGCCTCATCAGTGCCCATCAATGCAGCCTCATCAGTGCCCATCAGTGCAGCCCATCAGTGCCCGTCAATGCAGCCCATCAGTGCCGCCTCATCAGTGTCCATCAATGCAGTCTCATGTGTACCCATCAGTGCAGCAGGGATCACAGAGAGGAATCGGCAGGATTGCTGGCCAGGTCACACAGAGAGGGGCTCTCTGGCTGTGACACAGCTTGTATATGAAACACCTGCCACTGTCAAACAATGTCCCGTCTCCTGGACCAGCATGGGATCAGTGTGCTGTCTATCACAGGAGGAGCCAAACCAGGAGGCGGGACTCTGTGACCTGTGTTTTCAAGCTGTGTCACAGAGAAAGATCTCCGTTCTGTCATCCGGCTGGCAATCCTCCTGACAGTTTCCTGGCTGATCGCTTTTGGCCTTTTTTCACAGGGCATCAGAGCAGCCTGGGGGGGGGGGGTTTGCAAGGAGGCAATTCCCCCCCGGGCAACTCTAATGCCCAGTAAAAAAAGGCCGCACGGCTTCTGACAGAAGCGATCAGTCAGGAAACTGTCGACCCAGTCTGCCCCTGCTCCACACTCACCCTCAGCTAATTTCCAGAGAAATTGCGAGAAGGCAAGTGGAAATTTTGAGGGCTGTATATATAATGTATATCCGGCATTTCAAACTCAGATGAAGCAGTGGATTGAACTGGTGGGGCTGCAATAGGTCTACTGTTTAGGCAGGGCTGCTGTTATAAATCATGGGGGATTGGGGGGGACTTTGGTGAAATATCAGCGATGTAAACAGATCCCTGATTTCTCCTTTTGAGACCTTATAAAGTGATTGAGGACACAAATCCCTAATTCTTTATTTGCAGCCTCAACTGCTACAGAATGAACAGGAAGCACTCTATACAGAGGCTCCCTGTTCGTTCACAAGTTGAAGCATACTAAACACAAGGGGGCGGGGGGGGGGGGGGGCTCAGAGGGATCAAAGCTGCAGATGACGGGAATCCTGGACAGGAGAGGATGTGATCGGAGCAGCAGAGAGGGGGGCCATTCCCTGAAACCGGGGGGCCATTCCCTGTGGCTCCCCCTGCAGCAGCTCACTGGAAAGGAAACAAAGCTAGCTGGGCTGCATGGAGGGGGAACTGCCTGCACCATAAACTGATGGGGTTAGGGTCCTGTACAGGAGGGCCAATGCTACCCCCTTAGTAGTGGCCCTGACTGTAGGTCACACCCATTTCACTCCAGAAAAAAAATTAGGGAACTTCTGAATGTAATATTATTAAAAAAATTGCAACTTGCATATCTAATCTCAGGGAGAAAGTGTAATTTTTCTTTTCCCAGGCTCTGCTTTTCCACCTGTGAGTTTAGGACCCACACAGTGTGAGTGTGGCTAAGTGGAGGGGAAGGAGACCAACAAACATCCATTCTCTGATCTACCCTAGCTAGAGTAAACCCAAAAGCAACATGTAAAACGTCACTTCTGGTTTCTGATGTCACTTTCCTTGGCCCTTGGCAGCCAGGCAAGAAGCTAATGGAGTGTGACCTGTGCCTCCTTTAGCTTCAATGGTGGGCAGCTGAAAAAGAACTTGTCCTAAAAATATTATAATCACATAGAGCAGCAGTCCCCAATCTCTCTGGCACCAGGGACCTGCCTCGTGGAAGACAACCCCTTCAAGGACCGGGCGGGGGGGTGGAGTATGGTTTTTAAGCCCAAATGCTGCTTGCTCACCAGTATGGCCTCCATAGCTCCGTATGAGTCTCCTGTGCCAACCTTCCTTCATCTTCCACATCACTGACCTAACCATACCCCACTGATTTCAAATCGCAGAAACACCAGGCATCCAAGCTGACTGGCTGCTCTAGATCGACTGATCCGGCCTGGTGTGGGGGATTCTGGGATTGGTAGCCTGGCACAGGGTCGGTCTTTCTTCAGGTCCTCGTACCACAATTCTCAGCTCACCCTCTGTGTGCGGACACAGCATGCGTAGCAAGAGATACATCCTACGGGGCTGGGGGGAGCCCAAGCTGCAATGTGTGTGACCGCAAATAAAAATCAAGCCTTGCCCACCGTGCAGCCTGGCACCCAACAGGCCATGGACCGAAAGCGGTCTCTAACATAGAGGACTTTTTGTCCCCTTTGTGAAATAAAGTTTTTGTGAAAGTAAAAAAAAAAAAAAAAAAAAATTTAATAAATAAATTGCACCAAAAGTACTTTAATCCACCCCCAAAAAATGTTTTAACCCACCCCCATGTATGCACACATGGGAACATAAATACACATCATGGGTGCCTACGTACGAAAACGTTGCTTGTGATACACATTACATATCACCACACACGTTGGCGTAAAAGCAATCATTCTAGGCCCCTAAATGAATGACCTATAGGGGCTTTTAAAGCATCGCCTATAGAAAAATAGGATTTTTATAACAGCTTACCTGTAAAATCCTTTTCTTTTGATGTACATCACGGGACACAGAGCCTCAGTAATTACTGATGGGTTATATAGGGTATCACTAGGTGATTGGACACTGGCACACCCTAAACAGGAAGTTCAACCCCCTATAAAATCCCTCCCCTTACAGGGATACCTCAGTTTTGTAGTAAAGCAATATAAGTAATTTGGAAGAGGGGCGGGACCTCTGTAAGCTGGTAAGCTGTTATAAAAATCCTATTTTCTTTCTCGTACATAACGGGACACAGAGCCTCAGTAATTACTGATGGGACGTCCCAGAGCAATGCTATCTGAGAGGAGGGGACCACACAACGTAGGGTGTAATCAGACCTGAGGACCTCGTACCGCTGCCTGCAGCACACTACGTCCAAAGGCGATATCCTCATGTCTTCCCACATCCACCTGATAAAATTTGGTGAATGTATGGACTGAAGACCAGGTTGCGGCCTTGCAGATTTGAGCCATAGAGGCCCGGTGATGCACTGCCCAAGAAGCACTAATAGCCCTTGTGGAGTGTGCCTTGATCTGAAAAGGAGGAATTTTCAGTTTCAAACCGTAAGCTTGAATAATCATTTGTCGAATCCATTTAGAAATGGTAGATTTTGACGCTGCCTGTCCTCTATTGGGACCTTCTGGCAGCACGAACAAAACATCCGTTTTGCGAATTTGAGCAGTTGCTTTCAGATAGGCCTTGACTGCTCTTACTACATCCAAAGAATGTAGTGACCTTTCTTCCGTAGAACAGGGATCTGGAAAAAAGGAAGGCAGAACAATATCTTGGTTTAGATGAAAACCTGAAACCACTTTCGGTAGGAAGCTAGGATGAGGGCGCAATACCACTCTATCCTTGTGTATGATTAAATAAGGCTCTTTGCAGGAAAGAGCTGCTAATTCTGATACTCTTCTAGCAGAAGAAATGGCTACCAGAAAAATTAACTTTCTTGTCAATAAGACCAAGGGAATTTGACGTATTGGTTCAAAAGGCTGTTTCTGTAAAACTGACAGAACCAAATTCAAGTCCCAGGGGTTTCGGGGCGCCTTAACTGGAGGATTAAGATGCGTCACCCCCTGCATAAAGTTTCGGACCAAAGAATGTGAAGCAAGTGGCCGTTGAAATAATACTGATAAGGCAGAGACCTGGCCCTTGATGGTACTCAAGGCCAGCTTCATTTCTTTTTTTTTTTATAATCAAAATTTTTTTATTTTCTGTTATACTTTTCACAATTAAACATCCTTAATTTCATATTTTACAATAATTACGCAGGATTAACATATTAAACATTAATAAGAGACCAATTGGTAACATCGTTCTCTTACAACTGACCCTATCCCCTCCCCAAAAAAAAAAAAAAAAAGGGGGAATGAAAAAACCGCTGCCTGTCTCAACCCCCTCCCTCCCCCGACATATGTTCGACAACCAAATATATCCTGTGATTGATGAGATTCCCAATATTTGTGCGTATCGGTCTGTGTATCCAATTCCACATTGACACCCCCACCCCCTACAACCAACACATTAAAACAAGCCTAAAACATACCAACAAAAAAAAAAAAAAAAAAAAGGGGAAAACCCCCAGCCCCGTCCATACATTCCCCGTGTTTATTATTGTTATTCCGTAATTGTTCCTCACTTCTAAGAAAAAAGAAAACCCACCACACCTGTACATACCCTGTGGTTATTTTTAATTATTCCATAATTATATTTATTGGCCAGTCATGGCCTAGTTCCTCACTTCTATTAAGTAATTTATTTAAAGTGATCCAATTAATCCTAAAATACCTTCATGTGTTACCCCCTATTGTGTAAGAGGCCACTAACGGCCATATTAAATTTAACATCTATAAAAAAAAAAAAAAAAAGACCCTAGGTGATTAGCATAATTCCCATTGATTGTGTGTTTCAATCTTCATATCCCCTTCCTTATTGACGTTCCCTACACCATGCGCTTACAAACCAGCACATTAAACAACAATAGGAAGAAAAAAAAAAAAACAAGAAAATTCACCTTACCACCTCCCTCCCCCTTTTCACCAAATCAGGTATCTCATTATACGGGTAAAAGGGACAGGGAGGGGGAGAGACAGCAGTCTAAACAAAAGTAAATTAAAAAAAAAACAAAAACCCAATTCCTTCCTTTTCCTCCCTGGCTAAACCCCTATGCAACTAATCCAAGGTATTTATATGGCCCTGGCTCCCTGCACCTTCTCGTTTCATATTTCCCTCTTAATCTATTGCCTGTACACACTGTATCCAGCCTGCCCATATGTCCTCAAATTCCCCTTTTTTGTCTTTAACTACATGAATCCATCTTTCCGCTTCCATTGTCCGGTTGACCTCCCTTTTCCAATCCTCTAATGTTGGGCAGGTAATCTGCTTCCAGAATCTTGGAATTAATACTTTGGCTGCATTTAATAAATGTGGTGTAATGCTCCTCCTATAGGCCTTGATTGTGCCAGTTGTTCCATAAAATAAGAAGTCCAAAGGTGTACACTCTATAGATCTAGGGGCCAACCTCTTGATCCATGGTGCAACTGCATCCCAGAATTCCTTAATCCTGGGGCATTCCCACCACAGATGAAGAAATGTACCCCTTTGCTCGCACCCTCTCCAGCATCGGGCATCTGCTGTTGGATATATCCTATTTAATCTTGCTGGTGTCCTATACCACCTTGTCAAAAATTTATAGGCCATTTCCTGAGAATACGAGCTTATGGATGTTGAATAAGTTGATTGGATCATTTTTTTAATTTGTTCGTCTGATAGTACTTTATTTAGTTCTCTTTCCCATTCCCTGACAAAGTATGGGATTGTTTTCTTTTGGGTACTAAGTATCAGGCTGTACATCTGGGACAACATATGTCTGCCTTCCCCCACGTGTACACACCGGCTCTCAAACCTAGTTATTGTATTTAATGGTCTCAGAAGGGGTTTAATTTTTTTGAAAAAACTTTTCATTTGATTGTATCTCCATCCTGTTATAGATATATTCCCTAGTGCTGTAACCAGCTCTGAATAAGTTGCTAAGGTCCCCCGTGGGGCAAACTTGCCACAGGTGACATCTCCATCCCTCCCCCATGCCCCCAGGAATCCTCCTCCCTCCCCCGGTGGGAACCATGGGAAACCCTCCAGTGGAGCTAAGGGGGACACCCGGGGGGAGTACTCTCCTGTTTTATTTAGATTATCCCATGTTATCAGTGCGTTCCAGGTCAGGGGGGATGTCCATTTCGAGAGTCCTCTTTCCGTATTCGGAATCCAGGGAGCTCCTGCCAGGTTCCTCCCCGCTATAGCTTTCTCTAATGGGACCCACATTTTACTAGGGGAATCATGACACCAATTCAAAATACGGACCAGCGACATTGCCTTATAGTATGTTGATATATCAGGAAGGCCCAATCCTCCTTCAGCCTTACTTCTACACAGGATGTCATATGTCAGCCTTGGTCTTTTATTATTCCACACAAATGCTGTAAAAGCCTTCCGTATCTGTTTAAAAAAGATTCCTGGTAACTTAATCGGAACTGTGTGTAACATGTAAATAATTCTAGGTAGTATACACATCTTAATGGCACTCACTCTTCCAAACCATGTTAAATATTGTCCTGTCCATTTCTTTAAGTCCTCCCTTAACCCGGCTATTAGGGGAGTATAATTAAGATCATACAACATTTTTTGATCTGAGGTGACATGAATCCCTAAGTAAAACAGTGAATCTTTCTTCCACACAAAGGGGTATTCCCTCTTCAATATCTCTGCCATCTCTTGAGGGACATGACTGGGAAGAAGTATTGATTTTTCATAATTGATTTTAAAATTAGATAGCCTACCATATTTACCTACTTCCTGCATGAGTGACACTAGGGAAGTCTGAGGTGCTGAGAGGTAAAACAGCAGATCATCAGCATAGGCTGATACCTTATGCTCCACGCCCCCCACGCTTATTCCCCTTATCTCCCCATTACCTCTAATCTTACAGAGAAATGGTTCTAACATTATGGCAAATATTAGCGGGGAAAGTGGGCACCCCTGCCTTGTTCCGTTTCGTATGTTGAGATAGTCCGAGATTGTACCATTCACTTTAACTCTTGCTCTTGGATCTGCGTAAAGGGCCATTATCCATCCCATCATACGGTCACCTAGACCCACTCCCTTCAGAACTTCTTTCATAAAGCCCCAATTCACCCTATCGAAGGCTTTTTCTGCGTCCATCGATAGTACGATCCTTGGGGCTTTCTCTGGACCGTATTGTATCCAGTGGAGCAGATGAAGTGCCCGGATGGTATTATCCCTTGCCTCACGTCCTTTTACAAAACCTGTCTGGTCGGGGTGCACCAAATCCCCTATATGTTCTTGCAATCTCATAGCTAAAATTTTGGCAAGCAATTTAGTGTCTGAGTTGAGCAGAGAAATAGGCCTATAATTGGCGCAGTATTGAGGGTCTTTCCCCTCTTTGGGGATTATGGTTATATACGCCACCAGGGCTTCTGGGGGCAAAGAATTAACTGCATTAATAGAGTTAAAATAGTTACATAGCGGTTTTATCAACTCCGAAGATAATTTTTTATAGTAAGCATTTGTCAGGCCGTCCGGGCCAGGACTTTTCCCTGCTGGTAGGGCCGCTATTGCTCTGCTCAACTCATTCACCGTAATTGGCTGGTCCATTTCCATCTTAATCATCTCAGATATGGTCGGCAAGGATGATTCCCTGATATATTCTCGTGTTTCCTCCCTTCTTTGATCTTCTTTATTTTCTAATTGAGCTGTCTCCGGTGTCTTAATGTTATATAGGGTCTGGTAGAATTTATGAAATTCTTTCGCTATGGCCTGTGTTTCCACTACTTTCCTATTGTGAATTAATAGATTATGAACATGTCTAGAATCTTGCTGCTTTTTAAGTTGTTTAGCTAATAGTCTCCCGCATTTGTTACCTTGCTCATAGAACCTATGGGCAAAATATCTATATTTATTGTTTATTTTACGATCCAGACATTGTGCAAGTCCTGTTCGAAGATGCCCTAGTTGTTGGATATCTGAGGGATCTAAGTTTTTTTTATGTTTAGTCTCTAATATGGTAATTAATAGGCTATTAATTCTCCCCTTATAACTGATTTATGAGCTTCCCACACTGACTGCTCAGACACCTCTCCTGGCGTATTCCTTTCAAAATATTCCCGTATTTTTACTATTAACTCTTCAGTTATCTTTTTGTTATCCAGTAGCGATTCGTTCAATCGCCAGGTTCGTTCTATATGCCCTGTCTGGTTCGGGAAGAATGTTAACGTTATTGGGGCGTGATCCGAGATAGTTATAGCTTCTATAGTACAATCCCGGACACTCTCCAGATAGAATTGATCTACCATGAATACATCAATACGCGAATACATTTTATGTGCTGTAGAGTAATAACTATAATCTTTTGCTTCATTATGCAATGCCCGCCAGCTATCAACCAGATGTTGGGTGCGTAGGCGTTGTTTTAAATATTTTAGGGCTCTAAAAGATATGGAGGATTTCCCTGATGTTGTGTCTAGACCCGGGTCTAGTACCATGTTGATGTCTCCACCCAGGATCAGACATCCTTCCCTGAATTTCTCCAGCGCCCTCAGCATTTCGACAAGAAATTTAATTGTTCCCATATTTGGAGCATAAATAGCAGCAAATGTATATCGCTGGCCATATATTGCCCCCTTGACAAATAAGAAACGACCTTCTCTGTCTGTTTGAACAGACGTTAATACCCATGGGCAAGTTTTTCTAAATGCTATTGTGACCCCTCTTGCAATCGGTGATACTGCATGATACCAATGGCTGAACATATGTCTCGGTAGGTTAGGTATTGATTTCTCCCTAAAGTGCGTTTCTTGGAGAAATGCTATGTCCGCTGCATAATGTTGTAATTCATGCCAAAGTTGGCCCCTTTTATGTTGTGAGCCCAGTCCCTTCACATTATAGGATACAATCCTTAATGGTGCAGCCATCCTTCAAGAGAAAACCAAAAAAAGAGAGCCAATACCATATTTGCCATTTGCCTGGAGGAAACAAAACAAAACAAAACAAAAAACAAAACAAAACAAAACAAAACAAAACAAAAAAAAAAAAAAAAACCCAAAAAAAACCCCCAAAAAAATGGAGAAAAAACCCAAAAAAAAATTCCAACCCACCCTTCCACCCCCCCCCTCCCCCCAGACACTCCAAAAGTATCTCCCCATTCGGAGTATCTTATCTAACTGGTGGAGGGGTCCGGGCACACCCCCTGTGCCAGATCCCCTCCATCCCCGCACTAGTACCAGTTCAACCAGTCCCATTATATCGGGACCTACCTAATGGGACAATATAACCCCGAGGGTCACCTTCTAATTCCCTCCTCCCCGAACTCTTTCTCTTATATTCTCCCTGTGTCTAAATCTTAACTATATCAACTAAAAATCCTTTTTTCCTTTTTCCTTCTCTTTTCCCATCTCTTCCCTCTCTCTTCCTTCTCTTTAATATTAGTGATTTCTTTGTAGCTGCTTCCTATACTATGTCTTACCCTCCAAAGATCTGTGTATGTTCCCCTCTTCACTCTTACAGTAATGGCTAATTTCCTCCACCTTTACCCATCACCCTTATATCACCTATTACACCTATCTTGTATATTGAGTGTCACTCCTCATCCCATTCCTTAAACTCGTTCACTTAGCATTGAGTTCCGTATACTTTATACAATTAGGTTATCTTCTAATCTTCTTTTTTCTCTTTTCTTCTCCTTTATTCCTTCTCTTCCCCCTTCTCTTCCTTTTCCTAAGCGGGGTCATGCCTTCCATAGCGGTTTCTACGTTGGGCCTTAGGGGAGACTTGGTGCCATTGTTCGGGCCGCTGTAGGAGAGTCCCCTTTTTTTGAGTCCTCCAGTCTGTGAAGTCTACTGCCGGGAGGTCCAGTGTTTCCACAAATGACTGTAGATCGTCCTTCGTACGTAGAGTTGCTGTTCTACCATTTCTTGACGCTGTCAAGCTAAATGGGAATCCCCACCGATAATTTAACTCCTTTAAACGCAGGGCTTCAAGCAGAGGCCGGACAGCTCGCCGTTGGAACAGAGTCCTGCGTGTTAGGTCTGGATATAGTGATAGAGTCATGCCATCAAATAGGATTTCAGGGCTACTGTGGGCCATTCTCATTATGGTTTCCTTTATTGTGTACTTATGTAATCTACATATAACGTCCCTAGCTTTCTCCCTGTTCTGAGTGGAGTATGTGGGGACTCGGTGAATCCGATCTATCTCAATACTTTCAGGTATGGAGGTCCCCATAATTTGACAGAAAACTTTTTGGGCCACTGAGGTTAAATCAGTTGTTTGAATTGTTTCAGATAGCCCTTTTATGCGGATGTTCTGCCTTCTGTCTCTGTTCTCGTAATCATCGAGCTGATCCTTATATAGATTTAGGACATCCTCATGCTCCTTGATCGAGTCCTGGACCTCCGTCACCGCCTGTATCGTTGCCTCATAGTAATCTTCCAAGCTTTCCACCCTATGCCCTAGTGCCTTTGTATCTTCTTTTAGGTTCTCTACCGCCTGCTGGAAAGCCTGTTCCACCGTGCTGATTAGTTGCTGGATATCAGTCTTTGTAGGGAGGGCCCTTAGTAGATCTTTAATTTCCTTAATTTCTTTCTCGGGTTCCCCCGCCTCTCCCCTTGGGGCCGGGGACCGTATCTCCCTTTTTTCCCACGGGGGGTCTGTAGAGTAGCCGCGGCCTGCCAATGCTTGCTTTTCCTCTTTCGTTACTGATTCTCCCTCCAGAGGTGGAGTTCCTCTCTCTATCATAGCCGAGTTTTCCTTGAGGGGTGAAGCATCTAGAATCTTACTATTTACGGGTTCAGGGGGGTTGTGTTCCACCATCAAAGTGTCCCCTTTCTGTGTGTCTCCTCCTTTATTCTCGCCCTTTCCTTGATCTTTTTCCATCCTTTCCATATTAAGCATCTCCACTTCAAGTCCCAGACTATCTTGTCCCCCTCCTATTATAACTTTTCCCATGCTTGGGGAGTGTTGCTTAGTATTAGGGATATTTCTCTCAGGTAGCTTCCTCCCTCGCCCTATTGTCGGGGACCCCTTTCCTTGCTCTATGTAATTTCGTCCGGCCACTTGTATACCGCGTCCTGATGTTAGCGACTTACGTTCCATTTGCTTCCCGGCGTCTTGCTTAGTCTCTATTGTCCCTCCACCTCTCTCTTCCAGCCCCCCCAGATGATATCTCTGCTCTGCACGTGGGGAGAGATAAAGTCTTATCCCTCCTGACTCACTGCGATTTCCTTTTGCTGGTTGCTGCGCAGCTTGTCGGCGTGTAGTCATTATCAATATCTATATCTCATGTGTAGATTTTAGGAGGGGAGGGTCATTAGTCCATAGAAGTCTTATAAAGTCTTATAAAGCTATGTATTTTACAGTCCTCTGACCTTTTGGGGGGGGGGGGGAGATCCCCAAAGTACAATATGGATCAGTACCGATTACTCCTATTCACAGTGGACTGTTCCCCCCCTTTTCAGTTTTGCAGGGGGGTATATATGGGGGATGCCGTTGTGAGACTGCAGGGTATATGCGTTTAGCCTTTTTCCTTATACAGGTCCTCTCAAAGGGGAGGAAAGAGGAGATTTCTTGTGGAGTTAACTGGAGAGTGGGCAAATAAAGTATTTTAAAACATTCTAGTAAATCATTTTCTCAGTCCATCAAAGCTCATCCAGAATCTTTCACCTTGTGATACTATAGGTCAGAGAGGATCAGAGCAGACAGTTTTTCAGTTATATTAATAGTCCTTGTCCCTCTGGTCCTGCTCTACCTGACCAGCTTCTACCTGTTCACAGTGGGATGTTCCCCCCTTTTCAGTTTTGCAGGGGGGTATATGTGGAGATGCTCTTGTGAGACTGCAGGGTATATGCGTTTAGCCTTTTTCCTTATGCAGGTCCTCTCAAAGGGGAGGAAAGAGGAGATTTCTTGTGGGGTTAACTGAAGAGTGGGCAAATAAAGTCTTTTAAAACATTCTAGTAAATTATTTTCTCAGTCCATCAAAGCTCATCCAGAATCTTTCACCTTGTGATGCTATAGGTCAGAGAGGATCAGAGCAGACAGTTTTTCAGTTATATTAATAGTCCTTGTCCCTCTGATCCTGCTCTACCTGACCAGCTTCTTTATCAGCTCTATACTTTCCAGTACAAAATATATAAGTGCTCTATACTTTCAGGTACAAGATATGTGTATAAGTGCACATTTAAGGTGTTAATTTGGCTGATCCTACCCGGTTTCCAGGAATATCCATGCACTTCATCCTTCCACGATTCACCTCCTAGGCGTCTCTGAGGATCAGCTGAGCGGTGTATGGCTTCTCAGAGCTTATGCAGGAGCCGCCATCCCGTTTCCCTCATACCGCTATTTGTTGGTAGTTCACCCGTCCTCCGGGGGTCCGGGCTTCTCCTCCCCGTCCTCTCACCAGCCTGGCACACAACAGCACACAGTAGCGGCTCTCGATCCACCTATCACAGCCGCTTGCTAGACTGCACACTGCTGCTGCCCCCCTCCAAGCATAGAGAGACGCCAGCCGACCCTCAGTCAGCAAGCTGAGCGATGAATGTCTGGAGCGCAACGGAGAAATCAGCAGTTTGTTCCGGGTAGGTCTGCTTTTTCAGGGCTTTGACATATTCACAGGAGCTCAGAGTCAGACGTCTGCATGTTAGCTCAGGGAGGAGCCCATGAACACTCACAGCCTCACACCTGTGAGCATTCCTCCAAGTGGGGCCAGCTTCATTTCTAATCCCATTTGTAGAAAGTCAAGAATTCTACCTATTACATATTTTCTGGGATGCCAACCCTGGATTCACACCAGGATACATAAGCTTTCCAGACTCTATGATAAATCACTCTGGAAGCTGGCTTCCTTGCATTGATCAAGGTAGAGATCACAGGACCTGAAAGCCTACGACTCTTCAGAATGTGGGTTTCAATAGCCAAACCGTCAAATTTAGCGTTTGTAAGGCAGGATGGAACACTGGACCTTGAGATAACAGGTCTGGGCGTGACGGTAGAGTCCACGGGGAACCTACTGTCATCCTTACTATTTCTGCATACCAAGCCCTCCTGGGCCAAGCTGGGGCCACCAGAAGTACTGACTTCTTCTCCTGCCTGATCCTGCGAAGGAGTCGTGGCAGTAGTAGAATAGGAGGGAATGCATAAATCAGTGAGAACCTATGCCACGGAATCACCAACGCATCTGTCCCGCATGCAAGAGGATCCTTTGTTCTTGCCACAAACTTGTCGATCTTTTTGTTGAATCTGGATGCAAAGAGATCTACATCTGGAACCCCCCCATCTTTGGCATATGGCCCAAAAGACGTCGGGGTGAAGAGACCATTCCCCTGGGAATAACCGCTGACGACCCAAATAGTCCGCCTGCCAGTTCTCTATCCCTGGAATGAAAACTGCCGATATGCATGGCACATGCTTTTCTGCCCAGACTAAAATCTGGTTCACTTCTCTCCGAGCTGCCCGATCTCCTGGTGCCTCCTTGATGATTGATATAAGCCACTGCTGTGGCATTGTCGGACTGGATCCTGACCGGGCAACCCTGTAGCCTGAGAGTCCAGGCCTTCAGGGCTAGATATGCCGCACGGATCTCCAGAATATTGATGGGTAAGGTCCTCTCGGTTTTGGACCATTCCCCTTGGACCGCAGACTGTTCCAGAACTGCTCCCCAACCCGAAAGACTGGCATCCGTTGTTACCACCGTCCAGGTAACCGGTAGAAAGGATTTCCCTTTCTGCAGGCTTTCGGGTATTAACCACCAACTGAGGCTCTGAGGCACTGCACGAGACAGGTGCATCGGAGAATCTAATGCCTGAACCTTCTTGTTTTAGGCCGACAGGATACTGTGTTGCAGTAATCTTGAATGAAACTGAGCATAGGGAACTGCTTTGAATGAAGCTACCATCTTTCCCAGCAGCCTCATACAAAGGCGGACAAAAGGACCCTTTTTGGTCCTGACTACCAGAATCAGCTCTCTTAAGGCAGTGATCTTTGCCTGAGGTAAAAATACCTTCTCTTGGCTTGTATCTATGACCAGGCCCAAATACTCCAGTCTTCTTACTGGTTTTAAGAAAGACTTTTCTAGGTTGAGAATCCAAACTAGGTGTTCCAGATAGTTGACTGTGGTCATCAAGTTTCCGTTCAAACAGGCTACCGACCAGTCTATCAAGAGCAGATCGTCTAGGTATGCTATGACAGTTATACATTGAGCCCTTAATCTGGCCAGAGGAGGAGCCAAGATCTTTGTAAACACTCGAGGTGCAGTGGCTAGCCCGAAAGGCAGGGCCACAAACTGAAAATGGCGTCCTTCTATTTCGAAGCGCAAGTACTTTTGATGAGCAGGAAAAATGGGTACATCCAGATACGCATCTCTGATGTCTATTGATGCCAGAAATTCTCCTCCCTCTAGGATGGAGACCACTGACCGAATTGATTCCATGCGAAAGGATCGAATTCTTAGGAATCGATTCAGATCCTTTAGATCCAGAATGGGTCTGACATCTCCATTTGGTTTTTGTACCGTAAAAAGGTTGGAATAAAATCCCAATCCTTGATCTTTCGTGGGAACCACCATGATGACTTTTTTGCGACAATAGTCGCTCTAATGCTAGAAGGAGCGACTGCTTTTTCTCTGGATCTCTGGGGACACTTGATCTGAGGAAACGAGGAGAGGGGATTTCTTGGAACTCCAGTTTGTAACCTAGAGTTACCGTGGAGATTACCCATCTGTCCTGGAAATCCTCCTGCCAGAGCTTTGAGAACCGTAGCAGTCTTCCCCCCACCCGAGCGAGTGGGGGCGCTCCTTCATAAAGAGGCTTTAGCGTCTTGTCTAGTAGGCTTCTTCCCCCAGGACTTCTTTTGTCCCTGGGGTCAACTCTGAAATTTATTTCTGGACCCTGACGGAGAAGGCCGTCGCGACTGCCTGGAGGCTGATGCTCCTGGCACTGGGGAAAGAGCCCATTCGAAAGAGGGACGCTTACTCCTTTTCTTAACAGGTAAGAGAGTGCTTTTCCAACTAGAGATCTTTTGGATATAATTGTCCAAATCCTCTCCAAACAGCCTTGCACCACGAAATGGAAATCCAGCCAGAAGTTTCTTACATGGTGCTTCGGCTGACCAGTTCTTCAACCATAAGATTCTACGCATATGCACCAACCCAAGTGAAAGACGAGAGGTTTGGATGATAGAATCTCTGATGGCGTCAACAGCAAAACATAAGGCCGCTGGAAGGTTAGCCAACCCCTGGGCCTGCTGTTCAGGTAGAACTTTAAGGACCTGCTTACCATGGTCTCTTAAGTATTGACAGACTCCGATCGCTGCCACTGCAGGTTGAGCTACTGAAAGTGCTAAGGAGAAAATATCCTTCAACAGGGATTCCATCTTCTTATCAACAGGATCCCTGAGCATCTGAGCATTGTCTACAGGACAAGTCAGACTTTTATTTATGGAGGAAATGGCGGCGTCAACGGCCGGTATCCCCCACATCTTTATAAACTTTTCTTCCATAGGATAAAGTGTTGAAAACTTTTTAGGTGGAAAAAAACGTTTATCTGGGTGATCCCACTCAGAATAAATGAGCTTTTCTAGCAGATTATGAACAGGAAAAGCATGTGTTGTTTGAGGAGGCTTCAGTGACCCCAAAGAAGAAGAGGGTTTTTTAACTGACTTAGATACGGGTAACTTAAATGTGGAGCAGACCAATCCAGCAAGGATCTGTACTAAGACCTTCTCATCCTGAGAAGCTGACGAGGGCCCTTCTCCATTTGATTCCTCAGAGGAGGAATCATCAGTCCCATCCCGATCCTCTGAAAGGGATTCTTCTCCTTTTTCCCAGAGTTCCTCTGCCTGAGGGTCCTGGGTAACAGAGGAAGACCTAGTGCGTTTTCTTTCCACTGAGTGAAGATGCGATTAAGGCCATTAATCTTTCCTCTAATCCATTAATGGTTGAGGAAAAAAACTCCTGCGTAATGTATACAGGGGCTGAAGTGCCAGAAGCAGATGCAGCCCCCGACCCCAACGGCTCTCCCTGGCCAGCCATCCCAGGTCCCTCAGGGGGGGAAGGCACTGCAGAAGGGGGGTCCTCAGAGCCTGAGGGAGATCCCCTAGAGCCTCTGGTTTTTGGAGTATTTGTACCTCTTCTACCCATAGTGCAAAGCAACAAGGTGGAGGTATCACACAAATGAAACACTGACTGCTAAGCGATGAAGTCCAGCAACTTGCTACTGCTACCAATACCCAGTCAAGTGTTTCTTAGTAAATGCTGCCTGGGAGAATGCCTGTGTCCCACCTTACATGCGACCGTCAGCTCTGTTTCCCTCCATAGGCTGTGTGCACCTGAAAAGTGTGCTTCTTATAGCCTGTGCAGCCGGCGATGTTGGCGTCTAAGCACGCCGGACGTCACGCTGATGCTCCGCCCCCCCCCCCCCCCCTCTGACCACCCCCCCCTAATTTTATTCAAAAAACTTGCGCTTTCCTGCACGAGCCGACCCTCCGGGACCAGCCTGGAGGGGAGGCTGGGGTGGAGGAGGAAGGAGAGAGGCCAGCAGGTGATGGGGTCTGCCACATGTAATGGTGGTGATGGCGGCGGCGGTGATAGTGCGGGATACTACCGCCTCACAGACCACTGCGGCCCCCCCTAATCTTGGGGGGAATGTCCCTGCAGGAAGAGCCCCCCATCCCATCCTACCTGGAGCTCAGCTGGAGGAGCTGTGTGACGGTATGTGCTCTTGGCAGCCCCCGGTGGCGACAATAGGCATAGCATACATTTACTTAAAGGAGAAACCTACTAGAATTAAAAAATTCTGTGTAATCTCCCTTACCTTATCCAGCTGCAGGGTTCTGTAATACAGACCCAATCTTCACCTCTCATGGTGGGCTCCGTTTGGAAAACCTTCAGAGACTGGGGCCCCCTAAGAATGGGGGGATCCGCAGTTCTGGGCCTGTAAAGCACTTGGCCAAGAATAAGGTTAAAAAAACCTAATTCTGAAAATGCGGGGTCCAGCTCTCTAAAAAGAGAAGCGTTACAGGTAAAACCTCGTTGCTTCGGACACGAGGCCCGGGTACCATCCAATTCAGCCTAGAAAGAACACTTTGAAATGGATCTGGTTCACCTGGCTTGCCCCAGTATAGGATATAGGATATTCCCTTTGGAGCTCAGCACAGGACATCTTTACACGTGACCAACACCTAAGACACTGGCGAAAAAACTGAGGTATCCCTGTAAGGGGAGGGATTATTTAGGGGGGTTGAACTTCCTGTTTAGGGTGTGCCAGTGTCCAATCACCTAGTGATACCCTATATAACCCATCAGTAATTACTGAGGCTCTGTGTCCCGTGATGTACGAGAAAGAAATATAGGGTACCCAAGTGCGTCATCAATTTGAAGGAGCGCAAATTTAAAGCGTTGCATGTTGGGTATCCATCAACTCGGTTGTTGGTAATGTATTGCATTTGTGTGCCCTAAAATTAACTTTAGTGTATTTTTTACTGAAGTTTTTTTTTTGCTTGATAAACTGTGACATAGAAAATTGGAATTAACAAAAAATAATTTAATGTAAGTATGTATATTTTGCATTATATCGTTTACATAGTTACATAGTAGGTGAGGTTGAAAAAAAAAGACACAAGTCCATCAAGTCCAACCTATGTGTGTGATCATATGTCAGTATTACATTATATATCCCTGTATGTTGCGGTCATTCAGGTGCTTATCTAATAGTTTCTTGAAACTATCGATGCTCCCCGCTGAGACCACCGCCTGTGGAAGGGAATTCCACATCCTTGCCGCTCTTACAGTAAAGAACCCTCTACGTAGTTCAAGGTTAAACCTCTTTTCTTCTAATTTTAATGAGTGGCCGCGAGTCTTGTTAAACTCTCTTCTGCGAAAAAGTTTTATTTCTATTGTAGGGTCACCAGTATGGTATTTGTATATTGAAATCATATCCCTTCTCAAGCGTCTCTTCTCCAGAGAGAATAAGTTCAGTGCTCACAACCTTTCCTCATAACTAAGATCCTCCAGACCCTTTATTAGCTTTGTTGCCCTTCTTTGTACTCGCTCCATTTCCAGTACATCCCTCCTGAGGACTGGTGCCCAGAACTGGACAGCATACTCCAGGTGCGGCCGGACCAGAGTCTTGTAGAGCGGGAGAATTATCGTTTTATCTCTGGAGTTGATCCCCTTTTTAATGCATGCCAATATTCTGTTTGCTTTGTTAGCAGCAGCTTGGCATTGCATGCCGTTGCTGAGCCTATCATCTACTAGGACCCCCAGGTCCTTTTCCATAATAGATTCTCCCAGAGGTTCTCCCCCCAGTTTGTCCCATTTATTAAAAAAAAAAAAAGGCACTAAAATGATAGTCCTGGTACAAAGCATTGCAAAGTTATTTGCAAAATTACAAAGAAAGACTAAAAACACAAAAAAATAAAAAAGGAATACAAATAATACAAAAATTAATGGTTAGAAAAATAGAAGTGAATTAGAAAAAAAAAAGGGAATTAGAGCTGATCACTAAGCATTAATAAGGGGTTAAATAGGAACAGATAAAATAAGAAAAAAATGTAAATTTTTGTTTGTAATCAGAGGGCATTTGACAGGCAGTAAGGAGGCGATATAACTCCTCTTCACCACCTGTCTAATGCCCTCTAATGAGCAATTCAAACAAGGCCTTAAAAAAAATAGAATAAATAAAAATAAAAATTACACGCATCCCCATTCAGTCACCCACTTGAATGGGCAGTACTTCACACCGAATACAACAGTGGAGATAATTCTTATATATATATATATATATATATATATATATATATATATATATATATATATATATATATATATATATATATAATTAAATATGTAAATGTTTATATTATTTACATTTTTTTCATATACCAGAGCAGTAAGTATAACATGTTTATTATTTTAATTACCAATAAAAAAAATAAAACAATCGAGCATTACAAATCACTTCAATAAAAACATTTTGTGCTCAACTTCAACTTTAAACAATGATTCAGTAAAACACATACAGACTAAAATGGATGTTTTTTTACATTTGGGTGGGCTTTGTATTGACAGGTTTTCACGCTCTTTCAATATTTTTTTTTGACTGAATTTCAATATTTTCTTGGTCGATCGCATGTTTTAAGCCCAGCAGATGCATTAAGATTCCAGGAAAATGTCACTTTCTTAGTGAAAAGCAAAACATCAGCACATAATATGTGATAGTGAGTGCCGGTGAGTCATTTCGAGAATTCACCCTTTCACTACCAGAGAGAATTGTAACCCCATCTGCAGATCCCCTCGAGATTGTAAATGTCACTTCCTGGCTAATATCTCCGCCGGGTGCAGAGAGACACGCTTGAAGGCAGGTGGAAAATTTTCACATTCTGAACACCACCATGATTGACACTTCATTCTCATCCTTCGGGGCTTTGAGCGGAAGTCTCTGGATCCTAACAATGGTCAGGGATGAATAAGGCGCCGATTCGGGGGTAACAAGGAGAACAAGCCAAAGTGGCCTGTAAACCACAAGTTGTCAAAACGAACCGGTCAATACAGTAGTTGTTTTCATACACTTCTAAATTAACCAGTTCAGCTCAGGAACCATTCTGACACCTCATTCATACATGTAAAAATCAACATTTTTTTTTATTTGCTAAAACTTAGAACCCCCGAACATTATGTGGCAAAAATAATGATTTGATCCCCTGCAGATTTTGTAAGTTTGCCCACTTACAAAGAAATGAAGGGCCTTTACATTTTATCATTGTATTTTAAATGATAGAGACAGAATATCAACCAAAAATCCAGAAAAAAAAAAAAACACATGATACAAATGTTATAAATAGAGTTGCAGATCCATGAGTAAAATAAGTATTTGATTCCCTACCAACCAACAATAATTCTGGCTCCCACAGACCGGCTACAGTAGGTCCTCTCATGTGGTACACAGATTAGTCCTGTCAATTTAAAAAGGTGCTCCTAACGACATCTCGTTATGTGTATAAAAGACACCTGTCCACAGAATCTCTTTCTTCCATTCAAACCTCAACATCATGGGCAAGACCAAAGAGCTGTCAAAGGAGAGGTCAGGGACAAGATCTGTACAAGACTGGAATGGGCTACAAGACCATCAACAAGAAGGTTGGTGAGAAGAAGACAACTGTTGGAGCGATTATTCGCGAATGGAAAAAATACAAAATAACCATCAATCGTCCTCGGTGTGGAGCTCCATGCAAACTTTTGCCTCATGGGGTGAGGATGATCATGAGAAAAATGAGGGATCAGCCCAGAACTACACGGGAGGAGCTTGTGAATGATCTCAAGGCAGTTGAGACCACAGTCACCAAACAAACCATTGGTAACACAATAAAGCGCCATGGATTGAAACCCTGCAGCACCTGCAAGGACCCCCTCCTCAAGAAGGCCCATGTACAGGCCCGTCTGATGTTTGCTAATGAACATCTAAAGGATTCAGAGAAGGATTGGGAGAAAGTGCTGTGGTCAGAGGAGACCAAAATTGAGCTCTTTGGCAATAATTTGACTCGCCGTGTTTGGAGGAAGAAAAATGCTGACGTTGACCCTAAGAACCCCATCCCTACAGTCAAGCACGGAGGTAGAAACATCATGATTTGGGGCTGTTTCTCTGCTAAAGGTACAGGTCAACTTTGAAGCATTGAGGGGCCAATGGATGGGGCCATGTACTGTAAAATCTTGGATGAGAACCTTCTTCCCTCAGCCAGAACACTGAAGATGGGACGTAGATGGGTCTTTCACCATGACAAAGACTCAAAACATACCGCCAAGGCAACAAAGGAGTGGCTCAAGAAGAAGCACATTAAGGTCATGAAGTGGCCTAGCCAGTCTCCAGACCTTAATCCTATAGAAAATTTATGAAAGGAGCTGAAACTTCCAGTTGCCAAGTGACAGCCAAGAAACCTTAAAGTGGGGTTCCACCCAAAAAAAAACATATCTAAAAAATTCTAAAAAAAAAAAACAAAAAAACATTTGGATATTTTTTTTTTTTTTACTTACCTCTAAATGCCTGTTGCTAAGTGGTCCCTCGTAGTCTGCCCCTTCGTCTGCCTGGGCTGGTGACATCACTTCCCCCTGGCACAGGAAGGGCTCCGCTCTTCTCCCTCCCTCCTGTCAATCATCTGGGACCCATTGCAGGTCCCAGGTGATTGAGCGGCCAATCACGGCGCTCGGCGCCGCTCGCACATGCGCAGTGGGTGCCAGGCTGTGAAGCCACAGCCCGGCGCCCACAGTTGAAATGCCGGCGCCGACGAGCGGAGGAGGGGGACGAGCGGGGCTTCGATCCCCCGCATCGCTGGACCCTGGGACAGGTAAGTGTCCAGTTAAAAGTCAGCAGCTGCAGTATTTGTAGCTGCTGACTTTTAATTTTTTTTTTTTTTTTAATGGCCCCCCTGGGTGGAACTCCTCTTTAAGGATTTAGAGAAGATCTATAAAGAAGAGTGGACCAAAATCCCTCCTGAGATGTGTGCAAATCTGGTCACCAACTACAAGAAACGTCTGACCTCTGTGCTTGCCAACAAGGGTTTCTCCACCAAGTACGAAGTCATGTTTTGCTTGGGGATCAAATACTTATTTTACTGACTGAACTGCATTTTTATTGTGTTCTTTCTTGATTTTTGGTTGATATTCTGTCTCTATCATTAAAAGCAGTGGTCATCAACTCCTGTCCTCAGGACCCACTAACAGGCCAGGTTTGCAAGATAACTGAAATACATCACAGGTGATATAATTAGCTGCTCAGTGATTGCAGTATTCTAGTCTGCATCTCCCCAAGGTAATACATAAAACCTGGCCTGTTAGTGGGTCCTGAGGACAGGGATGATGACCATTGATTTAAAATACACCTTTGATAACAATTATTGACCCTTTATTTCTTTGTAAGTGGGCAAACTTACAAAATCTGCAGGGGATCAAATAATTATTTCCCCCACTGTATATTTTTTTTTAAGCAGAGGCCCTAGAAAAAAAAAATGGTGGGTGTTGTAATTTTATTTATTTTTTTTTGCTCAGCTGTTTTTCAAACACATTTTTTTTTTTTTTTTTAGCAAAAAATACACTTTAACGAATTTTAGTGTACAAAAACACAATATAATACCCAATTATTTTTTGCACCGAGGAAATAGAAACTGAACATGTCAAGCTTTAAAACTGCATATGCCTGTGGAACAGCGCAAAATTACGGCACTTAAAAATCTCCATAGGTGACACTTTAAAAGCCTTTACAAGTTACCAGTACTGTATAGAGTTGTACACCTAGGTCAGTGTAATGGGGGGGGACCCCAAACACATACTTCTCATTTAACAGCGAGAGACAGAATAACAAAGATTATCCAGAAAAACGCATTTCAAAAAAGTTATAATGGATTTGCATTTTAATGAGTGAAATAAGTATTTGACCCCTTCACAAAACATGACTTAGTACTTGGTGGAAAAACCCTTGTTGGCAATCACAGAGGTCAGACGTTTCTTGGAGTTGGCCACCATCTTTGCACACATCTCGGGAGGGATTTTGTCCCACTCCTCTTTGCAGATCCTCTCCAAGTCATTAAGGTTTCCAGGCTGACGTTTGGTAACTCAAACCTTCAGCTCCCTCCACATATTTTCTATGGGATTAAGGTCTGGAGACTGGCTAGGCCACTCCAGAACCTCCATGTGCTTCTTCTTGAGCCGCTCTTTTGTTGCCTTGGCCGTGTGTTTTGGGTCATTGTCATGCTGGAATACTCATCCACGACCCATTTTCAATGCCCTGGCTGAGGGAAGGAGTTTTTCACCCAAGATTTGACAGTACATGGCCCCGTCCATCGTCCCTTTTGATGTGGTGAAGTTGTCCTGTCCCCTTAGCAGAAAAACACCCCCCAAGCATAATGTTTCCACCTCCATGTTTGACGGTGGGGATGGTGTTCTTGGGATCATAGGCAGCATTCCTCCTCCTTCAAACACAACGAGTTGAGTTGATGCCAAAGAACTCGATTTTGGTCTCATCTGACAACAATTAAGTTGCAGCATTTACAGGCATCATCCCGGTACAGTTTCTTAGAGTTGGTGGTCAGCTCTTAAAGTGTCACCTATGGATAGTAAAATGTATGTATTGTGTTTTTTTTTTTGCATTAAAATTCTAAAAAGTGTATTTTTTTCCAGAAAAAAAAAAAAAAGAAATTGCTTTTGAAAAACCTGCACAAATACCGTGTGACATAAAAAAAAAAAAAAAATTGCAAAACACACCATTTTATTATTTTTTAGAGCCTGTGCTTTAAATAAAAAAAAAATATATATATATATATATATATATATATATATATATATATATATATATATATATATATATATATCTATCTATATAGAGATATATATATATATATATATATATATATATACATATTTTTTTTTTTTTTTTTTTTTATTATTATTTAAAGCACAGGCCCTAGAAAATAATAAAATGGTGTTTTTGCAATTTTTTTTTTATGTCACACGGTATTTGTATATATATATATATATATATATATATATATATATATATTATATATATATATATATGTATATATATATATATATACACACACACATATACGTATATATATATATATATATATATATATATATATATATATATATATATATATATATATATATATATATATATACATACATACACACACACACACACACACATATATATATATATATATATATATACACATATATACACACATACACTACCGTTCAAAAGTTTGGGGTCACCCAAACAATTTTGTGTTTTCCATGAAAAGTCACACTTATTCACCACCATACGTTGTGAAATGAATAGAAAATAGAGTCAAGACATTGACAAGGTTAGAAATAATGATTTGTATTTGAAATAACATTGTTTTTACATCAAACTTTGCTTTCATCAAAGAATCCTCCTTTTGCAGCAATTACAGCATTGCACACCTTTGGCATTCTAGCTGTTAATTTATTGAGGTAAGCTGGAGAAATTGCACCCCACGCTTCTAGAAGCAGCTCCCACAAGTTGGAATGGTTGGATGGGCACTTCTGGCGTACCATACGGTCAAGCTGCTCCCACAACAGCTCAATGGGGTTCAGATCTGGTGACTGTGCTGGCCACTCCATTACCGATAGAATACCAGCTGCCTGCTTCTGCTGTAAATAGTTCTTGCACAATTTGGAGGTGTGTTTAGGGTCATTGTCCGGTTGTAGGATGAAATTGGCTCCAATCAAGCGCTGTCCACTGGGTATGGCATGGCGTTGCAAAATGGAGTGATAGCCTTCCTTAGCTTTTACCCTGTACAAAGCTCCCACCTTACCAGCACCAAAGCAACCCCAGACCATCACATTACCTCCACCATGCTTAACAGATGGCGTCAGGCATTCTTCCAGCATCTTTTCATTTGTTCTGCGTCTCACAAACGTTCTTCTTTGTGATCCAAACACCTCAAACTTGGATTCATCCGTCCACAACACTTTTTTCCAGTCTTCCTCTGTCCAATGTCTGTGTTCTTTTGCCCATCTTAATCTTTTTCTTTTATTGGCCAGTCTCAGATATGGCTTTTTCTTTGCCACTCTGCCCTGAAGCCCAAAATCCCGCAGCCGCCTCTTCACTGTAGATGTTGACACTGGTGTTTTGCGGGTACTATTTAATGAAGATGCCAGTTGGGGACCTGTGAGGCGTCTGTTTCTCAAACTAGAGACTCTAATGTGCTTATCTTCTTGCTTAGTTGTGCAACGCGGCCTCCCACTTCTTTTTCTACTCTGGTTAGAGCCTGTTTGTGCTGTCCTCTGAAGGGAGTAGTACACACCGTTGTAGGAAATCTTCAATTTCTTTGCAATTTCTCGCATGGAATAGCCTTCATTTCTAAGAACAAGAATAGACTGTCGAGTTTCAGATGAAAGTTCTCTTTTTCTGGCCATTTTGAGCGTTTAATTGACCCCACAAATGTGATGCTCCAGAAACTCAATCTGCTCACAGGAAGGTCAGTTTTGTAGCTTCTGGAAGGAGCTAGACTGTTTTTAGATGTGTGAACATGATTGCACAAGGGTTTGCTAATCATCAATTAGCCTTCTGAGCCAATGAGCAAACACATTGTACCATTAGAACACTGGAGTGATAGTTGCTGGAAATGGGCCTCTATACACCTATGTAGATATTGCACCAAAAACTAGACATTTGCAGTTAGAATAGTCATTTACCACATTAGCAATGTATAGAGTATATTTGTTTAAAGTTAGGACTAGTTTAAAGTTAGCTTCATTTAAAAGTACAGTGCTTTTCCTTCAAAAATAAGGACATTTCAATGTGACCCCAAACTTTTGAACGGTAGTGTATATATATATATATATATATATATATATATATATATATATATATATATATATATATATATATACACACATATATACACACACATATATATATATATATATATATATATATATATATATATATATATAATGTTTGGGGGTTCGAACTAATATTCTAGCAAAAAATAATGATTATTACATTCAAGCAAAAGTGCCAGAAAAAGTGGTTAAAGTGAGTTTTGTTGGTATTTTTTTTTTTCTCTAGATTACATAAAATATTAGATAATTTATGCAGGACAAATATTGGGGAAAAAAGGCCTTGTGTGTCCAAAAAAAAATTGCAGAAGTGTAAAAAAAATAAACAAAATTGTCCCTATGTGTGAGCAGGCATGAGCATATTAGGCCTCTTTCAGACAAACGATCCGTTCAGGTCTGCCTGTCAGTTTTTTAGGCGGACCTGAACGGACCCTCCATAGACCTCTATGGAGCGTCGGATGTCAGCGGTGACATGTCCGCTGACATCCGACCCGCTCCGATCCGAAAAAGTGTATCGGAGGAAAACCCTACTTTTCCATCCGTTTTCGGATCGGATGACGACGGAACTCTACGGTCCGTCATGATCCGATCCCCCATAGGGGAGAGCGGCGCTCTAGTAGTCACGCAGACTAGTAGTCATTGATGTAAGCAGATAATAAAGTGATGTAAGAATGAAGGGCTATCATTTGGTACCTTCTCTCTCCTCCTCCATACGCCTTGCTTGCCTCTGGGCCATCATGCCCCTGTTCATCCTTCTCCGCGGCATCCCATCCCCCCTCTCCTCTGGCTGGAAACGCGGTCTGGCCGCTGCTGCTGCCACCACATTCTGTTGGTCCTCACGGTCAGCTGCAATGGAATAGGAAACAAAATCACGAAGTGCACCTCTCACTCATATATAATCGCACTTGGTTAGAGGGATGGTAAGTGTTTTCAAATGATTGTAAAGTTTAATCTTTTTTTTTTTAATGAAATAACTATGATATACTTACCTGCTCTGAGCAATGGAATTGCACAGAGCAGCCCCAATTCTCCTCATCTGGGGTCCCCCCGCTGGCGCTCCTGGCTCTTCCATTGGCCACAATGGGAAGCCGCTCTCTAGTGGCACATCCGCGGTGATCGATCCTGAGCCGCGCTGCCTGTGTCCATAGCTCGGCCCCACCCCCTGCTCCCTTGTCATAGGATTTGATGGACAGCAGCACGAGCCAATGGCCTGTGAGAGCAGGAGGAGAGCGACTACAGAAAGGGACAGCGCTGGATCGAGTGAGGACTATAAGTATAAAAGGGGGGAGATGGGGGGGGTGAGGGGGCCACAATACGACCTTAACATTTTTTACCTTAACCGCTTGCCGACCAGCTACCGTCATTATACTGCAGCGGGTCAGCTCTCCTGCGCAAACCGCTATAGGCGTACATCGGTGTTTGCACAGGAGATAGCGGGCGCGTGAGAGCGCCTGCCGCGAGAGCGTGCCCGCGGGTCCTGTGGACTCGATGTCCGCCGGAGACCAGCGATCACGGTGTACAGAGGCAGAACAGTGAAACGACTATGTAAACAAGACGACTCCCCGTTCTGCCAGATGACATGTCAGAGATCTTCTGTTCCCAGTGATCGGGAACAGCGATCTGTCATGTCCCTGGAAGCCCATACCCCCCCTACAGTTAGAACACACCCAGGGAACACACTTAACCCCTTGATCGCCCCTTAGACCCCTTTCACACCAAGGCGCTTCAAAAACGCCCTAAAAACGCCATAGCGTTATTACCGCGTTCTTACAGCGTTTTAGGGGCGTTAGCGGTAAAATTAACGCAACGCTGCAGGCATTTTAACAGCGTTTTTCAAGCGTTATTGAAGCATCGGCGTCAAAGAACAACTCCACCGTGTTAATGTTAACCCCTTTGTTTATAGCAGTGATCAATGTAATAATGTCACTGGTCCCCAGAAAGTGTTATTTGGGGTCAGATTTGTCCGCCGCAATGTCGCAGTCCTGCTAAAAATCCCAGATCGCCGCCATGACCAGTAAAAACAATAAAAATAAAATAGAAGTCCCTACATCTATCCCCTATTTTGTAGGCGCGATAACTTTCGCGCAAACCAAATCAATATACGCCTATTGCGTTTTTGTTTGTTTTTTACCAAAAATTTGTAGAATATATATTGGCCTAAACTGATGAATAAACTTGTTTTTATTTATATATATATATATATATATATATATATATATATATATATATATATATATATATATATATAGTTTGTTTTTTTTAGGGAGGATTTGATTTAAATCACTAGTAAAAAAAGCTTGATTTAAATCATAGTTTTTAAAGAGCAACTGTCATCTCTGTCCTGCAGTGGCTCCTCCTCTGATCCGCTGTGGACTCACCGACAGTCCCATTCACTTTAACGGGACGGCTGGTGATGTGGAGGTGACACAACAAGGTGAGGGGCATGGCGGCAGCAGGTGAGTGGATGCCCGCTAACGGGCGCTGCCATGATAGATCTGAAATGACAGGTGCTCTTTAAATGTAAGGACTCACTTGCTGGTAGTTAGAATCTTTAATATTTGCAAACAAAATGAAGGTTTCCTATTGTAGAATAATAAACTGTCAGGTTAGTAAAACAGTGTTATCAGAACTGATTCAATCATACAGTTTGTGGTGTACATAGATTTGCAAAACAATGGAAATAAAGGAATATTCCTGAACTTTGTTTTATCTCATGGTTACTGTGAAATTGTGTGAATGCATCAATGCAGTTGCATGTTATTCTCATCTTGCAGAGCTTGGATTCGTTGAATGAGTTTACCAAAAATGTCAATATTGCAGAATGTACAGCCTCCTGCTACATAACTAAGCTCCATTTCATGCTGAACAAACTAAATTATTAATGTTTCTTAAATAGAAAACTATCTTTAGATTTTTACTCCAAAAGCATTTTATTAAAATAAACTAAATAAAAATGTATTTAAAATGTAAAAAATTCCGATTTCAATTAAAAAAAAAACAAAAAAAACAAAAAAAACAAAAAAAGATTTTTTTGGATTTTTTGAAAAAAAAATCATTGATGTATATCCACCCTGTTGTTTTGGATATGTATTATAGCAGAAAGTGTAAAAGAAAAAAAAAAACTTTTTTTTTTTTTTTAATTCTTGCTCTTTTTTTGTTTATAGCGCAAAAAATAAAAACCGCAGAGGTGATCAAATACCAACAAAAGAAAGCTCTATTTGTGGGGGAGGGGGGGAGGACGTCAATTTTGTTTGGGTACAACGTCGCACAAACGCGCAATTGTCAGTCAAAGTAACACAGTGCCGTATCACAAAAAATGGCCTGGTCATAAAAGGGGGTAAATCTTCTGGAGGTCAAGTGATTAATCATTTACTGGGTATGCAGCTTCTTTATCCCCTGGCCTGTGTTCCAGTGTAAGCTGGTGCCCTGATCACTGCCCCAGGTTTCCTGATTCAGAGTGTCTCCTTTGTCTTGCAGCATCCAATGGAGCCAGCCTTGAATGTAGAGACTAGAGCTGTGTCTGCCTACACTGTGTGTATCAATAGAAACATACAGCCCCGTAACCTAGGGTGGCAAGGCACTCCCCTGCTTCTCCCTTCTCCAAACTAACAGACTGACTTGGAGACGGTGCCGTCCACTGTTAACTCCTTCCTGTGAACACTGGAAGTTCAGGGAAGCGGCGCTGAGAGAGCAGCAGAAAGTTGTAAATGGCAAGTGCTGGGGTAAAAATTTTAACAAATACCGGGGAATGTTTATTTTATTCTGCATAATGTTTTAACCAAAACTAAAATGTTACTAAACCCAGGAGCCTGCATTTCCTATATCTGGTCTCCTACAGTACACAGAACATTGAAATGCAGTTATTTTAGTACATATAAACTGGTAAATACCTGTTCTCATCAGCAGTATATAGCAGTCTTGTGACCTCTATCAGTGTCTGGTTAAAGCTTGTAAGAGGAGTTTTCATTCTTCCTGACTGTCCTATGAGGCTGCAGGAGACCCCTGACCCTCTGTCTGGACAGTGCTGATTGGCCCCGTGCTGATCATATGCACTCCCCAAGAAAAAAATAACTCTAGCAATACACACCAAACTGAGCACATGCAGAGTGTCCCCAAGGCTCTGTTCTATCAGATAGAGTGGGGACTGTGGAAGAAGGGGAGGATCAGAGAAGACAGGATCAAAACGGCTTGTTACACAATGCAGAGGATTAACCCCTTAGTTTCCACAGTGAGTATAACAAGCATGCTTTACTGCATATACACACTGATTTTACTGATGTGGGTTTAGTAACACTTTAATATTAAACACTTCAATACCACACCATTGCCGGAAAAAACAGCTACAGCACGGCTCTCTAGTTCTGGGGGGGGGGGGCGCGCTTTGTGACCACTGTGTCTTTTGGACACAGCTGATCACAGATCAATTTAAAAGGCCAAACACAGTGGCCCTTTACCATGCGAGCAGCCGTGTCCAATCACAGCTCATCACATGTAAAACAAACTTGCCGGTTATCGGCATTCCTTTCCTCACATAGTGACAGCGCATGAGGAAAGGAGAGCCGACAACTGGCAAGGCTGACAGAGCACATTTACACTGATTATCAGTGCCCCTATTATTAGTGAGGCCCCATCAGTGCCCACCTATCAGTGCCCATCAGTTCCAATCAGTGCCCACCTATCAGTGCCACCTATCAGTGCCCATCAGTTCCAATCAGTGCCCACCTATCAGTGCCCATCAGTTCCAATCAGTGCCCACCTATCAGTGCCCATCAGTTCCAATCAGTGCCCACCTATCAGTGCCGTCCTATCAGTGCCAATCAGTGCCCACCTATCAGTACCCAGTTCCAATTAGTACCCACCTATTAGTGCCCATCAGTTCCAATCAGTGCCCACCCATCAGTGCCCATCAGTTCCAATCAGTGCCCACCCATGAGTGCCCATCAGTTCCAATCAGTGCCCACCTATCAGTGCCAATCAGTGCCCACCTATCAGTACCCAGTTCGAATCAGTGCCCACCTATCAGTGCCCATCAGTTCCAGAGCCCACCTATCAATGCCCATCTGTTCCAATCAGTGCCCATCAGTTCCAAACAGTGCCCACCTATCAGTGCCCACCTATCAGTGCCCACCAGTTCCAATCAGTGCCCACCTATCAGTGCCCATCAGTTCCAATCAGTGCCCACCAGTTCCAATCAGTGCCCACCTATCAGTGCCCATCAGTTCAAATCAGTGCCCACCTATCAGTGCCGCCTATCAGTGCCACCTATCAGTGCCCATCAGTTCCAATCAGTGCCCACCTATCAGTGCCCATCAGTTCCAATCAGTGCCCATCAGTTCCAATCAGTGCCCACCTATCAGTGCCAATCAGTGCCCACCTATCAGTACCCAGTCCCAATCAGTGCCCACCTATCAGTGCCCACCTATCAGTGCCCATCAGTTCCAATCAGTGCCCACCTATCAGTGCCCATCAGTTCCAATCAGTGCCCACCAGTTCCAAACAGTGCCCACCCATCAGTGCCCATCATTGCCCACCTATCAGTTCCGCCTATCAGTGCCACCTATCAGTGCCCACCTATCATTGCCCATCAGTTCCAATCAGTGCCCACCTATCAGTGCCCACCAGTTCCAATCAGGGCCCACCTATCAGTGCCCATCAGTTCCAATCAGTGCCCACCAGTTCCAATCACTGCCCACCCATCAGTGCCCATCAGTTCCAATCAGTGCCCACCTATCAGTGCACTGATCAGAAACACTGCTTTAGGCCAGGTTCACACCACACGTGGTGGGACTGCGCTAGTTGGCAATTCCAGTGCACTCCCACTGTATGGACAAGGCAAAATGACTTGTGTACTATGTGCCCCGTTCACACCACAGCGGCAGCACGGTGTGAGGCAATCCACCGCCTGGCATGTCTGTGTGACATCTCACTGGGTGTTCGGTGCGCCCCCCTGTGCATTTAAGGTGTGGTGGGCGCCCTCCAGGCTCACCTGCCCTCTACCTATCCATTATAATGAATGTGCTTCACTGTGGAGGCTCTCAGAATTTAGAGTTAGGACTACAGAGAATATTGGGGGGGGGGGGGGGGCATGAAGAGGCTCTGCAGCTTATCCATATCCGTATTTGCAAATGTGTGCAAACCAAACCCCTGTTTTTAGTGCGAACTGTTAGACAGGATAATCCGGTGGGTTGCAGGCTGGTCGTTGGTTGAGTTTGGTTTTGTTTTGCATGCGTCACCCTTTATAGGCCAGTTATAGGTGGGGGGCAGTGGTAATTTGTTTGTGACATCTCAATAAAGTTTGTTTAGGTGGACTTCCGGTTCCGGCGCCGCATGGAGTAGCTGAGCCTCCTCACAGCTCCCACACCACGATCCAAAAATCAGCCTACAAATACCTGCCCAATCCCCATCTGACGCCGGAACACATCCGCGGGTGTTCCCCGCTCTATTGCCGACCTCCAGAGCTCCAGAATCCGGCTTCTTACCAGGCCTCGACGAACACACCCGGCCCGGCCGCAAATCGAGGCCCCGGTCTCGGCCTACGCGGCATCCACGTCAGGATCAGGGGCTTGAAAACGACCGCCCGACCCCCCCTCCTGCCGCCTGCAACCTATCCGGGGACCCCTCACCCCCCTAAGATCTCCAGATCGCCGGTTACCGGCCTCCGACTACGCCGCAACGAACTCACCCGGCCCGGCCGTAAATCGAGGCCCCGGTCTCGGCCTACGCGGCATCCACATCACGAACGGGGGCTTGAAAACAACCACCTGACCCCCCCTCCTGCCGCCTGCAACCTAATCGGGGACCCCTCACTCCCCTAGGACCTCCAGATCGCCAGGTACCGGCCTCCGACTAGGCCGCAACGACCTCACCCGGCCCGGCCGCAAATCGAGGCCCCGGTCTCGGCCTACGCGGCATCCACGTCAGGAACAGGGGCCTTAAAACAACCACCCGACCCCCCTCCTACCGCCTGCAACCTAACCGGGGACCCCTCACTCCCCTAGGACCACCAGATCGCCAAGGTACCGGCCTCCTACTAGGCCGCAACGATCTCACCCGGCCCGGCCGCAAATCGAGGCCCTGGTCTCGGCCTACGCTACCTTCACGCCACGACCCTGGGTACTGAAAACAACTGCCCGACCCCCCTCCTGCTCCTCATCAGGGACCCCTCCTTCTCTAACCAAGGGATCCACGCCAGATTCGCCTAGCCCAGCAAATATCTAGGCCTACGCAGCCCTAGCAGGACAAGAAAAGGCCCAAATACAGCCGCCTGCCCCGATCTAGGCCTTCAACAACAGGACTTCAATATCGAGTGCACACCCCCCTCCTGCTGCCAGAAGTCTCACCAAAACCCCCACAAGTTACCCTATGGACCGATTTGTGGAGAAGACTGGCGCGCGCTCTTACGCGGCCGCAGCGATGCAACCGGCCCGGACGCAACCCGAGACCCCAGTCCTCCCGAATTCCACGCCCGACGAACCAGGCATGGAGGTGAGCGATCCCACAGCACCCCCCTCCTCACTCCACTCTCCTCTCTCCCTGCATCCGGCCTCCCCCTCCCCATACCAGGGGGATAATGATACGGATCGTATAGCTCAAGCCGTCGCAGCCCTCCTATCCCCTATGATATCTTCCTCAGTGGAAAAGGCGGTGGATGCGGGAATGAGGCAAGTCAAGGCACAACTAGGAGAACATTCAACTAGACTTCACGAGGTGGAACACCGCCTTTCAAGCCTGGAAGAAGAAGTTTATCAGGCACAAGCTACCGAACAAGCACAGGAGAAAACCAATCAGTACATACTACAAAAACTGGACGATCTAGAAAACAGATCTAGAAGGAGCAACCTGCGATTCGTGGGGGTCCCGGAATCACTACAGTCCTCAGCTATTGCAGAATTCTGCGCCAGACGCGTCCCGGAGGCATTAGGCCTCCCTGGCCCTTTTACGGTAGAACGGGCCCACCGAGTGGGAACATTCGCCCCTGATCGCAAATCCCCTCGCCCAATCATAGTAAAGTACCTAAACTACAACGACAAGACTGTCATCCTACAAAAGTTTCGGCAAAACAGATCTCTGGAAGTTGATGGGATCAAAATCCTGATCTTCGCGGACTATTCCATAGAAGTCTCAAAAAAGAGGAAAGCATTCCAACACATCTGCACAGTGCTACATCAGCGACAGATGAAGTTCACATTGGCCTTCCCTGCAACTCTCCGCATCAAAGCTCCCAACGGAGACCAGCTTTCCTTCCAGGACACCTCTGAGGCGGAAGCCTTCTTGCGTTCACTGCGCACTGAATCTCACTCCGATTCCCCGCTCAGGGCCTCTCCAAACAATCGCCCTCTGGACCAGCGAAGCCCGAGGAAAGATTCCCCGAAACGCTTCAGATCCTCCGGACCTACCCACCGTAACACCCCCCGCTGACGAGAAGATTTACTGCTACCCCACCATATTTTCTTTAGGAGCATAGTTTCTGCCTGCTCCTCGGTATTAATGACTCCAATGTCTGGACACTCAGGTATATGGCTTGTTTAGGTTTGTCTGTTCTCTTTTATTATGGCACAGATTTCTTTTCCTTTTATACTACTTCACCTCCTATAGCCTCACTTTGTATGGCCTCCCCCTGATCCTGCACCTATGAGAGGTCCTCCGTCGCGGCCACTGACACTGAGCCATTCAGGGCGCGCACCCACTACAGCGACTGGATCGTTAGGGGAGCTGGCCTGCACAGTGACTCTATGCGGAAAAAAGAGAAGTTCCTCTATTGTTGTTTTTGTTTTTGTTTCTTGCTCCTACCCCCCCTTATTCCTCCCCATTATTTGTCTCCAGCAACATCCATCTGTCACTAGACTCTCAGCCACAACTCCTTCCTTATAGTCAGTTCACCCTAGCTAACACTACCAGTTCAATTCCTCTCCTCAGGTCTACATATATTGTTAACAATTTACCGGCACATACCCCACCTTCGATCTTACCCACATGAAAGTCACCTCTTGGAATGTGAAAGGGCTCAGGTCCCCCGTTAAGAGACTTAAAATTCTTCGCCACCTCAAGAGACTAAAAACAGATATCGCCCTGCTCCAGGAAACCCACCTAACCTCCTCAGACCTCCACCGAATGAAAAAACTTTGGGTGGGTACTGTCCTAGGCTCAAGTGCACTCAATCGCAAAGCAGGGGTTATCATATTAATCCACAAAAACCTTCCCTGCGAGATACTGTCCGTGGAAACAGACAACCAGGGTCGTTTCCTCTCCACACACATAAAACTGGGTAACAGAACTCTAGTGATCTCCAACATATATGCCCCAAATAATCCCAGCAAAAAATTTCTAAATGAAATGTCCTCCTGGATTCTACGCTCTCCGCACCTCCCACACATAGTTGGGGGAGATTTTAACTCCATCATACACCCAATCGAGGACAGATCCTCATCCAAACGAACGTGTCCATCTGCCACTCCTTCTGATCTCACACACTTCGCATCCACTATGGAATCTCTCCACCTACATGACATCTGGCGGCTTTTCCACCCAGCAGATAGAGAATACACCTTTTACTCTAACCCTCACAACATTTTCACTAGAATCGATTACCTCTTCTGCACTGACAGTCTTATCTCCATGATCTCGAATTCTGATATCCATGACATAGCCATATCAGACCACGCCCCCATCTCAATCTCGCTAGATACCCCTGACTTACATCCTACTCCTAAACTTTGGCGTTTCCCCGCTTATCTCCAAAATAACTCAGACTTTAAACACTACATGGAGAAAGCTTGGTCTGAATTCTCCGAGACTAATTCCCCACATGCGGACAACCCAAACCTTTTCTGGGAAACTGGTAAGGCCTTCCTCAGAGGCCGAATCATATCGTACGCTGCCTCTCACAAGAGAAACACTTTGGCAAACTATAAGAGGGCCAGTGCCAACCTGCGCTCGGCACAACGCTCTCTCTATACTAGGGACTCCCCTGATAACAGGCTACACTGGCAGGTAGCAAAAAGGGATTTTGATACCTGGGCAGATACCCTTGAGCGGACATACAGGGCACATATGACAGCCACCCTTCATAAATTTGGCAACAAAGCTGGCAAACTGTTAGCAAGACTCTGCAAAGGCCCTTTCCGCCCAACACACATCACCTCCCTTCGGGACACCGCAGGTGACATAAAAACCTCACAACAGGACATTAACAAAATAATGTTACAATACTACTCCTCGCTATATGCCACCGACCCTATCGACACGAACACAGCCAAACACTTCCTAGACAGGCTATCTCTACCCACGATCTCTCCCTCCCAACTTGAAGTCCTTAATGCACCTATCTCCTTACAAGAAATATCGAATGTCATCCGGAACCTAGCTCCCTCTAAAGCCCCAGGCCCAGATGGGTTTACAGGAGAATTCTATAAGGCCCTACAAACTATTACCGAACCCGTTCTTTTCGCCGTCTATAATGGTATATGGACTGGCGGCCCCTACTTACCGACTGGGAATCAGGCCATAGTCAAACTACTTTCAAAAAAAGGCAAAGACCCCCAAGAACCGGGTTCGTACCGACCCATCTCACTCCTAAATTTAGACGTTAAAATTCTCTCAAAAGTAGTAGCTTCCAGACTTGCCACCATCATTCCCTCTCTGATTCACCCAGCCCAATCAGGTTTTGTGAAGGGGAGAACAGCCACTATGAACATTCGTAAGGTAATGATGGCTCTAGAACAAGCTAAAATCAGCCCAGGGGGGGACCATGCCATCATCACTTTGGACGCGGAAAAAGCCTTCGATAATGTCAGTTTCGAATGGCTATCACTGACCCTATCAAAAATGGGTTTCACGGGCCCTTTTCAACACCTTATACATGCCATGTATGCCTCCCCCGCGGCCAGATTGGTGGCGGCAGGCCTTCTCTCGAATGAATTCCGCCTTTACAAGGGCACGAGACAAGGTTGCCCCCTATCCCCACTCCTCTTTAATATCGCCTTAGAACCCCTCTCTAGATACCTTACTCTAGAGGCCCCATTACACGGCATCAAAATAGGACCCCAAGAACTCCGCACGTCACTCTTCGCCGATGACATCCTAATTTTCTCCACCAACCCCTCCTCTGACATGTCCACCATCAAAACAATCTTTGATGAATTTAAACTCTGCTCGGGTCTCCGCATAAATTACAGCAAAAGCGAAATTCTCCCCATTGGCACTTTATCTGTCCCTCGCTGGGCACAACACTCACCCTTTCCAGTAGCCAAGTCACACATAACATATCTAGGCATTAAAATAGGAAGACTGCCCCATTCTATATACCATCTAAACTATCCCCCACTGTTGAAAAAAATTTCTCAAGAATTGGATAACTGGATGGACCTGCCCCTTTCGCTCCTGGGAAGATGTCACCTAATAAAAATGGTCAGTTTCGCTCGATTACTTTACCCTCTCCAAACGATACCATTACTTCTTAAACATGCAGATATCAAAAACTTAAACAAAGCCATCTCCAAATTTCTCTGGCGGAACAAAAGACCACGTATAGCCCTTGCTAAACTGTATCTTCCCAGACGCGAAGGAGGGATTAGTCTCCCAAATATCAGAACCTATAACCTCTCTTGCCTACTTAGGATAAGCCTAGACTGGATATCGCAACTTTCTCGCTGCTCTAATTACTCCATGGAAGCTTCAATGGCCCAACCGTACTCCCTGGTGGCATTACTTCATTGCAGGTGGAAATCAACTCCCCCACCTATACAACACAATCTTCTTCTTAGAGACACAGCCATAGCTTGGAGGGAAGTACGGAAAGCTCTGAAACTTTCACCCTTTATGTCCAGACATCTCCCGATTCAAGGAAATCCTAGCTTCCCACCGGGTTTGGAATACAAACCCTTCACTATTTGGCAACAAAAAGGCCTCACACATTTTTCCACCCTATGTGATCTGGAAACAGGACGCCCTCATAACTTCTCTGTCATCGCAGAAACTTTCTCTCTCCCTATATCTCATACTTTACACTACGCACAATGCGTCAGCTTTATAAAAGACTCATGCAGGGAGGAAAGTAAGAGATTTCAGACATCCATCACAGACTTACTACTCCACAGTGACTCTTATAAAATCTCGGATATCTATAAACCTTTCCTGATAAAGACTACTCCCCCACTTGCCTCCTCATCGGTAGCAAACTGGGGTAAGGACTTCCCTGACTCAGACATAGTGGAAAAGGTTCTTCAGGGGTACCAGAAAACGCTTCAGCTGACCCCCAATGAGGTATGGAGAGAAACTCAATTAAAGATTATGCACCGCGCCTACATACCCTTCATCTCGGACAAGACTGTCCAAGGTGCAGCAAATTGCCCCATGTGTCGACAGCCAAAGCCTTCACTTTCCCACCGTTTCTGGTCATGCCCCTCCATTTCCGCTTTCTGGGACCAAATCATCTCCTACATCTTCAAAATAACGCTGTTAAAAATACCTAAAGACCCCCTGCTCCTCATCTTCGGATACTGGGATGACCAACTGCTCCCGTGGTCCCCAATCACACTCCCTACATATAAGGACTGGGCCTTGATCAGTCTCTTACTGGCTAGAAGACTAATTCTACAAAACTGGACCTCCTCTCTTTGCCCACAGATCTCGCAACTTAAAAGGGAGCTGCTAACCTTGCTTCACAGAGACAAACTCAATACCGACTTCAAAAAAGAACTCCCCCACTCACGATTTTACTCAAGATGGTGGGCCTTCATGCAATCAACCCTGTCCCAAGAGGAACTACAAAACTTCGAAAATACTTCATTCGCTTATTATGCCACTTCCATTAACACTCCTGAGGAGGAAGACACTCCCGTTCTCTCTTCTTCCTGAAACCCTATAGCTACTTAATACTTTAACCTACTGATGTATGCTTCCACTCTCCCCCCCCCTTCTACCCATCTTCCCCCCCTCCCCCCCTTCTTTTCTTTTTGTTTTCTTTTTTTGATACCAGTAGCTCCCACAGGACCCACCCTGTTGATTCATCCAGCTATATCGACATGATATGTCCATCTAAAAGCCACACCATATATCCCACCCTGGTTATTTGGTTCTACACCTATATAAAATTGCGCATGGACTACTGGTATTTGTATGTATTTATATATATATATTTATATGTGTGTATATATATATATATATATATATAAGTAAATATCTATATGTACAATGTTCAAAACTATATATGTAAAATGTTCAAAAATGTTGTATACCAACTAATGTGATATTCTGTATTGCAATTTCTTTCAATAAAATCTATTGAAAAAAAAAAAAAAAAAAAAGTTTGTTTAGAAAAAAAAAAAAAGGAAACAGTGCGATGTGCTGGTCTCAACGCCACTGCTCCGTACACCAGCCACTGCATTACTATGCACTGACCTGTGTAGCAGTGGCGGCACGTCCATTAGGGGCGCAGCCCTCCAATTCTATGCGCCCGTCCCCTAATCTACATGCAGGGCGCCAGGGGCATGGAGTTCAATGGGGGTTTTTTGGTTTTTGAAGCACATGATTAGAGCCTGAGGCTCTAATTGGCTTAAAAAAGGGTGGGTTCGAGGCACAGAGCATTGCGCCCTGAGCCCACCCAGTTGTGTGAGGATAGCGAACTAATAGTCACGATTGTCTTCCTGATGATTCTCCTCCCGGTCAATTAGGAAGCGGGTCCTGAGACCCAATTGGCCAAGGAGTCTTAGGACTCTTCCTTCCCCCTGCCTCCTAAAGGTAAGAACTCTGATCGTCACCTTCCCATCTGCCTCCCATGGGAGGGGGGGGGTGCGGAGGGTTGATCCCCGCATTCCCATCCGTCACATGTCCGGGATCGGGGGGGTAGATTGCCACCTTAGCGTCCGCCTCCCATGGAGGGGGGGTGAGGAGGGTCGATCGCCGCATTCCTGTCCGTCACCCGCGGGTGGGGGGGGGGGGGGTAGATTGCTGCCTTCCCGTCCTTTTTCCCCTGGGGGAGGGGGTGCTAGTTTGCTGCCCCCGCCGCCCCCCAAAGTATTGAGTACAGGCCGCCACTGCTGTGTTAGGCTGATCTGTAAAAAATGACAACCAAAAAGGTTGTGAGAATAGAAGAGGACGCACCGTATTTTTATTTTCTTAACAGACAAATGAAACAAAAGCAAATATAAACATATTTGTAAAGTAAATACAATATATCAATATGTTCTCTCTGCTCCCAGGATATACACAGAGCTCTCTGCCACCCACCCCTCCGATTCCTCACTGATCCCGGATACACTGTCTCTCTTTTTTTGCAGGCCGAGGGGTGTATTTAACCACTTCAATACCGGTCACTTTTACCCCCTTCCTGCCCAGGCCAATTTTCTGAGTTTTAGTGCTGTCACACTTTGAATGACAATTGCGCAGTCATGCAACACTGTACCCAAATGACATTTGTATAATTTTTTGAGACAGATAAAGCTTTATTTTGTTAGTATTTAATCACCATTGTAATTTTTTTTTTTTCTAAACAAAGAAAAAGACAGAAAATTTGAGGCAGCACGGACGGGCACCGATGAGGCAGCACTGACGGGCACCGATGAGGCAGCACTGACGGGCACCGATGAGGCAGCACTGACGGGCACCAATGAGGCAGCACTGACGGGCACCAATGAGGCAGCACTGACGGGCACCAATGAGGCAGCACTGACGGGCACCAATGAGGCAGCACTGACGGGCACCAATGAGGCAGCACTGACGGGCACCAATGAGGCAGCACTGACGGGCACCAATGAGGCAGCACTGACGGGCACCAATGAGGCAGCACTGACGGGCACTGATGAGGAGGCACTGGAAGGCATCGCTCATGGGGCTGCACTGATAATCATTGTACTGATTATCAGTGCAGATCCGCCCTGTCAGGGGGCACTGACGGGCACGGATGAGGCTGTACTGATGGGCACTGAAGAAGAGGCACTATATGCAGCCTTGATGGGCACTGATAGGCGGCACTGAATATCAATGCACTGATTATCAGCGCAGATACCCTGTGAGGAAAGCCGTTTAACATCCGTCAGCGTGAGTAGAGGAATGCCGATAACTGGCACTTCCTATTTACACTGTGATCAGCTGTGATTGGACAATGATAGGCTCTACATCATAGGCTCCTTACCATGATCAGAGATGGGATGTGTCCGAGCGACACACAGCACCACCGATCGCATGGCGCTTATACTTCCCATTGGGGCGCACATGAGCGGCATGTTCTGAAGGACGTCCTATGACATCCAGTCAACACGGAAGAGCCACCGGCCCCGCCGCCATCTTTCTATAGGCCGGGTAGAATGGGATTCATTTTTTAAGTATTGCAAAGCAATTCCTCCCATCAGAACATTCGTTCTGTGCGAATGCTGGAAAAATCGAAAGTCATTAGGCCATTTTTTATTAGTGTCCCAAACAAATACACACTGTGTGTAAAAACTAGGGCCACACCAATACCACTTTCCTAAGACCGAGTACCGTATATACTCGAGTATAAGTCGAATTTTTCAGCACATTTTTTTGTGCTGAAAGTGCCCCCCCTCGACTTATACTCGAGTCAAGCACTTTTCTGCAGCAAAAAATTTCATTTTCCGAACCGGCTTTGGGGCCCCGTATCTCAGGGCCACTTGATGCTAGGAACCCCAAATTTGGTGTCCAAACCCACTGGAACTGGTACCATAACATATCCAAAGCTGGGGTTCCTAGCATCAAGTGGCCCTGAGATACGGGGCCCCAAAACCGGTTTGGAAAATGTCATTCTCTGCTGCAGAAAAGTGCTTGACATTTTCTGAACTGATTTTGGGGCCCTCTATCTCGGGGCCACTTGGCGCTAGAAACCCCAGCTTTGGAAATTTGTTGCTGCTAGTTCTACTGGGTTTGCACACCAAAATTGGGGTTCTTAGCACTAAGTGGCCCCGAGATACAGGGCCCCAAATTCAGTCAACTGTGTCCATCTGCAGCAATGTAATTTCGGGACCCTTTGGGTTCAGAGACCCCAAATTTTGGCTGCAGCTAGGGGGCATCTAGGAACCCTTAACTACCGAGTTTAAAGTTCAGGGGACCTATGGCTGCAAATGGTCACAGTGATGCTGCAAATGGGCATTGTTGACCCTCTTTTCCACTTACAGTAGCTGTGCATTTCTCACCCTCGTATTATACTCGGGTCAATACGTTTTTCCCATTTTTTTTGTGGTAAATTAGGGCCTCGACTTATACTCGGAATGACTTATACTCGAGTATATACGGTACAAATACCGATACTTTTTTTCCAAGTACTCGCCGATACCCATTCTTTTTTTAATGTCATGTGACTAATATGCAGCACTAATGGGTACTGATGGGCCGTGTCAGCAGTTTTTTATTTTATTTTTTTCTTTAACAATTTTTTTTTTATTATTTTTTACACTTTTCATATTTTTGCTTTGTTTTTTTTTTTGTTTTTACAATGCTTTCTTATTTTTTTTTTGGGGGGGGGGGGGGGGGGTGGACAGTGTCAGTGTTTTTTTTATTTGATTTTTTATTTATTTATTTTTTTTAAATCAACCCTGTTTGGGGGGGGGGGGGCTTTGTAAGAGATCAGGGGTCTAAACAGATGCTTTAATGAAAGCGGCACAGGGAGATCGGTGATTGTAACTCCCCCCCCCCCCCCCCCCATCGCCACACCGATCGTTCCTGACTGTCCAAGTATTGGATTAGGCAAGTACTCAAATGCTCGGTATCAGTGCAACCCTGGTGAAAATGAATACTGAAAATCCCATTGTAAAGTGTCCATGTGTGGAAGGGTCACACATTGCTGTGTACAAATCTGTCTGCTGCTCTGTGTACAAAGCAAATGTAGGAAACGTTTAGAATTCCTCGGTGAACTGTGGAGTTCCACCACCAATATTACGCCGCTGTCACAATGCGCAAAAAAAAAAAAAGAAAAGAAAAGAAAAAAAGCTCGTCGCCCAACAGAAGCTCACGATCCTTTTTTGGGGCCGCAAGCTTCACACGCCGTGGTTTGCCGCGATTTCAGCGCAATTTTAGTTGTGGTAGAGCAGCACTGCGTTTTTAGCTGCCACTGAAATGAATGGTATCTGAAATTCACGCTGTGCGATTTGTCATTTTAGCAGAGCCTTTTGAAATCAGGTGTGACTGCAGTCTGGAAGTAATTATTTATTCCTATTCTAAGATCATAAAATGCCATCTAGTGGCAATAATGCGGTATTGTCCTGATTGCAGATATCCTAATGCAGTCATAGATGACGAGGAATGAAATAATCACCGATGGTGAGAGTCCCGCACCCACATTCACAGGAGATGGAGGAGCCCACACTGCATGATGCACTTTAGATTGGTGAGAAACTTCAACAAAACACCCACCTAATCTCAGCCAGGCGCACAGAGCCCCTCCCCCAGGCGCGTGTGCGCACAGATCACATCCTCCAGCCAGGCGCGTGTGTGCGCAGAGCCCCTCCCCAGCCAGGCGCGCGTGCGCACAGAGCCCCTCCCCCAGCCAGGTGCATGTGTGTGCATAGCCTCTCCCCCAGGTAGGCGCGTGTGCGCACAGAGCCCCTCCCCCAGGTGCATGTGCACACAGATCACATCCTTCAGCCAGGCGCGTGTGTGCGCAGAGCCCCTCCCCAGCCAGGCGCGCGTGCGCATAGAGCCCCTCCCCCAGCCAGGCGCATGTGCGTGCATAGCCCCTCCCCCAGCCAGGCGCGTGTGCGCACAGAGCCCCTCCCCTAGGCGCGTGTCCGCACAGATCACATCCTCCAGCCAGGCGCGTGTGTGCGCAGAGCCCCTCCCCCAGCCAGGCGCGCGTGCGCACAAAGCCCCTCCCCCAGGTGCATGTGCGCGCAGATCCCCTCCTTCAGCCAGGCGCGTGTGCGCACAGAGCACATCCCCCAGCCAGGCGCGTGTGTCCGCAAAGCCCTTCCCCCAGCCAGGTGCGTGTGTGCACAGAGCCCCTCCTTCAGCCAGGCGCGTGTGCGCACAGATCACATCCTCCAGCCAGGCGCGTGTGTGCGCACAGCCCCTCCCCAGCCAGGCGCGCGTGCGCACAGAGCCCCTCCCCCAGCCAGGCGCATGTGTGTGCATAGCCCCTCCCCCAGCCAGGCGCGTGTGCGCACAGAGCCCCTCCCCAGCCAGGCGCGTGTGCGCACAGAGCCCCTCCCCAGCCAGGCGCGTGTGTGTGCGCAAAGCCCCTCCCCCAGGTGCGTGTAGATTCCCTCCTTCAGCCAGGCACGTGTGCGCACAGAGCACATCCCCCAGCCAGGCACGTGTGCTCACAGGGCCCCTCCCCCAGCCAGGCGTGTGTGCGCTCAGAGCCCCTCCCCCAGCCAGGAGCGTGTGCGCACAGAGCCCCTCCCCCAGGCGCGTGTGTGCACAGATCACATCCTCCAGCCAGGCGCGTGTGTGCGCAGAGCCCCTCCCCAGCCAGGCCCGCGTGCGCATAGAGCCCCTTCCCCAGCCAGGCGCATGTGCGTGCATAGCCCCACCCCCAGCCAGGCGCGTGTGCGCACAGAGCCCCTCCCCCAGGCGCGTGTGCACACAGATCACATCCTCCAGCCAGGCGCGTGTGTGCGCAGAGCCCCTCCCCCAGCCAGGCCCGCGTGCGCATAGAGCCCCTTCCCCAGCCAGGCGCATGTGCGTGCATAGCCCCACCCCCAGCCAGGCGCGTGTGCGCACAGAGCCCCTCCCCCAGGCGCGTGTGCACACAGATCACATCCTCCAGCCAGGCGCGTGTGTGCGCAGAGCCCCTCCCCCATCCAGACGCGTATGTGTGCGCAAAGCCCCTCCCAAGGTGCGTGTAGATCCCCTCCTTCAGCCAGGCACGTGTGCGCACAGAGCACATCCCCCAGCCAGGCACGTGTGCTCACAGAGCCCCTCCCCCAGCCAGGCGTGTGTGCGCTCAGAGTCCCTCCCCCAGCCAGGCACGTGTGCGCTCAGAGCCCCTCCCACAGGCGCGTGTGTGCACAGAGCCCCTCCCACAGGCGCGTGTGTGCACAGAGCCCCTCCCACAGGCGCGTGTGTGCACAGATCACATCCTCCAGCCAGGCGCGCGTGTGCGCAGTGCCCCTCCCCAGCCAGGCACGCGTGCGCATAGAGCCCCTTCCCCAGCCAGGCGCATGTGCGTGCATAGCCCCTCCCCCAGCCAGGCGCGTGTGCGCACAGAGCCCCTCCCCCAGGCACGTGTGCACACAGATCACATCCTCCAGCCAGGCGCGTGTGTGCGCAGAGCCCCTCCCCCAGCCAGGCGCGCGTGCGCACAGAGCCCCTGCCCCAGGTGCATGTGCGCGCAGATTCCCTCCTTCAGCCAGGCGCGTGTGCGCAGAGCACATCCCCCAGCCAGGCGCGTGTGTCCGCAAAGACCTTCCCCCAGCCAGGCGCGTGTGTGCGCAGAGCCCCTCCCCAGCCAGGCCCGCGTGCGCATAGAGCCCCTTCCCCAGCCAGGCGCATGTGCGTGCATAGCCCCACCCCCAGCCAGGCGCGTGTGCACACAGAGCCCCTCCCCCAGGCGCGTGTGCACACAGATCACATCCTCCAGCCAGGCGCGTGTGTGCGCAGAGCCCCTCCCCAGCGAGGCCCGCGTGCGCATAGAGCCCCTTCCCCAGCCAGGCGCATGTGCGTGCATAGCCCCACCCCCAGCCAGGCGCGTGTGCACACAGAGCCCCTCCCCCAGGCGCGTGTGCACACAGATCACATCCTCCAGCCAGGCGCGTGTGTGCGCAGAGCCCCTCCCCCAGCCAGGCCCGCGTGCGCATAGAGCCCCTTCCCCAGCCAGGCGCATGTGCGTGCATAGCCCCACCCCCAGCCAGGCGCGTGTGCGCACAGAGCCCCTCCCCCAGGCGCGTGTGCACACAGAACACATCCTCCAGCCAGGCGCGTGTGTGCGCAGAGCCCCTCCCCCAGCCAGACGCGTATGTGTGCGCAAAGCCCCTCCCCAGGTGCGTGTAGATCCCCTCCTTCAGCCAGGCACGTGTGCGCACAGAGCACATCCCTCATGCCAGGCACGTGTGCTCACAGAGCCCCTCCCCCAGCCAGGCGTGTGTGCGCTCAGAGCCCCTCCCCCAGCCAGGCGCGTGTGCGCTCAGAGCCCCTCCCACAGCCAGGCGCGTGTGCGCTCAGAGCCCCTCCCACAGGCGCGTGTGTGCACAGAGCCCCTCCCACAGGCGCGTGTGTGCACCGATCACATCCTCCAGCCAGGCGCGCGTGTGCGCAGAGCCCCTCCCCAGCCAGGCACGCGTGCGCAGAGAGCCCCTTCCCCAGCCAGGCGCATGTGCGTGCATAGCCCCTCCCCCAGCCAAGCGCGTGTGCGCACAGAGCCCCTCCCCCAGGCACGTGTGCACACAGATCACATCCTCCAGCCAGGCGCGTGTGTGCGCAGAGCCCCTCCCCCAGCCAGGCGCACGTGCGCACAGAGCCCCTACCCCAGGTGCATGTGCGCGCAGATTCCCTCCTTCAGCCAGGCGCGTGTGCGCAGAGCACATCCCCCAGCCAGGCGCGTGTGTCCGCAAAGACCTTCCCCCAGCCAGGCGCGTGTGTGCACAGAGCCCCTCCCCCAGGTGCGTATAGATCCCCTCCTTCAGCCAGGCGCGTGTGCGCACAGAGCACATCCCCCAGCTAGGCGCGTGTGTGCGCAAAGCCCCTCCCCCAGCCAGGCGCGTGTGTGCAAAGCCCCTCCCCCAGCCAGGCGCGTGTGTGCGCAAAGCACCTCCCCCAGCCAGGCGCGTGTGTGTGCGCAAAGCCCCTCCCCCAGGTGCGTGTAGATCCCCTCCTTCAGCCAGGCACGTGTGCGCACAGAGCACATCCCCCAGCCAGGCGCGTGTGCGCACAGAGCCCCTCCCCCAGCCAGGCATGTGTGCGCTCAGAGCCCCTCCCCCAGCCAGGCGCGTGTGCGCACAGAGCCCCTCCCCCAGCCAGGCGCGTGTGCGCTCAGATCCCTTCCTCCAGCCAGGCGCGTGTGCGCTCAGAGCCCCTCCCCCAGACAGGCCCGTGTGCGCTCAGAGCCCCTCCCCCAGACAGGCGCGTGTGCGCTCAGAGCCCCTCCCCCAGACAGGCGCGTGTGCACACAGAGCCCCTCCCCAGACAGGCGCGTGTGCACACAGAGCCCCTCCCCCAGACAGGCGCGTGTGCGCTCAGAGCCCCTCCCCCAGACAGGCGCGTGTGCGCTCAGAGCCCCTCCCCCAGACAGGCGCGTGTGCGCACAGAGCCCCTACCCCAGACAGGCGCGTGTGCGCACAGAGCCCCACCCCCAGACAGGCGCGTGTGCGTGCAAATCCCTCCTTCAGCCAGGCGCATGTGCACACAGATCCCCTCCCCCAGCCAGGCGCATGTGCGCACAGAGCCCCTCCCCCAGCCAGGTGTGCTTGTGTGTGTACAAGACCCTTCCCCCAGCCAGGCACATGTGTGTGCAGAGCTCCTCCCCCATACCTTTGCTCCTCCTCCCAGCACAGAGTCCCTCCCCAACACCTCTGCCCCCTCCAGGCAGCCGAGTACAGGGGGCACTAGGACCGGCTCACCTTGCTCGGTGTGTCCCCGGATCCTGGCAGTGAAGTAGAGAAGTACGGCCAGGAGAAGAGCCGCTACAATGTACAGCACCGGGTCCATTGTTACACGTCACAGTTCCAGGCCCCGCCCCCACAACCGGCACACCGGGCTCAGGCCGGCTGGAACGTACCACCTGCCACAGGGGGGAGGCCGGGGAAAACTCGAGGCCATGTCATTAATTCCCCCGCCCCCTTCTACGTTTGTTTTACACACATACTACAGAATAAATCGCGTGTCATATATGATACGCTTCGGGTGATGTTTTGAGTTGAAAAACGTAAAATAATTTCAATGATTCCCCCCTCTCCTACATGCGTTGGATTTGACCGACTTCCCTATTTCAATTTTGTGGTTGAGAACACTTTGTACAACAGAAATAGGATCGGGAGGGAGGATTGGACTTCGATGAATTTGTTTGTCGTCCGAGACCGCAGTGTTTTTTTGTTTTTTTTTGCAGATAGGGTGTCTGTGTCATAGTGATCATAGGAATATACTGGGAGGAAGACTGGTTATAGAAAATCAATATACATTTATACAGGCCGTATAACTCCACCCCCTTCCTGCCCAGGGCGATTTTCAGCTTTCAGAGCTGTCACACTTTGAATGACAATTGCGCAGTCATACAACACTGCAGTGTACCCATATAAAATTTTTATATTTATATATTTTTTTAAAGAGATAGAGCTTTCTTTTGGTGGTATTTAATCACCACTGATGTTTTTATTTATTTATTTTTTGATAAGAAAGTGAAAAAATACTAATTTTTTTTTAATAAAAAACACGTTTTTCTGTTATAAAATTTTATTAATAAATAATCTTTCTTTGTGAATTTTGACCAAACTGTATTCTGCTACATTTCTTTGGTGAAAATAACCCAAATCGGTGTAAATGATTTAGTCTGTTGGAAAGTTATAGAGTCCACAAACTATGGTATATACAGTATCTCACATAAGTGAGTACACCCCTCACATTTCTGTAAATATTTTATTATATCTTTTCATGTGAGAACACTGAAGAAATGACACTTTGCTACAATGTAAAGTAGTGAGTGTACAGCTTGTATAACAGTGTAAATTTTCTGTTCCCTCAAAATAACTCAACACACAGCCATTAATGTCTAAACCGCTGGCAACAAAAGTGAGTACACCCCTAAGTGAAAATGTCCAAATTGGGCCCAAAGGGTCAATATTTTGTGTGGTCACCATTATTTTCCAGCACTGCCTTAACCCTCTTGGGCATGGAGTTCACCAGAGCTTCACAGGTTGTCACTGAAGTCCTCTTCCCCTCCCCTGGTGGATGTTAGAGACCTTGCGCTCCTCCACCTTCCATTTGAGGATACCCCACAGATGCTCAATAGCGGTTTAGGTCTGGAGACAGACTTGGCCAGTCCATCACCTTTACCCTCAGCTTCTTTAGCAAGGCAGCGGTCGTCTTGGAGGTGTTTTTGGGGTCGTTATTATGTTGGAATACTGCCCTGTGGCCCAGTCTCTGAAGGGAGGGGATCATGCTCTGCTTCAGTATGTCACAGTACATGTTGGCATTCATGGTTCCCTCAATGAACTGTAGCTCCCCAGTGCCGGCAGCACTCATGCAGCCCCAGACCATGACACTCCCACCACCATGCTTGACTGTAGGCAAGACACACTTGTCTTTTTCTCCTCACTTGGTTGCCGCCACACATGCTTCACACCATCTGAACCAAATACGTTTATCTTGGTCTCATCAGACCACAGGACATGGTTCCAGTAATCCATGTCCTTAGTCTGCTTGTCTTTTGTGGGATTTCTTGTGCATCATCTTTAGAAGTGGCTTCCTTCTGGGATGACAGCCATGCAGACCAATTTGATGCAGTGTGTGGTGTATGGTCTGAGCACTGACAGGCTAACCCCCCACCGCTTCAACCTCTGCAGAAATGCTGGCAGCACTCATACGTCTATTTCCCAAAGACAACCTCTGGATATGACGCTGAGCACGTGCACTCAACTTCTTTGGTTGACCATGGCGAGTCCTGTTCTGAGTGGAACCTGTCCTGTTAAACTGCTGTATGGTCTTGGCCACCATGCTGCAGCTCAGTTTCAGGGTCTTGGCAATCTTATAGCCTAGGCCATCTTTATGTAGAGCAACAATTCTTTTTTTCAGATCCTCAGAGAGTTATTTGCTATGAGGTGACATGTTGAACTTCCAATGACCAGTATGAGAGAGTGAGAGCGATAACACCAAATTTAACACACCTGCTCCCCATTCACACCTGAGACCTTGTAACACTAACGAGTCACATGACACCGGGGAGGGAAAATGGCTAATTGGGCCCAATTTGGACATTTTCACTTAGAGGTGTACTTACTTTTGTTGCCAGCGGTTTAGACATTAATGGCTGTGTGTTGATTTTTTTTGAGGGGACAGCAAATTTACACTGTTATACAAGCTGTATACTCACTACTTTACATTGTAGCAAAGTGTCATTTCTTCAGTGTTGTCACATGAAAATATATAATAAGATATGTACAATAATGTGAGGGGTGTACTCACTTTTGTGAGATACTGTATATCTGATCAATCAATCCTGATGTACTGATGGCCTATCTCATTTCTTGAGGCCTAGAAAGGTCAGGACAGTACAGATATCCCCCAAATAAGCCCTTTTTGGAAAGTAGACAGTCCAATGTATTTATAGGAGGCATGGCGAGTTTTTGAAGTTGTAATTTTTTGTCAAAAGTTTTTGGAAAGAAAAGAAGTTAAATAAAATGTGTTTTTTTTTCCACATTTTTTTTTAAATACTGTCCCCAGAGCAGTAGAGGATCATCATATGACCAGTGTGGCAGTGACCAGGGGCACTGACTGGTGACAGCATGTAAAAAAAATAAAAATAAAAATACATTTTTTAATTAAAAGAAAATATATATTTTTTTCTTTACTATTGTTTTTCACGACTTTTTTAAAAATACTGCCACCATTGCAGTACAGGGTCATCATATGACTGGTGTGGCAGTGATCAGGGGCACTGACTGGTGACTAGGGATGAGCCGAACACCCCCCAGTTCGGTTCGCACCAGAACCTGCGAACGGACTGAAAATTCGCACGAACGTTAGAACCCCATTGACGTCTATGGGACTCGAACGTTCGAAATCAAAAGTGCTCATTTTAAAGGCTAGTTTGCATGGTATTGTCCTAAAAAGGGTTTGGGGACCCGGGTCCTGCCCCAGGGGACATGTATCAATGCAAAAAAAACTTTTAAAAACGGCCGTTTTTTCGGGAGCAGTGATTTTAATGATGCTTAAAGTAAAAAAAAAAAAAGTGAAATATTCCTTTAAATATCGTACCTGGGGGGTGTCTATAGTATGCCTGTAAAGTGGCGCGTGTTTGCCATGTTTAGAACAGTCCCTGCACCAAATGTCATTTTTAAAGGAAAAAAAGTCATTTAAAACTGCTTGCGGCTTTAATGTAATGTCGGGTCCTGGCAATATGGATGAAAATCAGTGAGACAAACGGCATGGGTACCCCCCAGTCCATTACCAGGCCCTTTGGGTCTTGTATGGATATTAAGGGGAACCCCGCACCCAAATTAAAATAAGGAAAGGTGTGGGGCCACCAGGCCCTATATACTCTGAACAGCAGTATACAGGCGGTGCAAACAAGACAGGGACTGTAGGTTTGTTGTTAAAGCGGGGCGCCGCCGAAAGAAAAAATTTTAAAAGTCAGCAGCTACAAATACTGCAGCTGCGGACTTTTAAAACATGGACACTTACCTGTCCAGGGCGCCCGCGATGTCGGCACCCGAGGCCGAAGCGTCTCTCCGTCCTCGGGTGCTGCCGCCTCCATCTTCGGTAAGGGAATCAGGAAATGAAGCCGTGCGGCTTCACTTCCCGGTTCCCTACTGCGCATGCGCGAGTCGCGCCGTGCAATAACAATGCTCCCTGCTGCCTCTGGGACCCGTGTGTGTTTCCCAGCAGGCAGCGGGAGGGAGCAGGAAGTGGCGTAAATAACCGCAGATTCTGCGGCTATTTATGCCGGAAGTGGGTACAGATACCTGTAATATACAGGTATCTGTACCCCCCTCCCCCCTGAAAGGTGCCAACTGTGTCACCGGAGGGGGGGAGGAATCTGATTAGTGGAAGTTCCACTTTTGGGTGGAACTCCACTTTAAGTAGAATCTGTTTGTAATTTTGAACGGGTACATTTTTAACGTGTTTAGCTCCAGCCAAAAAATCTTTTTTAAGCTGTTTGGAAAACATAGGGAAGGGTTATCACCCCTGTGACATTTGTTTTGCTGTCTGTCCTCCTCTTCAGAAGATTTCACCTCACTTTTTGTCCCAATGACAAATGTTTTTTGAAAATGTGGGGGTTTTTGTGGAACGAGGATTGGAAAGCATCAGTGGAAAGGAGAAATGTTTTTCCCATATTAACTCTTACAGGAGAGAATTTCCCTTCCTAGGGGTAGATTTCATCTCACTTCCTGTTGTCTCCTTCCGTTTGCAAGTAGGAGTCGTTTGTAAGTTAGATGTTTGAAAGTAGGGGCCGGCCCTATATACTCAGCAGAAATTTGGGCCTTGGGTGTTGTTGTGGCCACAACACTGTAAGCCCTCACGGGAGCTGCTGTGAAATATTAGATCAAGAATTGTAATTACATGCCCCTGTTGAACAGGGGCAGAAAAATTGGGCCTTTGGTGGTGATGGTGATGCTGGTGCCACAACACTGTAAGTCCTCACTCGCTCTTGGTGGGCGCAGAAATGGGCCCTGCTGTGAAATATTAGATCAAGAATTGTAATTACATGCCCCTGTTGAACAGTGGCTGAAAAATTAGGCCTTAGGCACTGGTGCTTGTGCCACAACACTGCAACCCCTCACAGATACTCTAGTTGGAACGCAGAAACGAGCCCTGCTGCAAAGTATTGCATCAAAAATTTTAATTACACACCCCTGTTAAACAGGGGCTGAAAAATTGTGCCTTAGGCACTGGTGGTGGCGCCCAGAACCAAAAATGTTCTTACAAGCTATCAGCGTGATCATTGAGGAGGAAAATGATAATTACTCAGGGATAGTCACTCAGCATAGGCAGTCTTTGAAGGGATCCGAGATTTCAAAAAAAATTATTCGGTTACATCAGCATCAGGTGCTTGGTAGCTGGTGGTGATCCAAGTCTGATTCATTTTTATGAAGGTCAGTCGATCGACCAAGTCGGTGGACAGACGCACCCTGTGATCGGTTATAAAGCCTCCAGCAGCACTGAATGTGCGTTCCGAAAGAACGCTGGATGCAGGACAGGCCAGTAGCTCAATTGCATACTGTGCAAGCTCTGGCCAGTGATCCATCCTCAAGACCCAGTAACCCAGAGGATTTTCGGTGGGAAAGGTGTCCAAGTCTGATCTTGCCCCTAGGTATTCCTGCACCATGTAAAACAGACGCTGGCGAGGGTTGCTGGAACCGATCATACCTTGGGGCTGCGGACCAAAAAATTCTCTGAACGCATCGGTCAGACGGCCACCTTCTCCACCACTCCTTCTTTGACTGACTGAAGCCTCAGCAACACGTTGTCCAGAAACAGGAGTTTGTAACCTCCCAGTCTCTGGGAACGCGTTGCACAGACCTTTCTGCAAGGCCTCCCGAAGATGTTTCATCCTCTGCTCCCTCTGCGATGGCAAGATAAGGTCCGCAACCTTACCCTTGTAACGTGGATCAAGGAGGGTTGCCAGCCAGTATTGGTCCTTCTCCTTGATACCACGAATACGAGGATCCTTACGCAGACTTTGCAGGATCAGGGAGGCCATGAAGCGTAGGTTTGCTGAGACATTCGGTCCGGAGTCCTCTGGGTCACTAAGGACGACATGGTCCGCAGCCACCTCCTCCCAGCCACGTACAAGTCCATGTGTTTCTTGGGACTGATCCCTTAAAGACTGCTGCTGATGCTGAGTGCCAGGCTCCACCTCTATACTGACACAATCTTCTTCCTCCTCCTCCTCCTCGTTCTCTTCCTGTGTGATCGGCGGGCACGCAGGAACACTGTCTGGATAAAGGGGGCCTTGAGAGCTAAGGAAGTCCTCCTTTTCCTGCCTCTGTTCAGCCTCAAGTGCCCTGTCCATTATTCCACGCAGCGTGTGCTCCAACAGGTGGACAAGGGAGACAGTGTCACTGATGCATGCACTGTCACTGCTCACCATCCTCGTGGCCTCCTCAAATGGTGACAGGACAGTGCATGCATCTCTGATCATGGCCCACTGGCGTGGGGAGAAAAAACCAAGCTCCCCTGACCCTGTCCTGGTGCCATAGTCGCACAGGTACTCATTGATGGCCCTCTGCTGCGTGTGCAGCCGCTGCAGCATGGCCAACGTTGAGTTCCACCTGGTGGGCATGTCACAGATTAGGCGGTTCTTGGGCAGGTTAAACTCCTTTTGGAGGTCCGCCAGCCGAGCACTGGCATTATATGACCGGCGGAAATGCACACAGACTTTCCTGGCCTGCCTCAGGACATCCTGTAAGCCCGGGTACCTGCCCAAGAACCGCTGCACCACCAAGTTAAGGACGTGAGCCAAACAGGGCACATGGGTCATTTGTCCCTGTCGGAGGGCAGAGAGGAGGTTGGTGCCATTGTCTCAAACCACCATTCCTGCCTTAAGTTGGCGTGGCGTCAACCACCTCTGAACCTGCCCCTGCAGAGCTGACAGAACCTCTGCCCCAGTGTGGCTCCTGTCCCCCAAGCACACCAGCTCAAGCACCGCATGGCATCTTTTGGCCTGCGTACTTGCGTAGCCCCTTGAACGGCTACGGAGCACCGCTGGTTCCGAGGACAAAGCACAGGAAGAGGCCATGGAGGAAGAAGAAGAGGAGGGGGTGGAGGAGAGAGGTGTGTCACAATCATTAGTAGTGGCATTTTGGAGGCGTGGTGGCGGAACAACCTCCAACACTACTGCACCTTGTCCTGCATCCTTCCCAGCTGCCAGCAGTCACCCAATGCGCCGTGAAACTTAGGTAACGTCCCTGTCCATGCCTTCTGGACCATGAGTCAGCGGTAATATGCACCTTACCGCTGACCGCCCTGTCCAGTGAGGCATGGACATTGCCTTCCACATGCCGGTAGAGAGCCGGAATCGCCTTCCGTGAGAAAAAGTGGCGTTTGGGTACCTGCCACTGAGAAACCGCACAGAGCGGGCAGAGTCTACCAACTGAATAGGCAGCAGTTGAAGTGCTAGCAATTTTGCCAAGCTAGCATTCACCTGCTGGGCATGTGGATGGCTGGGAGCAAACTTCTTTCGGCGGTGCAGCAGCTGGGGCAGGGAAATTCACCTGGTACAATCTGACGTCGGTGTACCGAAAGCAGATTGCCCACAAGTACTTGGCTGTGACACACCTAATTCTACACCTTCATTCCTCTCAGTGCAGGTCTCAGAGAGGACTGAAGGTATAGTAGGGTTGGAGATCTCAGCTGATGAGGAGCAAGGAGAGGTCCTCTTTGTTCTTTGGTGTGGGTCTTTTAGATACGCTTGCCAACGAACTGCATGGCAGGTCAACATATGTCTGGTCAAGCATGTGGTACCCAAGCGGGAGATGTTTTGGCCACGCGAGATACGCTTGAGACATATGTTGCAAATAGCAGCGGTGCGATCTGATGCACTCGTCTCAAAAAAGGCCCACACCAAAGAACTTTATGAATAACGCGCAGAGACTGCAGCGCCCTGCACATGTGGAGCTTTGGGGTGTGATGCAGTCAGTGTGCTGCCCTTAGGCTGGCCCCTGGAGGGCATCCTGCCTCGTTGGTGATGTGCCGCCTCCTCCTCCTCCTCCTCTCTCCTATCAGGCACCCACATTGAGTCAGTGACCTCATCATCCCCTCCCTCCTCATCACTGGAGCAAACCTGTCAGTATGCTGCAGCAGGGGGAGCATGACTGCCAGATTGCTGTCCTTTTTGGGCACCCCCTCTGTCCGTGCTCATGTTACTGCCTTCATCAAGCTCAGTATCATCATCAGAGCCTTCCAAACGCTGGGCATCCTCCTGGAGCATGTACCCAACACTGTGATCAAACAGTTCGACGGACTCCTCAGGGGGACATGGTGGGGCTAGGGAAGGAGTCACTGATGACATTGAGCCGAGGGAATAGGCCGCTGCTTTGCCAGACAAAGTACCCTGAGCATGGGTGAGAGAGGATGAGGAGGATGAGGACGGCTTGGTCATCCACTCGACCAAGTCTTCCGCATGTTGTGGCTCAACACGGCCAGCTGCCGAAAAAAAGGCCAAGCGTGTCCCATGGCCACGTGCTGATGAGGATGCACCGTCTCCACGACCAGCACTAGACACAGAGCCTGCTTGTCCTCTTTTATTGGCTTGTGACTGTCTGCCTCTCCTTCTTGGCCTTCCAGACATACTAATGGCCTGTAGCTGCACTAAGCTGGGATATATATATATATATATATATATATATATATATATATATATATATATATATATACACTGCACTAACTTGTAGCTTTAGATGAACACTGTGCAGAGCTCGCAAAAAATAACTTGTAGGTTTAGCTGAACACTGTGAGGAGGACGCACCACACTAACTTGTAGTTTTAGCTGAACACTGTGAGCAGGACGCACTACACTAACTTGTAGCTTTAGATGAACACTGTGCAGAGGTCTCACTACACTAACTTGTAGTTTTAGCTGAACACTGTGAACAGGACGCACTACACTAACTGTAAATAGTCTAGCTGCCTGACTGTGGTACTAATAGGATCAAAAGAACACCAGCAATTTTCTTCAGGTAGCTGTAAATACTGTAACAAGACAAGCCTGCCTGTCAGTAGGAAGATAACAGGAACAGATCTAGCTAAACTGAATACAGTGTGTATATATATTTATATATGCAACACCTGGGATGCATATATATACACAATACACTGTAAGTGCAGCTAACTCACTGATTGTCCTGCCTAATCTATCTAACTCAAATGAAATGACACTGTCTCTCTGTCTATCTATGTATCTCAACGCCGGAACACACACTACACAGGGCCGCCGTGCAGGCGGCCTTATATAGTGTGGGGCGTGTTCTAAACCCCCTGAGCCATAATTGGCCAAAGCCACCCTGGCTTTGGCCAATTACAGCTCTCTATACCGACGGCGCTGTGATTGGCCAAGCATGCGGGTCATAGTGCATGCTTGGCTAATCATCAGCCAGCAATGCACTGCGATGCCGCAGTGAATTATGGGCCGTGACGCGTCACGCGAATTTGGCGCGAACGGCCCATAACGTTCGGAATTCGGCAAACGACCGAACAGCCAATGTTCGAGTCGAACATGGGTTCGACTCGAACACGAAGCTCATCCCTACTGGTGACAGTATGTAAAAAAGAAAAAAAAATACAATTTTTTTTACTATTTTGTTTTCTTTTTTTTTTTTTTTACGATTTCTTTCACATTTTTTTTAAATTCTGTCACCAGTGCAGTGCAGGGTCATCATATGACTGGTGTGTGGGTGATCAGAGACACTGACTGGTGACAGTATGTAAAAAAGAAAAAATAATATACAGTGGATATAAAAAGTCTACACACCCCTGTTAAAATGTCAGGTTTCTGTAATGTAAAAAAATGAGACAAAGTTAAATAATTTCAGAACTTTTTCCACCTTTAATGTGACGTATAAATTGTACAACTCCAATTGAAAAACAAACTGAAATCTTTAATGGGGGGAGAGTAAAAATAAAAAAATAAAATAATGTGGTTGCATAAGTGTGCACACCCTTTTATAACTGGGGCTGTAGCTGTGTTCAGAATTAAGCAATCACATTCAAACTCATGTTAAATCGGAGTCAGTACACACCTGACATCATTTAAAGTGCCTCTGATTTAACCCCACATTTCAGCTGTTCTAGTAGGTCTTTACTGACATTTTCTTAGTCGCATCCTACAGCAAAGGCCTTGGTCCGCAGAGAACTTCCAAAGCATACGAGGGATCTCATTGTTAAAAGGTATCAGTCAGGAGAAGGGTACAAAAGAATTTCCAAGGCATTAGATTTTCCATGGAACACAGTGAAGACAGTCATCATCAAGTGGAGAAAATGTGCTACAACAGTGACATTGCCAAGAACTGGATGTCCTTCCAAAATTGATAAAAATACGAGAAGAAAACTGGTCAGGGAGGCTGCCAAGAGGCCTACACCAACATTAAAGGAGTTGCAGGAATATCTGGTAAGTACTGGCTGCGTGGTACATGTGACACCAATCTCCCGTATTCTTCATATGTCTGGACTATGGGGTAGAGTGGCAAGATGGAAGCCTTTTATTATGAATAAAAACATCCAAACCTGGCTAAATTTTACAAAAACACATCTGAAGTCTGCCAAAAGCATGTGGGAAAATGTGTTATGGTCTGATGAAACCAAGGTTAAACTTTTTGGCCATAATTCCAAAAGATATGTTTGGCGCAAAAACAACAATGCACATCACCAAAAGAACACCATACCCACTGTGAAGCATTGTGGTGGCAGCATCATGCTTTGGGGCTGTTTTTCTTCAGCTTCAACAGGGGCCTTAGTCAAGGTAGAGGGCATTATGAAATGTTCCAAATATCAGCCAATATTGTCACAAAACCTCCAGGCTTCTGCTAGAAAGCTGAACATTAAGAGGAATTTCATCTTTCAGCATGACAACGACCCAAAGCATTCATCCAAATCAACAAAGAAATGGCTTTACCAGAAGAAGATTAAAGTTTTGGAATGGCACAGCCAGAGCCCAGACCTGAATTCCGTTGAAAATCTGTGGGGTGATCTGAAGAGGGCTGTGCACAGGAGATGCCCTCACAATCTGACAGATTTGGAGTGTTTTTGCAAAGTAGAGTGGGCAAATATTGCCAAGTCAGGATGTGCCATGCTGGTAGACTCATACACTGAGTGCTGTAATGAAACCAAAAGGTGCTTCAAAGTATTAGTTTAAGGGTGTGCACACTTATGCAACCACATTATTATTTTTTTTTTTTTTTTATTCTCCCCCCTTAAAAGATTTCAGTTTGTTTTTCAATTGGAGTTGTACAATTTAATTTAAGTCACATTAAAGGTGGAAAAAGTTCTGAAATGATTTATCTTTGTCTCATTTTTTTACATCACAGAAACCTGACATTTTAACAGGGGTGTGTAGACTTTTTATATCCACTATATTATATATATATATATATATATATATATATATATATATATATATATATATATATATATATATATATATATATATATATATGTATATATATATATATATATAATTTTTACATTTTTTTTCACTATTATTTTTTTCACAATTATTTTTAATACTGTCACCAGTGCAGTACAGGGTCATCATATGACTGGTGTGGTGGTGAGTGGTGACAGTATGACAGTATGTAAAAAAGAATAAAACATTTTTTTTTCCTTTTTTATTATTTTTCTTTTTTTACTATTGTTTTTTTTTTCCACTAGTGATCAGGGACACTGACTGGTGACAATATGATTTTTTTTTTTATATTTTTTGTTTATTTTTACTATTTTTTTTTTTTTTATATTCTGTGACCAGAGCAGTTCAGTGTCACCATAGTGACACTGTACTGCTCTGGAGAGGTGAGCAGGATTTTTTTTTTTCACTATGGTTGCTTATTACAGTGATGATCACGAGTCGTGCACCTTCGAGGATGTCAAATCATTTTATAATTGGTCAGGATGGAAAGTGGTTTAAGGGATAGTTCACATTTACCACAAAACTGCCTATGCAGATAGGGGCATCTGTAGATAAAAACAAACTGTGCAGCTCTGACTAAAGTTGGATAATGCCCTTGCTATAGGTGTAGACCATTAATTTTCCTCCTGAATCCTGACTGGAATACACCCAGGACATTGCTAAATGAGGCCTAGTCATTACTGCTCACCTCCACCATCACAGGAGTGAGCTCTTAAACTCTGAGCTCAGAGCTACTTCACCAGGGGCGGGACTGCGACATTGCGGTGGACAGATCGGACACTTTTGACACTATTTTGGGACTATTGACATGTATACAGCGATCAGAGCAAAAAATAGCCACTGATTACTGTGTAAATGTCATTGGCAGGGAAGGGGTTAAACACTAAGGGGCGATCAAGGAGTTAACTGTGTTCCCTCAGCGTGTTCTAACTGTAGGGGGGATGGGCTACCTAGGACATGACAGAGATCACTGTATCCCGATGACAGAGAGCAGTAGATCCCTGTCATATCACTAGGCAGAACGGGGAAATGCCTTGTTTACATAGGCATCTCCCCGTCCTGCCTCTCCTCCTCGCGATCGCGGGCCACCGGCGGATATCGAGTCCGCGCATCCGCTAGCCCGGGATTACGAAGGGACGTACGCCCTTTTGTGCACCCGTGTCATTCTGCCGACGTACATCGGCGTGCGTCAGTCGGGAAGCGGTTAAAGGCACCATTATTAAACCAACCGGCTGTATCTACCACCAAAACCAAACGTCAAGACCCACCAGCTGCAAATACACCAACTCAGGGACAATTTACAATCAAGATATCCTTGATAAAGCCAAATAACTCTTAATTTGTTACCGCCTTAAGGTAAATCGGGAAGGTACATCAACACCGGAGATGGGCCCAACCATTCACCAAAACTGTTAACTACCACTGCCATCAAAGACCCTAAGACCCCTGCTAGCCGCTATGACACATCCCAATTAAAAACTGGACAATCACCAGATCAAAGCCTACTAATGCGCTGCACCCCGGAGGTAAAATCACCCAAGCAACAGAGATGGACTGAAAAAAATACCAAAAAGACAAGATGACCAAGGAAAAAAACTCCAAGGGAGGGAGGGCGGGAGAAGCTTCTTCTTTGCTGTATCAGCACCGAGTCTCCGACTGACCCTGAGGAGAAGATCCCACCCAACATCACTTAACCAAAGCCACACCCTGCCCCACTTTTGCTTCCTCCAATCAGGCAGGATTATTTGAATTTACATAAAAGCTTACGTTAACCCTTTAATTCAGCCAGGCCTTGTTCTTTCATAATAGAAACATACACCGATTATCTTTAATATTATGGAAGGTAAAGTGAATATCATTGATTATTTTGAGACAATAGCACCTGAAAGTAGGTGGGATATATGAGACAGCAAGTGAACATGTTGTCCCTGATCTTGATGTGCTGAAAGCAGAAAAAATGGGCAAGTGTAAGGATTTGAGTGACTTAGACAAGGGCCAAATGGTCAAAGCAACTCCAAATCTTCAGCTCTTGTGGGATGTGTGACAGACTCACCCGGGACAGAGGCTTTTGGAAAGGAACTGATTGCTAGCCTCTTGCCTGCTGACTATGGGCCCTGGCTTTTAAGGGAACACTACTCTTTGTGAGGCGTGTGCCTGGGGACCCTTGGAGTGATGTTACTTTGGATTTAAGTCCATGTCCCCCCAAGACACACAGGCACTGGGATCCATGTTAAGGGCCTATATGCCAAGTTTCCAGCAAGGACACTGTCGGACTCATCGCAAATGCTGATGTCATCAGAAAGCCACCTGTTTGGGGTTGTCTGCTAAATTGTGTTTATTGCAAGTAGGTCTAGTGTGCCTCCTAAGGGTCTTTCACCCATTTTTATTTGTGCTAATTAACTCAGCAATTGTCTACAAACACACTACCCTTGTGGACCTTGTTTATACTTGTGATAATGTGTCCTTTGTATTCACTGTTGTAGGGGCCGAATAGTCTAGGCACCTAGACTGGTTTAAATGACTAGTTAATTATGTTTTTGGTAACAGTTGTATTGTTAGGGTAATATGACCAGGAGGGGGGATATCCTCCTGGTCAGGGCCGATCCTGGCCGGGGTGCAGTGCACCCGGGCGCCACAGAGGTGGGGGTGCTGAAGTGCCAGAGTGCTCCCCTCCCTCCTCCTCTTCTCCTTGTCCGTAGGTGGCTCTTTCCGCCGGTCACCGCCGCCGCCCCTGTGTTTCTTGCCGAAGCCCATTCCCCCTCCCTCCTCCTGTCAGAGGAGGAGAGCGGAAACAGCCGGAGATCGGAGCGGCTGTGTCTCTGTGTGCAGAGAGACCACCTGCGCAGTCACGTCAAGGGGGGGGGGGCGGTCTGTGCCCGACGTGTTCCAGTCCTCCTCCTCCTGTGTGTAACTCCCGCCTGCTGCCCAAGCCTGACACGCTCTGTTCTCCACCCAGGCAGCGCGGCTGCACAATGTTCTCTCCTCTCCAGCTGCCGCCCGGGTGGTTTTTAAGTAGCTTAATGGAGGGGTGGGGGTGGTTTGTCTGGGGTCTATACTAATGGAGGGGGGGTTTGTCCTGGGGGGGCTATAATAATGGAGGGGGGGTTTGTCCTGGGGGGGTCTATACTAATGGAGGGGGGGAGTTTGTCCTGGGGGTCTGTACTAATGGATGGGGGTTTTTGTCCTGGGGGGTCTGTACTAATGGAGGGGGGGTGGTTTGTTGTGGGGAGGTCTGTACTAATGGAGGGGGGTAGTTTGTTCTGGGGGGGTCTGTACTAATGGAGGGGGGGTGGTTTGTCCTGGGGGGGTCTGTACTAATGGAGGGGGGGTGGTTTGTCCTGGGGGGGGTCTGTACTAATGAAGGGGGGTGGTTTGTCCAGGGGGGTCTATACTAATTGAGGGGGGGAGGTTTGTCCTGGGGGGGTCTGTACTAATGGAGGGGGGTGTTTTCTTCTGGGGGGGTCTGTACTAATGAAGAGGGGGTGGTTTGTCCTGGGGGGGTCTGTACTAATGAAGGGGGGGTTTGTCCAGGGGGTCTATACTAATTGAGGGGGGAGGTTTGTCCTGGGGGGGTCTGTACTAATGGAGGGGGGTGGTTTGTCCTGGGGGGGTCTGTACTAATGGAGAGGGGTGGTTTGTCCGGGGGGGGGGGTCTGTACTAATGGGGGGTTTGTTCTGGGGGGGTCTGTACTAATGTAGGGGGGGTGGTTTGTCCGGGGGGGTTGTACTAATGGAGGGGGGTGGTTTGTTCTGGGGGTCTGTACTAATGAAGGGGGGTGGTTTGTCTTGGGGGGTCTGTACTAATGGAGGGGGGTGTGATTTGTCCAGGGGGGTCTGTACTAATGGAGGGGGGGTGGTTTGTCCTGGGGGGTCTGTACTAATGGAGGGGGGTGATTTGTCCTGGGGGGGTCTGTACTAATGGAGGGGGGTGGTTTGTCCAGGGGGGTCTGTACTAATGGAGGGGGGGTGGTTTGTCCTGGGGGGGTCTGTACTAATGGAGGGGGGTGGTTTGTCCAGGGGGGTCTGTACTAATGGAGGGGGGGTGGTTTGTCCTGGGGGGGTCTGCACTAATGGAGGGGGTGGTTTGTCCCGGGGGGTCTGTACTAATGGAGGGGGTGGTTTGTTCATAGGGGGTCTGTACTAATGGAGGGGGGGGGGGTGGTTCTGTACTAATGTAGGGGGGGGTGGTTTGTCCTGAGGGGGGTCTGTACTAATGGAGGGGGGGTTGGTTTGTCCTGAGAGGGGTGTTTTGTCCTGGGAGGTCTATACTAATGGGGGGTCTGTACTGAGGGAGGGGTTTATACTTAGTGGGGGGTCTGCACTGATGAAGGGGGGTCTATACTTAATGGAGGGGGGTCTGTACTGAGGGGGACTATAGTTGGTGGAGGGGGGGTGATACCATGTTTTACCGCACCGGGTGACACCCATCTCCCTCTCCTCTTTGTGCGCGCTGCTGTACTAGTGAGCGGCGCACTATGTTTCTTCCCCCGCCTTCATATCGGCCAAGGAAGAAAAAAAAAGGAGCAAAGAAGAGAATTGTGGGACATGTAGTCCCGAGGACTGGCACCTCCACTGTAACACGGAAACTGCAGCCCACACAGCATGCTCAGCTGAATGAGAGAGAGAGAGAGCCAGGAGCCCGGGAAAGCTTTCAGGGAAGTACACCTAGGACTCCAGAGGGGGAGGACAGTGCTGAGGGAACACCATCAGAGAGAGAACCCCGCTGCCCTGCGCCACCAGAGGGAAAGCCACACAGCCTAGCGCCATCCCTGGCGGAGAAAGGAATGGATTCATTTCCAGAATACAGATCTGGGTGCTACCCAGCGGAGTCGCTACGGGCAATTCAGAGTGAGCAGACTCCTGATCAGAGGAACCGTTGTTGCTGTATCGCTGGGTCAGGTGAGAGGGCCGATCGGCCATTATCTACTAACGTCCATAGGAACTGCAGTCTCTGACCATCTCTTGTAACATGTCTGCAGTCTCTGACCATCTCTTGTAATATGTCTGCAGTCTCTGACCATCTCCTCTTTTATGTCTGCCGTCTCTGACCATCTCTTGTAACTTGTCTGCAGTCTCTGACCATCTCTTGTATTATGTCTGCAGTCTCTGACCATCTCCTGTTTTATGTCTGCCGTCTCTGACCATCTCTTGTAACTTGTCTGCAGTCTCTGACCATCTCTTGTATCATGTCTGCAGTCTCTGACCATCTCTTGTATCATGTCTGCAGTCTCTGACCATCTCCTATATCATGTCTGCAGTCTCTGACCATCTCCTGTACTAAGTCTGCAGTCTCTGACCATCTCCTGTATCATATCTCCAGTCTCTGACCGTCTCCTGTACTATGTCTGCAGTCTCTGACCATCTCCTGTACTAAGTCTGCAGTCTCTGACCATCTCCTGAATCATATCTACAGTCTCTGACCGTCTCCTGTAGTATGTCTGCAATCTCTGACCATCTCCTGTAATATGTCCACATTCTCTGACCATCTCCTGTACTATGTCTGCAGTCTCTGACCATCTCTTGTAACATGTCTGCAGTCTCTGACCATCTCTTGTATCATGTCTGCAGTCTCTGACCATCTCTTGTAATATGTCTGCAGTCTCTGACCATCTCCTGTAGTATGTCTGCAGTCTCTGATCATCTCTTGTATCATGTCTGCAGTCTCTGGCCATCTCTTGTAACATGTCTGCAGTCTCTGACCATCTTCTGTATTATGTCTGCAGTCTCTGACCATCTCTTGTACTATGATTGCAGCCTCGGACCGTCTCTTGTATCATGTCTACAGTCTCTGACCATCTCCTGTACTATGATTGCAGTCTCTGACCATCTCTTGTATCATGTGTACAGTCTCTGAACATCTCCTGTACTATGTCTGGGGGCTCTTTCTAACAGACTCTCTAACAGAAGCCCTCTCCGTGTGCATCAGAGAGACTCCCCTCCAGGTATCATTAGTGTACTCTCTTCCTGTATTTTCTTTATTGTTAAAAGATCATGGGAGGATCCCAGGGTAACGAAGACTTCTTAGGGGAGCATCTCTGTGTTTGAGTCGTTGCCATAGTAACATTTGTAAAGTGGAGGAGTTGGTAAGATGACCACGCCTACGTGGGGGCGCCAGAAATATTTCTGCACCCAGGCGTCTGTGACCCTAGGATCGGCTCTGCTCCTGGTGTATATATTTTGTGTGAGATTTCAAATAAAACAGTTCTTATTCTGGTTTACTCCAAAACTGGTGTTGCTTAGTTCTTGGGGTAACTATAGCCATATGCTCTGGTGTCGTGTTCCAGAGCTTGGGAAGCAGCTTCTTGATGGAGATACCCAGTCAGGGTGTCCAGGGTTCCCTCACAGGATGTTCCCCAGGTCTGCAGTGGTCAGGACCAACCAAAGTGGTCCTAAAAAGTAAAACCGCTGAACTGGCGACAAGGTCATGGGCGGCCAAGGTTCATTGACGCACATGGAGAGTGAAGGTTGGCCTGTGTAGTCCAATCCAAAAGAAGAGCTACTGTAGCTCAAATTGATAAAAAAAAAGGTATTTTAATGTTGATTCTGATAGAAAGGTGGCAGAACGGGGTGCATGCGCGAAGCCGTCTTAACAAGACATGTCTGCTTAGAGCTCCGCACCGACCGAGACCCGTCAGCCTCTTATACGGAGTCAAACCGGGTTGAAACTATACAGAACAGTGCCTAGCCTATCCCCAGAGTAAGTGGGCATATTTTTATACTATGTACGGCAGGAGGAAGTTGAAATTGAAGTCAAAGCCACAAGACGCGCTGACTAAAGCTGCATCTAAAATGGCGGCAGCGCCCTCTTACCTCACCTCACAGCCTGACTCACAGAAACACTACAGGTCTCCCCCCTCAGCACAGCGAGGTGAGCCTGATTTTAATTCAGGGATAACCCCCCTTACCCTACAAAACTCCTCTATTGGCTCTGACCTGCTTGCCCTATTTGAAAGGGTCCTTCACAAGGCATTACAGAACACCTCAGATGCCTTTACAGGCAAATTAACACGCAAAATTCGTGAAGTGGGCCGACACACCTCAATCCTAGAACAAAGGGTAGATGAATTTGACATGACTACCTCAACACACACGGAAGAATTGGAGTCCCTTAAAGAAGATTATACTAATCTTCAAATCCGCCTTGAGGATTCCGAGAACAGAGCCAGAAGATCTAATCTGCGAATACATGGTATCCTGAAGAAATTGAAGATTTACAATCGATAATTGCAGCACTCTTTCAAGAACTTGCTCCATCAATCCCGATCGAATGTCTAAAAATGGGCAGAATACACAGAGCCCTAACCTCACACAAAGAAGATGGACCTCCTAGAGATATTATAAATAAAAATGCACTATTTTCGTACTAAAGAACAACTGGTGGAGGCTGAAAGAAACAAAGACTCCTTGATTTTTCAAGGGCATAGATATCAAATCTTCCAAGATCTATCTCAATTTACATTCCACTTTAAGACCAGCCTCGTTTTGGATTTTAGGTGTTTACAAGTTTAAAACACGTTTTTTTGCTAGAAAATTACTTAGAACCCCCAAACATTATATATTGTTTTTTTTCTAACACCCTAGAGAATAAAATAGCGGTCATTGCAATACTTTTTTTTGCACCGTATTTGCGCAGCGGTCTTCTAAGCGCACTTTTTTTGGAAAAAATTCACTTTTTTGAAAAAAAAATAAGACAACAGTAAAGTTAGCCCAATTTTTTTTTATATTGTGAAATATAATGTTACGCCAAGTAAATTGATACCCATCATGTCACGCTTCAAAATTGCGCCCGCTCGTGGAATGGCGTCAAACTTTTACCCTTAAAAACCTCCATAGGCGACGTTAAAAAAATTCTACAGATTGCATGTTTTGCGTTACAGAGGAGGTCTAGGGCTAGAATTATTGCACTCACTCTACCGGTCGCGGCGATACCTCACATGTGTGGTTTGACCACCGATTTCATAAGCGGGCGCTACTCACGTATGCGTTCGCTTCTGCGCGCGAGCTCGTCGGGACGGGGTGCTTTTAAAAAAATTTTGTTTTTTATTTATTTTACTTTATTTTATTTATTTTTTCACTGTTTTTAAAAAAAAAAAAAATTGGATCACTTTTATTCCTATTACAAGGAATGTAAACATCCCTTGTAATAGAAAAAAGCATGACAGGTCCTCTTAAATATGAGATCTGGGGTCAAAAAGTCCTCAGATCTCATATTTAGACTAAAATGCAAAAAAAAAAAAAAAAAAGTTGTTTAAAAAAATGACACAAAAAAATTGTGCCTTTAAGAGAAGTGGGCGGAGCTGACGTAATGACGTCGCTCCGGACGTCACATGGTATGGAGACGGGTGGGGGCCATCTTAGCCTCACTCATCTCCATACCTAAGCAGGGAAAGGACCCGATCACCTCCGCCGCTACCGACGGCTCCGGTAAGCGGCGGAGGGTGCGGGAGAGCGGCGGGAGGGGGGTGGCACCTCTCCCGCCGCCGATAACGGTGATCTCACGGCGAACCCGCCGCAGAGACCACCATTATCATGTACGGAACCGCCGGCCCTAAAGATGGATACCTGCTGCCGTTACCGAGATATCCATCTTCAAAAAAAGGACGTATACGTATACAGTGGGCGGTCCGGAAGTGGTTAATTAAGTGTAAAGAAATGAAACCACCGCTACAAGTTCTTCAGTACCACCGCATATCATATCGTTGGGGCTTTCCCTTTTCTTTTCGTTTTTCCTATAAAGGTACTTTATACACCTGTAAATCAACAGACGATCTTCTCACCGTAATTAGAGACCTTCGCCTGTCAGCTCCAACAACAACTATAGATGGACCCAAATGTCGAATGAACTCTTCCCCCTCTCAACAGATCCAGAACCTCCAGGACCCCCAAGCAACTCAAGCCCAACTTAACCCTCACAAAAGAGAACGCTTTACTTCATCGCCTCCTGCTGAAGAAAACATTACAGACTGATGATCTCTAAATGAGTGATACCTATGCTTTCATTTCTTTTTTCTTACTATCGATACAATTTTCTTTCTCAACCAAAACACATTATACCTTTGTGGTAACACAACATAGTACGCTATGTTACAAGTTTACCAACAGTGTCAGTGGCGTCTCCAGCTTTCATATTTGGGGGGGCACATGGGGGGACAGGGACAAAAATAGGGGGGCAACTATAAAATGCAATTATATATATATATATATATATATATATATATATATATATATATATCCTGGGGCCCTTTACTACGATCCCACAACAGGCCCTTTCACATGTTCTGCAGTGAGCCCCCTTCCTACTGTATTGGGGCCCCTCCCAGGGTGGCAGAAAACAAGATATGTCACCAGCATACCAAGAAAATATAAGGGTCCAAAGCAGTGGGAGAACTATCAGGGTTGCAAAGGTTGTCTTGCCAGCCTCCTCTTGCTGTGCTGCCCATGCTATTGACAGCGCTGGTCTGGCATCTCTTGGAATTTACAGGCTGGTTCTCCTGTCCTAAGAATGGGAGAAATCAGTCTGTTTTTTCAGTAACTGAGAGTCCTGGTGGAGTCCTTCCTGCAACTCACTCTTCTCCCTGCCAATGAGGAGGCAGGGGAAGGAGCAGATCGGGCGGCCGTGATTGTGTGAGCGCTCGCATTATGCAGTGTCAGCAAGCAGAGGGAGGGGGGTGGAATCACCCGCAGGAGCTGACTGGGGATGCTCTCCCTCTCAATAGAGACTGTGTTACTCCAGCGGCGGCCCGAGTAAGATGCGGCACATCCAATATGAATGCAAACAAAAAGACATTGCCTTTTTGTAAAAAAAAAATAAAAAATTTTTTTTTGGTGGGGCACAGCATAATGTTGGGGGGGGGGGGGGGGGGTCAGGGCCCCCTCTTGCCCCCCTCCCTAGGGACGCCATTGAACAGTGTACATCTCCAATGTAAAATCTCTCTCACTTGATTTACCCGCTTTAATATTGTCGGCTTAGATTGATTTTACCCCATCAGCTTCCCCTACTATATCTTTAGCCAAAATTCTAACTAGACATCTACGAGATACACCCTGCAATTGTAGCCTAGAAGTTCCAACGTCCTAACCTATTTATCATACATACACCCTTAGTTACTGGTTGCTAAGTAGGCCTACTAGCTGGCCTCTCTAATTTTTAAACCGTTACTTTACAACAACTGCAAAGGTTCCTTTAGCCAATTGAATTCAGAATTATCTCAAATTATAATATCCTATAGAAATTAACAGTTATCTTCAAATCTATTTTGCACTTTTGACTCGTTAGTTAAATAATATCTATTACAATGTTACATAATATAATTACATATATAATATAATATATAATTGGGTACTGACATTTATATGTAAAGTTAATCCAAGATAAATTCAGATGATTACTCTCAGATAAACTACTCTCAGATCAAACAAATTCTTCTCCGCCCACAGAATTATGGGCTCTACCTCTCTCAGGAGGGAGCTGCTGTGAGTTCCCCCTTGGCGATGAATGTATGACACCGCAGCCTTGTTGTCCATTCGCAGCAATATTGCTTTCCTTCTGATCTGTTGGGACAGAGCTATCAGGGCGAGGTATGCTGCCCAGACTTCCAGGATGTTGGACACTTCTCCTGCTGAATTGAAGGCCCATCTCCCTTGTACTGCAGTGTGGTTGCAGTGAGCCCCCCAGCCCACTGTGCTGGCATCGGTGGTAAGCGTGATCCAAGAGATGTGACCCAAAGGGTGCGATTTTGCCAGCATCTCCCTCTTCATCCACCAATGTAGACCCCTGTGCATTGGGTTTGTTAAGCGTATATGTTGGAAGAGATAGGATTTGTTCCATTGGCCCAAGGGACCATTGGAATACAGGATGACATCGTCCCCAGTAGGCTCAGGCAATTCGACACCTACAGATAGGACTGTAGTCTCACTCTCTTCATTTTCTTGGTGATGGCTGACACTTTCTGCAGAGGCAGGGATACTGTCCCTTTGGCGTTATCGAAGTGGGCGCACAGGTAGATCATCTCTTGGGTAGGAGTGAGGTGACTTTTTGCTTGATTTATCACCCAGCCGAATTCTGCCAGGATTGACAGAAGGGGTGCCCTGTGTTCCATTAACTGAGCTGGGTCTCCGCTAAGAGCAGAATGTCATCTAAGTAGTGGTACACTCTGAGACCTCTTTCTCGAAGTGGGGCCAGGATGGAAATCAACACCTTTGTGAAGAATCTGGTTGGTGTAGATAGACCGCAGGGGAGGCTCTGGAACTGCAGGTGAGTGTTCCCTACCACAAATATGAGGTACTTCTGAAATGATGGAAGTATGGGGATGTGTAGATATGCATCCTGTAGGTCTACTGATTTCATCCAGTCCCCTCATGGACTGCACGGATTATGGTCTGTAATCACTCCATCTTGAACTCCTCCTAAAGTATATGATAGTTTAATCATTTGAGATCTATTACAGGCCTCCAGCCTCCATTGCTTTTGGGTACTAGAAAAAAGGCGGAGTAAAAACCCGAAAATCTCTGGGACGGGGGTACTGGTATGGCAGCTTGCTTTTCCTGTAGAGAATGAAGGAACTGATAGAGGGCCTCCGCTTTTTGTGGAGACCCCGGTACACTTGAAGGGGTGAAGAAATCTTTTGGTGGCTGGCTTGAGAATGTCCAAAAATTACCATACTGAGTTGTCGAGACCACCCAGGGATCCTTACATCTTTTGATCCAGACCTCGGAAAAGTGTTTGAGCCTGGCTCCCACTGGGATTACCTGGGCTGACTTTGCAGCAAAAGGATTTTGTGGAATCCTGTGGAGTAGGTGTAACCCCTTGTCTGTGAGACTTCATGAAAGTAGATTGTGTGCCTTTGCAATTTTGTCTCAAGCCCCTTCCTTGCCTAGACTGTCTCAAAGCTATGTTCCTGAAATGCTGAAACCTGGAAGTGATAGTTCTAGTGTGCCTGGTTCTTCTTACCTCCTGTGACATGGGAGATGGCCTTGAATAACTTCTCTCCAAACAGGGCCTTCCTGTCAAATGGAATTTTGCACCAGTTCTGTTTGGATGCGACCCATGGTTTTAACCATAACGCGCATTTTGCCATCACGCTGTGTAGCATTGCCTTTGCGGAACACCTGATTGAATCAATTGCTGTCTCCCCAATAAAGTCTGCTGAAAGCTTCAGCTCGTCCAGAGCCTTTATTATATCGTCTTTTGGAACATTTTGACAAATTGCCACTTCTACATATTCTTTCCAAACACGCACCGCATTGGACACAGATTGTCAGAAACCATGAAATCAGGCCGAGACAGAAGTACAGTTAAATCACATTTGTTTAATAATAAAAGTAAAAAGAACAAACGTAGTCAAAACATATCCAAATTTCAGAAATCGGAACGTATAGTCAGACAAGCCAAAGGTCAGGAATCAATGTAGTGGAACAGCAAGCAGTATCTGGAGCCAGAAGGGATCTCAGCAAAGCAAGTCTTGAACAGGATCGCAGGAATAATTTCTGTGATGTTGAGCAAGGCAAAGGCAGAGCTCCTCTGGACTGGACAGCTTAAGTAGGCAGGACTGACGAGCAGGATATCATCAACAGCTGAGTAACTGTGGAGAGATAGGAGCTGGCAATTAGCTGACAGCTGAGTGGCCAGCTCAGAGAAGAAAGGGCTGAGCCCAGCCCTGATACAGATGCCAAAGCTATTGCTGGCTCACATGCGTTTCCAGCCATCTAGTAGGCTTTTTTCAGATCCATATCTATCCTTCTATCCAAAGGATCTTTAAATGAAGCTGAATCGCCCATAGGGAGCATGATGTTCTTCCCCAGGCGCACTACCTCTGCGTCCACCTCTAGTGGACCATCCAACAGGGCGGAATCTGATTCGTCTAGGGGATACAGCTTTGACAGCCGATTAATTGGGAATCTTTTTTCCGTCTTATTCCATTCCTCTTCCAAAACACCTCTAATTTCAAACATCAAGGGAAAATCGGCCACTTGCTTCTTTAGAAAAGGAAAATCGCTTTTCAATTTTTTAGAAGGTGCATCAGCCTCTTCCCAGCCGATAGCCAGCTTTACTGACTGAACATAAGGCTGCACTAGTGAAAAGCTTAACACAGAGGTCTCTGGATCATCTGAGGGCTCATCCGACTGGACATTTCCCTCCGTCTGTCTAGTGGAGGCAACGGGCCCGGTATGCGAGTGCTGCACTGTAGAAGGACCAGGAAGAGAAATGTTTTCATTTTCTTACTGAGGTGATGACTGCTGTTGTGTTGTGTTGGAACCGCAGATATTAATTCCGTCCTTCACCACCTTTTTCAGCAAGTCACTTGTTAACCCTCTGATTCTCTGTCAGCTGCATATTCTCTAAAGCAGCTTTTGCAGACTAGCTTGCCTGGTAGCGTGGTGGCGGCACAGGCTGGACACCCTGCGGACCTTGGGCGTGGGGAATTAGAAGATCGTTTTCGCTTTGAGGATGACTTTCCCCCGCTTGGGCGGTGCCTAGACATGGAAGATCTACCCGGGATGGGGCTTGAGTCCCTTTATTACGCCCTGAAGTCCTCTTAGACATCTTCTGGCGTAGAGGACTGAAATACATAAATGTACCAGCATAAGTGCACTCTCTTTGTTTTTTTACTTACCTGGCCGTAGATCCTTACCTTAAATGTGATGTAGGGTCTTGCTCATTGTGGCGGCTAGTGGAAGAAGCAGATAGGGAAAAAAGTGGAAAGAACTTTTTAGGAAAGAAAAGGGAATGAAAGGGTAGATCCCTTCCATTCATCTACCCACTATATGTGTCCTCCTTTTTTTTAAGCTTTATTTACCTTTCCTAAAACTTTCCCTAACTCCAGGAGCTCTTAGAGTGGAAACCGCTGAGGAGAAGCAGGCCACCCTACTAAGGCTCCTGGGCTTACAAAATAGTGGATATGGATAGTCACACCCCTAATACATTCACCTGAAATTTATTGCAAAGAATGGGATGCGTTTCCCATATCTAAGATGCCTTCCGGACGGACAGCGCATGCGCCGACCGGCGGTGCCCGGGCCTGCCCAGCTCCAAGCGCCGAGCGTCACAGACGCCCAGGCATGCGCAGAATGCCATAGAGGACACCGGGCAGGTACAGAAAAGACGGTGCGAGGCGTCCGCCGCCCCACTATGCACATACTACCCACAAGAGATGGTACAGGAGACAGAAACTGCAGCAGAGCATGAGCAAGAGACAGGGAGAACCGAGCAACCTGCAAAGAGAAAAAAAGAGAAGTAAGAAAGAAGAGATAGCTGCTTCCTCCATGCCCCACAAGCTGAAGCCTCATCCTCATAGGCAGAGCTAATGCCCCTGGTTAGGGGACCGCTGCATGTCCCTAAAGACCCTCAGCACTCCCTTGCTTTTTAGCGCATTTAGCAGCCCGAGCCATGGGACTGCATCCGGGAGAGGCTGAGACCAGACGGAAGCTGCCGACTGCAGAGGTAAGGACACCCGACCAAACATTCACTGACCAAAGGTATGAGGAAACAAAGGAGGGGTGCTCTAATCCTATTCTTTTATAATATTCACTGATCCTGAGGGAGGAGCCACCAAGAGAAACAATTTCTTCATTTTCAAAAAAATTGTAACGAAAAGATACAACTTCAAAAAACTCACCATGCCTCTCACTAACTGCCTCAGACTGTCTGGGTCGTTAGGGGGGTATTTTTACTCTCCTGGCATTTTAAGGGCCTCAAGAAATTAGTCAGTACATTAGAACTGATCAATTTTCAAATATATATATATATACCATAGTCTGTAGAAACTATAACTTTCATACAAACCAAATAATATACACTTATTGAGGTTTTTTTTTTTTACCAAAGACATGTAGCCTAAATTGATGATGACATTTGATTTATATGGATATGACAAAAAGTAGAAAATATCATATTTTTCAAACTTTTCGGCCTTTTTTGTTTATATCACAAAAAATAACCACCAAACCACAGAAAGAAAGCTCTATTTGTGAAAAAAAAAGGATATACATTTCTTTTGGGTACGGTGTTGCATGACCGAGCAATCACCGATTGCTCGGTCTGAGGTAGCTGAGGTAGTTAAAGGATTTTAAAGCATGGCATAGGTTTAGTTCCACTGCAACTTAAAGTGGTTGTAAACCCATCCAAAAAAAAAAACTTGCAAGACAAAGGCATAATGAGCTAGCATGCATCACATGCTTGCTCATTATGAAATACTTACCTTAGATCGAAGCTGGTGCAGCGGTCCCTATACACTGCTGTGATCGGCGACTTGTCCCTGGAATGTTACCTCTGGGTTCACGGGCTCTGGCACTGTAATTGGCCGGAGCCACAATGACGCCCCTCCCGTGCATTCGTGCCAGAAGCCACCGGTCAGGGCATATCAGCTCAAGCAACGGCACGAACGAGCCGCTGCTTTAGTGCTCATGACATCGGCACATGATGATACAGTGGATATCTCCTAAACCGTGCATGTTTCCTTTGTCTTTAGAATAGATTTCTTTGGTCATGTGCACTTATGTGAGAGACAGGAGGTCCTGAGGAAGCGTTGATTTCTGCGAAACGCGTCGCCCTAAGCTCTCTATTTTAACCAATCATATTTTCAGTGGACAATGTTTGTTGGTATTAATATAACATTTGATATGAGTTTTTAGACATTTTTATTGTCAGAAATAACATTTTGTATTTTTCTATATATGAATGTGTCTGCGTGATCACTGAAGTGGTAGTCCTACCATTTACTCTTTTGTGCTACATATTTGTAACAAGGATGATACCCTCCACTGGCACATATTTAGTTGAAAAGCACCCCTACACACATCCAACAAATAAACGTTTGTTAACCACTTTAAGACCAGCCTCGTTTTGGATTTTAGGTGTTTACATGTTTAAAACAGGTTTTTTTGCTAGAAAATTACTTAGAACCCCCAAACATTATATGTTTTTTTTCTAACACCCTAGAGAATAAAATAGCGGTCATTGCAATACTTTTTCTTGCACCGTATTTGCGCAGCGGTCTTCTAAGCGCACTTTTTTTGGAAAAAATTCACTTTTTTGAAAAAAAAAATAAGACAACAGTAAAGTTAGCCCAATTTTTTTTTATATTGTGAAATATAATGTTACGCCAAGTAAATTGATACCCATCATGTCACGCTTCAAAATTGCGCCCGCTCCTGGAATAGCGTCAAACTTTTACCCTTAAAAATCTTCATAGGCGACGTTTAAAAAATTCTACAGATTGTATGTTTTGCGTTACAGAGGAGGTCTAGAGCTAGAATTATTGCTCTCAATCTACCGGTCGTGGCGATACCTCACATGTGTGGTTTGACCACCGTTTTCATATGCGGGCGCTACTCACGTATGCGCGCGAGCTCGTCGGGACAGGACGCTTTAAAAAAATTTTTTTTTTTTTTTATTATTTATTTTACTTTATTTTATTTATTTTTTCACTGTTTTTTTTAAAAAAAAAAATTTGGATCACTTTTATTCCTATTACAAGGAATGTAAACATCCCTTGTAATAGAAAAAAAGCATGACAGGTCCTCTTAAATATGAGATCTGGGGTCAAAAAGTCCTCAGATCTCATATTTAGACTAAAATGCAAAAAAAAAAAAAAAAAAGTTGTTTAAAAAAATGACACAAAAAAAATTGTGCCTTTAAGAGAAGTGGGCGGAGCCGTCATAATGACGTCGCTCCGGCCGTCACATGGTATGGAGACGGGTGGGGGCCATCTTAGCCTCACTCGTCTCCATACCTAAGCAGGGAAAGGACCTGATCGCCTCCGCCGCTACCGACGGCTCCGGTAAGCGGCGGAGGGTGCGGGAGAGCGGCGGGTGGGGGGGTGGCACCTCTCCTGCCGCCGATAATGGTGATCTCGCGGCGAACCCACCATTATCATGTACGGAACCGCCCGCTGAAAAGATGGATACCTCGGTTGTGGCAGCAGCTGCTGCCGTTACCGAGATATCCATCTTCAAAAAAATGACGTATATATACAGTGGGCGGTCCGGAAGTGGTTAATCGGTTGAATGCTGTGCCACTACTAGTTTTACTCCTGCTTTTCTGTCTTTGTCCCATTGGGAAGATTTGTCTTCACTTCCTGTTCCTTTTTGTTACTTACTTCTGATCCCTGAACTCAGTGTCACTTACTTTTGAGGTTGTTTTTTGGGTAATTATTATTTAAATGATTTTGTATTATTTTGGAGAAAAATAGTAATGCCTGAGGCTATCAGGAACCATGAATCAGACCGAGACAGAAGTATAGTTAAATCACACCTTGTTTAATAATAATAATAATAATAATAATAATAAGGTAAACAGAGTAAGTGTAGTCAAAACAGGCCAGAGTCCAATAACCAGATCGGGTAGTCAGCCAAGCAAATGTCAGAGAGCCAGAGATAAACGTAGTAGTACAGCAAGCAGGATCAGGAGCCAGAAGGGAGGACAGCTGAGCAAGTCTTCAACAGGAATGCAGGAGAAAGTCTCTGTGATTTTGACAAAGACAAAGGCAGAGATCAAGTAAGCTGGACGGCTTTAAGTAAGGCAAGACTGACAAGCAGAATCAACAACAGCTGGGTAACTGTGGAGAGAGATGAAAGCTGGCAATTAGCCGACAGCTGAGCGGCCAGCTCAGAGAAGGAAGGGCTGAGCCCAGCCCTGACAGTACCCCCTCTTCAACGACCCCTCCCCGTCGGAGGACCACCAGGCTTAAAGGGAAAATGTCTATGGAAATCACAGAGGAGGACAGGGGCATGTATGTCCGAGGATAAGACCCAAGAGCATTCCCCCGGGCCGTACCCCTTCCAATGCACAAGGTACTGTATGCGCCCATGGAACCTACGGGAGTAGACAATGGATTGTACTTCATACTCCTCTTGGTTCTCAACCTGTATAGCACCGAGGTGGTAAAGCGATTGCAGATCAAAGGTTTCAATAAGGAGACATGAAACACATTTGAGATGCACATACTAGGAGGAAGGTCCAAGGCGTAAGTCACTGGGTTAATCCTGCGAAGCATACGGAAAGGCCCAATAAACTGAGGTGTGAACTTCAAAGAAGGAACACAAAGTCGGAGGTTCCGAGACGACAGCCAGACTCTGTCCCCAACCTGGTAGGAAGGTGCAGGCAGGCGTCTGCGGTCAGCATGGAGTCTGTACCTATCGTTAGCGTGTTGCAAAGCCTCCTCAACTTGTGCCCAAGTGGAACGAAGGCCACGGAGATGCTCCTCTAACGCAGGAATACTCTGCAGAACAAATGAGTCAGGCAACATGGAAGGTTGGAAACCATAATTTGCCACAAACAGGGACAATCGGGAAGCAGAATTCAAGGCACTGTTGTGAGCAAACTTTCCCCTCGGTAATAGGTCTGATCAGTTGTTATGATGGTCAGAAATATAGCAACGTAAGAATTGCTCCAAGGACTGTTTGGCTCCTTCTGCAGCCCCATTAGACTGCGGGTGATACATAGAGGAGAAAGCAAGCTGAATTCCCAGCTGTGCACCAAAGGCTCGCCAGAACCGGGACACAAACTGACTACCCCTGTCCGAGACAATGACCTTGGGTAGCCCATGTATGCGAAAGATCTCCTGAGCAAAAATGGAAGCCAGAAGTAGGCAACTTCTTAAGTGGAATACAATGACACATCTTTGAGAACCGGTCAACAACCATAAGGATAACAGAGTTGCCTTGGGAGTTGGGTAACTCCACAATGAAATCCATAGACAGGTGGGTCCAGGGCCTCTCTCCATTGGGTATGGGTTGTAGGAGGCCCACTGGAAGGTGTTGTGGAGTCTTACTCTGAGCACACATGGAACAGGCAGCTACGAAGGCAGTTACATCAGCCCGTAGACTAGGCCACCAGAACTGTTGGGAAATGGCCCAAACGAGTTTATTCTTCCCAGGGAGGCCAGCTGCCTTGGGAGAATGGTAAGTCTGGAGCAGGGCAGTACAGAGACTCTCTGGGACAAAGCAGCGGTTACAAGGTTTCTCAGGAAGAGCATGGACCTGAGCAGCAAGAATTTTGTCACCCAAAAGAGAAGTAAGACTGATGCGAACCGCAGCCAGAATACGATCAGGAGGAATCACAGGAACCGGAACCGACTCCAAATTGGAAGTGGAGGAAAAATCGTTGTGACAAGGCATCAGCCCTTACATTCTTAGTACCGGGTAAGAATGAGACAATGTAATTAAAACTCCACAAGAAAAGAGCCCATCGCGCCCTTCTGGGAGAGAGGCGCTTAGCCTCAGACAAGAATGTGAGATTCTTATGATCAGTAAGAATGAGAACTGGCACAGTGGTACCTTCAAGGTGATGTCTCCATTCTTTCAGGGCTAAAATGATCACCAACAGCTCTCTGTCAACAATCTCGTAATTGCACTCTGCAGGTGACAATTTCTTGGAAAAGTAGCCACACAGATGCATATCGCTCTCAGAGTTATGACATTGAGACAGAAGGGTGCCAACTCCAGTCTCAGAAGCATCAACTTCTAGGATAAAAGGCAATTTAGGATCAGGATGTGCCAACACAGGAGCAGAAACAAAGGCAGCCTTGAGACTCTCAAAGGCCTTCATGGACTCCAGAGACCAACTGTTTGGGTTACCGTCCTTTCTGGTCATATCAGTCAGGGGCTTGACCAGAGACGAGAAGTTACGAATAAACTTCCGATAATAGTTGGCGAATCCCAGGAAACGCTGCAGAGGACGTAAACCCACGAGTCGGGGCCACTGTAGGACTGCCGAAAGTTTCTCTGGGTCCATCGAAAAACCAGCAGTGGAACCTGACATAGCCCAGGAATTTAACCTGTACACGATGGAACTTGCACTTCTCCAGTTTACAATAGAGATTGTTTTCTCTTAGTTTCTGAAGCACACGACAGACATCTGTGTGGTGGCTCTCCAGGGACTTGGAAAATATGAGGATATCATCGAGATAAACCACCACACATAACTGCAACAAATCTCGGAGGACATCGTTAATAAATTCCTGGAAGACTGGCAAGACGTTACAAAGGCCAAAAGGCATTACGAGGTACTCATAATGGCCTGTTCTGGTATTAAACGCAGTTTTCCACTTGTTACCCTCCGTAATCCGCACAAGATTGTATGCCCCTCTCAAATCAAGCTTCGTGAAAACATTTGCTCCCTTGAGGAGGTGAAATAACTCAGTAATCAATGGAATCGGGTAGGCATTCTTAATCGTGAGACGATTGAGACCCCTATAATCAATACAAGGTCTCAGTTCACCGCTCTTCTTCTTCACAAAGAAGAAACCAGCACCAGCAGGAGATGAGGATTTGCGGATGAAACCTCGAGAAAGTGCGTCTGCAACATACTCCTCCATGGCCTTATCCTCCAAGACCGAGAAAGGGTAAACCCGGCCACGAGGGGGTATGGCACCAGGTTGAAGGTCAATTGCGCAATCATAAGGCCGGTGTGGAGGCAAACTAATGGCTTGATCTTTGTCAAAGACATCGCTAAAATCGCGTTACTCGTCCGGCAGGGAGGAGAGTGAAGAAGTGCACAGGACCTTGGCTACCTTCTGGAAGCATGTCGCACTGCATTGTGGTGACCAGGAGAGAACCTCAGCATGGAGCCAATCAAAAGAGGGGTTGTGCCTCTGTAACCAAGGATAACCAATAACCAGCGGAAACCTACTGTAGGTGAGGAAATAACTTGGAATTGGATTATCTCATGGTGAAGAGCCCCTACGGCCATGGACAATGGAACCGTCTCATGAGTCACATGGGCAGGCTGTAGAGGTCTCCCGTTAAAAGCCTCAATGACAACACTGAAGAAATTACACTTTGCTACAATGTAAAGTAGTGAGTGTATAGCTTGTATAGTGTATATTTTCTGTCCCCTCAAAATAATTCAACACACAGCCATTAATGTCTAAACCGCTGGCAAGAAAAATGAGTACACCCCTAAGTAAAAATGTCCATATTGGGCCCAAAGTGTCAATATTTTGCGTGGCCACCATTATTTTCCAGCACTGCCTTAACCCTCTTGGGCATGGTGTCCAGCTTACATCCCCATGGCTACTGATCCCAGCACCACCTCCTCAGGCACTGTCAACCCTCTTAGCTGCAGCTGCCCCTTTCACTTGCCCTCCTGGCTACTACTCCACAGTCCTGCCAGACTGACACCACAGTCCTCCCAGCAGTGGTGGCCGCTCCATTAGGGGTTCAGGGACGCCACCCCCCCATCCATGCGTCCGGCCCCCTACATGCAGGGCGCCGGACGCATGGATTCCAATGGAAGGGGTGTTTTTTTTTAAGCACATGATTAGAGCCAGAGACTCTAATAGGCTTCAAAAAAAGGTGGGCTCGGGGCACAGAGCACTGTGCCCTGAGCCCATCCAGTTGTGTGACAATAGTGAATGAATATTCACTATTTTCACACTGATTCTCCTCTCGACAAATCAGGAAGTGGGACTTGAGACCCGTCTCCTGACTGGCCAAAAGAAGAAGCGATCCTATTGGCCTAGGAGGAGGAGGAGGGCTAATCACAGGACAGGTACGATTATGGCCAGGATGGTAAGGAGGAACAGAGGACGAGAAGGAGAACATGCAGCAGTGGTGGAGAGGTCAGCTCGGGGCCTCAGCTGCTTCCTCTTCAACTGCAACCACCGGGGGGGGCGGTAATCTGGTCCATCTATCTATGAATAACTCCACCTTTATACCCCCTGATGAACACTGAATGTAGTCGAAACACGTTGGGAAATTTTGGTGGTTACGTAAATATCAGATTATGTGTATGTTAACTTTATCCCCTGTCAGGAGAGTATGAGATAATATCTAACACGAGAACAGGAATTTGATTGTATAGACTAGATACATTTTACTCTGCTGTATAATAAACATTTTTCTACTTTTATATTAAAAAAAAAATCACATTTTGTTTGAATCCTAATTGCTGCAACAAAGTCCCATGGGAGATACATATGGTTTTCAATTAATCAGGGATGGAGCAGTCACTAACCCATGTTATATTCACCATTCTTGCTTCCATCAAAAAAAAAAAGAAAACTATTAACACTTTCTAGCACACCAATATAAACTGCTGTCATGAGAGCCACATACCTGAGGTGAGACCGAAGTAGTGCGGAGGCCTCCCTTGCACCTCGGGTCCTTGAAGCCTCTGAAGATGGAGACAGAGACTTGGTGGACACTGAATGGTACGGGTGCCAGGGGTGTGGAGCACCATGCAAGCCTTAGTCCGAGATCCGAGCCGAGGTCCAGTTTGGCAATGAAGTAAAAAAGGGTTAATCAGAAGAAGAATCGTCGAAATCCAAACCAGGGTCGGTTCCAATCTGGAAGCTGAGTACAAAAGGGGCAAAGAAGTAGAATGGTCTAGGTACAAATCCTGAGGTCAATGGCAAGCAGCAAACAAGAGTAGTCAAATAGGTTTCCAGGTCACAACAAGTTCAGACAGGTCACACACTAGCACAGATAGTCCAGATAATCCAGCAATTTGGCAGTGTCTGGGCTGGGCTTATATAGGGAAGTTTGAGGTCACTTCCTGTGCGCCTCCTGGGCATTTTTCCACCTTTTTCCATCAGGTTGAGGTCACTTCCTGTGCTCCTCCTGGGCATTTTCCCACCTTTTTCCATCAGGTTGAGGTCACTTCCTGTGCTCCTCCTGGGTATTTTCCAGCCTTTTTCCATCGGGTTGAGGTCACTTCCTGTGCGCCTCCTAGGCATTTTCCTACCTTTTTCCATCAGGGCTTCTGCGCATGTGCGGGTTGGCGCAGTGAGGCATCTTTGGCGCATGCTTAGTTGGCACAGATTTCCTCTTGTGGCAACGCACCATTGGTGCATGCGTAGTAAGCCCTGGACTCTTACAGCTGCATACCCAGTAACTGATGAAACAAGCTGCTCCAAAAAAGTGAGGGCTTAATATAATTTTAAGCAGGGATGATAATCACCTTCCCTAATATATATGGACATCCGCTGCGGGGGGATTTACAAATCCTCATATGAAATACAATTCTGGAAATATGGAACAGCAAAAAAGGTAAAATTCATGTCTAATATTACTTTCAAATAATTGTTCTAATAAGAATCCATGCAAGCTATTACAAGCAAGCCAATACCATACAGATTGCATACCTGACATTTTTCAATAATATGTTTCAAAAGCAACATTTACACATCACAAAACTGCAATTACGGGATCAATAAAGCAATAAAGATGAAATATCGGTCTAGCTTATGCGAGTCCTGGCAGCGCTCCACCATCAGAGAGAAAAGGAGTATTATAGAGGGCAGATTGCCGATTAGCTGGCTGTCTCTCCCCCCACTGCCTTCCGCTCACTTGTATTATAGCTGTTGTGATAGTCCCCTATCTTCTGCAGACTGGCATTAGTTTCAGCCCATGGATTTTCCATCTCCCTCTATTTGCTGTGATATTAAATTCATATTAGTGACTTTCATAGCCGGCAGTGTGAATGGAGCCTCATCGCTTCGAGTGAGCCAGATTGCTCTTTCATACTGCTGCCATTGGATCTGTAAATAGCTATTAGGATCGAGCTGTTATTTGTGCCACTCGGAGGTACTTCTCAGATAAGTTGACATCATCAATCTTTTTTTTTCTCTCTTTTTTTTAAGCAGCTATTTTTATGTTTCTTCAGTTGCAAAAATCTCACCAAAATGCCCATTTAAAAAGGTAATACATTTTTCATTCATTGAATAAATATGTGCTTATAATACAGTACAAAGGAAGCATTAGAGCCAACCTGTGCTTTGCCCATGATCAGCAAAGGCAACAGGTCCTCTTTAACAGAAGTCCCACAAGCAGCACATGCTCACCTCCCCATCGCGCCCTCACTGTTCCATTCATCTACTGGAACCAAAGGAATATGAACTGGTACTTCAGGGTATGAGGAACCATGTGACTCGCTCCCCTCCTCTAGGTCAAAGCGCTGGAGATCACACGGGGTGGGGAGAGAGTTCCCAAACCAAAAGCTTAAACCGAATCATGACTTTGGAGCCAGGGCTGTCTTTAATATTGATTAGACACAGGGCAAACATTTTTTGCCCCCCCCATGCAATTTCAGTCTCGCATTACACAGGACCCCCTCCCCCATACTACCCCCATCATTACACAGGATGCTCCTCCACTACACTACCCCCCACCATTACATAGGACCCCTCCCCCATACTACCCTCATCATTACACAGGACCCCCTCCTCCATACTCCCCCCGTGATTACACAAGACCACCCTCCACTATACCACCCCTGCCATTACATAGGACCCCTCCCCCATATTACCCTCATCATTACACAGGACCCCCTCCCCCACACAACCCCCATGATTACACAGGACCCCCCTCCCCCATGCTACCCCCATCATTACACAGGACCCCCCTCCACTATACTACCCCTGCCATTACATAGGACCCCTCCCCCATACTACCCTCATCATTACACAGGACGCCCTCCTCCATACTACCCCAATAATTACACAGGACCCCTCCCCCATACTACCCCCATCATAACACAGGACCCCCCTCCACTATACTACCCCCACCATTACATAGGACCCCTCCCCCATACTACCCTCATCATTACACGGGACCCCCTCCACTATACTACCCCCACCATTACATAGGACCCCTCCCCCATACTACCCTCATCATTACACAGAACCTCCTCCCCCATACTACCCTCATTACACAGGACCCCCTCCTCCATACTACTCCAATAATTACACAGGACCCCCCTCCCCAATACTACCCTCATCATTACACAGGACACCCCCTCCCCCACACTACCCCCATGATTACACAGGACCCCCTCCCCCACACTACCCCCATGATTACACAAGACCCCCTCCCCCATACTACCCCATCATTACACAGGGCCCCCCTCCACTATACTACCCCCCACCATTACATAGGACCCCTCCCCCATACTACCCATATCATTACACAGGACCCTCTCCTCCATATTACCCCAATAATTACACAGGACCCCCTCCCCAATACTACCCCCATCATTACACAGGACCCCCTCCCCCACACTACCCCATCAATACACAGGACCCCCCTCCACTATACTACCCCCCACCATTACATAGGACCCCTCCCCCATACTACCCTCATCATTACACAGGACCCCCTCCTCCATATTACCCCAATAATTACACAGGACCCCCTCCCCAATACTACCCCCATCATTACACAGGACCCCCTCCCCCATACTACCCCATCAATACACAGAACCCCCCTCCACTATACTACCCCCCACCATTACATAGGACCCCTCCCCCATACTACCCTCATCATTACACAGGACCCCCTCCTCCATATTACCCCAATAATTACACAGGACCCCCTCCCCAATACTACCCCCATCATTACACAGGACCCCCTCCCCCATACTACTCCCATCATTACACAGGACCCCCTCCCCAATACTACCCCCATCATTACACAGGACCCCCTCCCCCATACTACTCCCATCATTACACAGGATCCTCCTCCACTATACTACCCCCACCATTACATATGACCCCCTCCCCCATACTACCCTCATCATTACACAGGACCCCCTCCTCCATACTACCCCAATCATTACACAGGACCCCCTCCTCCATACTACCCAAATCATTACACATGACTCCCTCCCCCACATTACCCCCATGATTACACAGGACCCCATACTACCCTCATCATTACACAGGACCCCCCTCCTCTATACTACCCCCACCATTACATAGGACCCCTCCGCCATACTACCCTCATCATTACACAGGACCCCCTCCCCCATACTATCCTCATCATTACACAGGACCACCCTCCCTCATACTACCACCATCTTATTTGCGGGCAGCGTGGGCTTAAGGGGCAGCTCAGCTGCTTGGGGCCCTACAACAATGACTGGGCCCGGGGCAGCTGACCCTTTTGCCCTGTGTTAAAGACTGCTCTGCTTGGAGCTTACACAAGGCTAATGCCCAGTGGCTAAATGTCGTGGAGCAGTGTTGCCAACCGGCCGTAAATTTACGGGCAGCCCGTAAATTTAACCCCTTTTTCGGGGCGCCCGTGAATGCCCGTTACGGGCACCAGTGCCCGTAAAAATGATGGCCGCGAGCCGGCCACGCAACTGCGCATGCGCCGTTCCAAAGCCGGCCGGGCTCGGGAAAGCTCGTATGTGCTCGGCCGGGCGGCGCATGCGCAGTAACGTAATAGCGCCGCCCCGCGCCATTTTCGAATCGATCGAGAGAGAGCACGGCGGCCAGCTGACAGCTGAGCCAGGCGAGGCGACTCTGTCCTGTCATGCAGTGCATGACTTGGCTGGCTGCACACACAGGCACCAGGCAGAGGTACGGAGAGTGAAGCTGTGGGGGGGATATTCCTAGTAAAAGGAGGACATTACTGGGACTGGAGCCGGGAGAAGTAATATGATGGTGAATAGAGCACATCAGTCTCTGTCCCTGGGCCCTGGCTGCATGGCATATGCAGGGGACAGAGACTGATGTGCTCTATTCACCATCATATTACTTCTCCAGTCCACATCAGATTCATCAGTGTGCTGTGTCCTCCTCCTGTACCCCTTTCACCTCTGCCCTGACCTGTGGAGAGGTGAAGGGGGTACAGGAGGAGGACACAGCACACTGATGAATCTGATGTGGACTGGAGAAGTAATATGATGGTGGACAAGAGAGGATGTATCATGTCCGCAGTCTTTGTCCACCTCCTGTATCATGTCCGCAGTCTTTGTCCACCTCCTGTATCATGTCCGCAGTCTCTGTCCACCTCTTGTAGTATGTCCGCAGGCTCTGTCCACCTCCTGTAGTATGTCCGCAGCCTCTGTCCACCTCCTGTAGTATGTCCGCAGCCTCTGTCCACCTCCTGTAGTATTCCGCAGCCTCTGTCCACCTCCTGTAGTATGTCTGCAGATCCTAGAAAGGATTCAAGAGTGGGAGCGCCGCCGGGATGGGGGTTACGGGAAGAGACAGACACGTGTGGACTGTAGAGAGGAGACTATAGAATAGCCACCAAGCTGGAGCCATCTGACTGAGCCCTGCAGGGTGTACCTGAGAGGAGGTCAGTGACAGCGCCGCCAGGCCAGTCTGGGGGGGGTCACTGATGTAAGGCGGGAGTGAATACAATAATGTAAGGGGGCATTGATATAAAGGTTCCCCCCGATATTAGTAATACCCCCCTTACCTTAGTGTATTCACTCTGCGGAAGGTGGTCTCTGGTCACCATCCTGCAGACTCTGATGTAAGGGAGAACTCTCTGCTGGCTGGGTTATAGTAACCTGACCTTCATGTAAATTGAGAAATATGTTTTTTGACTTTGGTTTAACTTAAACACATTGCTAATAGCACTAGCTATGTGTTTATAGTTCAAATATTAATATTTGCACTGTTTAGTACTAAAAACAGTAATTTTAGGTACTTTTTTGCAGTGTCAGTAAAAAATGTGGATCTGCCAGTAAATGTTATGTTTTTTTGCCAGTAAAAAAATTGGCACCGTTTGAAAATTTTGACGTTCTGCCAGTAAATTTCACTTCGGGGGGGGGGTTGGCAACACTGTCGTGGAGACATGAAAAGAAGGTACTGTATGTGCAGCTGAAGGTGTCCTCTGTTGCCCATTACATTTTTTACTAGAAAAGAACCCTGCAAGTGAAGAAGTGAATACTTATGTGCCATGCTTCTGATCTTCGCTCTCTTAAAGGGGTTCTAAACCCCCCCCCGAGCCTCTGTTTCACTTACCTGAGGGGTCAATGCACCTTACATTGGTAGTAAATTGGAATGCCCCTCTTATGCAGGCCATACATGGTAGAATTTCGAACGAAATTTCTTTTCAAAATCAGAATGTTAGTTTTTTTTGTGATCCGATGATGCCATCATTGATTTTCGAAATTCAGCCGACCAAGCCTTCAATTTCATGTTGCTACAGAAAAGAATTTTCGTGGCTGGGAATCTTCTTTTCTCTCCGTAAATTTTATTTTCTTATTACATTTCTCGCACGATTCTCCCATCATTGATTAGAAAATCGTTCGTTTTTCTAAAAATTTCCAACATGTCCGATTCCTAAAACTTGATTGCCGCACGAAAATCGACCGTTGTTGCAGCCCACTAATGGTGCGAAATTCATACGAAAATTCTTTCATACGGTTTTCGAAAGAAAATTCTTACGAAACTCGAACCGTGTATGGCTGGCATTACAGACAGCTAAAAAGATCTCTGGAACTATGCAGGCACCGTCAAACGGGAGGCCAATTGGCCACAGCGCAAGGAACCCCTAGCCAACTCTGGAGGAACCCTGGTTGAGAATGTCTGACACATATCCTTTGCTGTATTATTAAAGGTTGCAGTGGATGCTGTTGACACTGTTCCTGTACCCCCTGTGACATTTGCAATCAAGAAGAACTGATGTCAGATGCACAGAAGGAGACAATGGGGGAGCAAGGCGTTGTCCCAAAGTCATGGAAACCAAGCTCTTAGTAATGTGGTGAAACCAGAATCAGAAGGGTACATATAAGGAGCTTTCTGGCTCACAAAGGAAATTGTAGATGCCTGTTGTACCTGCTGTTAGGTAAGGCTTTTATAACTTTCTAAGTGGCTGATGGGTTCACGTTAACCAACATTATCAGTTGTACTGAAATGGATAATTAAATACCAGGAGCCTAGATTTTTGGTCACAGAATCCCTGCTGGGGGAGGTAATCATTCCAGCTGAACTCCATTTACACTTCTCCAGACCAATGCAGTGCATTAAAAGAGAAGAATGATTTTTTTTCCATAATCATACTTACCTAGGTGGATGCTGCATCTGTCCCCCTGCCGACTCTGCACTGAGTACCGAGCGATCGAACACTGCCGAAGGGTCGGTTCTCACAGCTCAACGAGCAGAGAGCTGCTGACTGTCAATCAGCAGCTCTCCTCTCCCCATGCTCACCGGAGCGCTGGGTTGTGGAGGGGTGGGTAGCGGCCGTCTCAGTCTCTCAGTGGCTCGCTGAGAGGCTGAGACAGGTATTAGTCCAGGCACTTGGCGGATCCAGACTTTATTGTCGGGATGACGCGGTGTCTGGACTGATTCCTGTGACGTCAGCAGAGAGCGGACTTCAGACCGCTCTCTGCTGAAAACGGGTCACAGGAGTGCAAAACGAATGGCACTCTTATGACCCATAAGAGAAGCCCATAACCAACTCAGGCTGGACTTCTCCTTTAACATGCATTGCATTACCATGTGACATAAACGGGGAGATTTACTAAAACAGGTGCACACAAAATCTGGTGCAGCTCTGCATAGAAACCAATAAGTTTTATTGTCAAAGCTTAATTAAACAACCTGAAGTTAGAAGCTGATTGGTTAGTATGCACAGCTGCACCAGATTCTGTGTGCACCCGTTTTAGTAAATCTCCCCCAAAATGTCATACTGAATGGACTGTCTAGGCATGGCAATGCTCGAAAACTCAGAAAAGAGCCTCATTTTTAATGCAGACGCATTACTTTCTAGCAGTGCCTGGACAAGGTCGTCCAACGCCCAGGGCAAAGATGCCAAACTGCGCCCTCCCCCTTCCCTTAGGGTTAGGGTCAGGGCACCCCCATCCCTGCAATAAACCATTGCGCCCAGGGCAACAGTTGGTTGGGGTGCCATTCAAATTGAATGGCATTCAAATTGAATGGCACCGCAATGCAATGAGGTTTGTCTACTACTATGCATTGCAACAATGCATGATAAAATGTGTGTTTCGTCACATATTACCAAAATGCAACAGTGTAAAGGGGCCTAAGGTCCTGTGCACTAGATTCATTGCAATAACACATCTCTGCTACCATGAAGTTTGAATGGGCTGGCAGCACACCATAGGGCACAGACAAATAGACAGGCGCTATTTTCTTTTAAATGGCATTTAAAGAATGCCTTGTATTTTATTTGTAATGAATACAAGGTGTTTTTTGATTAGATGAGGTGGAGAGGCAGGGCGGTGACCTCTCCATCTCCACCCTGTCCAATCAGAGAATGCCCTGTAGTCATTGAAAAAATTCAAGGCATTCTCTGACTGAAGGCACTAGCGAGCGAACCTCTGTGGTCAGTGTGACACAGGACCCAGAAGATGGTGGCGATCACTGTAGTAGTGCCAGATACTAAAGTAGTTGCCACCCTCCACAGCAGTCCTTCAGGAATGAGATATCCATACTTATATTCTGACCTGCTAATGCTGGTAGTGCTGCACTAGGCAAAGAAGGAGAGTTTATATAGTCCCACTGGTATTCAGGAATGGGGTGCTGGCTGAAAATATCACCACCCAGTAGTGTGTAGCATACGTAGAACCCTATCCAGTCTATGTGGTTAACATGTGTAAGAGGACCTTCAGGATTAATCCTCCGTGAGTGGGGCGAAACATGTCAGATCAGAGGACGTGGCTTGTGGAGTGGTTTAAAGCTGAGGCCATCTTACACATGTTAACCACATAGAAAGGATAAGGTTGTGAATACTTACACTGGTCCAAGGTGAACCAAAGGATAAGTTACCTGCACTCCAGACAACTTCAAACTCACGTTGGACAATGATAACCTGTTACATTTTCTAAAAAAGCAGACAAGTCTCAGTGACTGGGGTGTGCTCTCTGGGTGAGATCCCCAATTTCCACCCTCCCCCCTTATCTCCAAGTCCTTGCACCATGGTGCACAGATGGTTCACATTTATACGTTGCAGTGTGCTACAACACAAGTGCATTGTACTGTTCTGTCTGGGGACCTTGGGGTGCCATTCAAACAGAACAATGTGACTGGCCAGAGGAGTGATCTCTCCTATATGCCTGCAGTACATCTTTAAAGTAGAGGATTCCTTTAATCTCCGCAATATGGTGCCATCGCTTTCACTACCACAACCAAGGTTTAAGTATTGTACAATGCTGCAAGGCTTACTGTGTTGCTGTATATGATGTGTACATTACTCACCCCGGGAGGCAACAATTATCTCCTTGGACACTATCTCCTTCAGCTACCTTTGTACAGCGTGTAGCAAGCAATTCAATGGAGGCATGATAACACAAAAGGACAATGCCATTGATGGCCAGGGGAGAAAAAATGCTCAATGTTGGTGGCCTGAGGGAGGAAATGTACCCTGTGCCTGTGGTCAGCAGGAGAGAAAAAAGGGCCAGCATTGGTGGTCAGTGGGGGAGAAAATGTCTGTTGCTGGTGGTTAATTGGAAGAAAAAAAGCCCAGTGTCGGTGGTCAGTTGAAGGAAGAATGCTCAACATCAGCGGTGAACGGGAGAAGATATGCCCCATTGGGTGAGAGAGGACACTATTACTCAATGGGGAACATGAGGGGGGGGCCTAATTATGGTCTTCCTTGTATACCTGGTGTTGGTGGTTATTGGGAAGAAACAAAGCCCAGTGTCGGTGGTCAGTTGAAGGGAGAATACTTAACATCAGAGGTCAATCGGAGAAGATATGCCCACTACGTGAGAGAGGACACTAGTGCTCAATGAGGAAAATGGGGGATAGGCATTGATCTCATTGTAGGGCGGGAGAGACACTCGTGCTCTCTGAGGGGAAAAGTGAGGACCTGGTATTAAAAGTTTTTAAATTGCCCCCTGAACACCATTTTGTGCTCAGATTTCCTAAGGTATTCTCTCATGCAATGGCAGTCAGTGCTCTCCATCTAGTTCTGTCAGCTGTTGACTCATCGGCCTCGTCCCAGGGGACCTCAATGGCTTTCAGATCTGTTTCAGAACTATTTTGAAGGTAGGCCGCCATGTTGTCAGTGGTCTTCCTTGCATACCTTCAAAACAGATCAAAATCCTTTCTTCTAGGTGGTGGCATTCAGTGCAATGGATTTTGGGTATGCGGTGATCAAGCAAGTGAAGGATATGTCCAGTGGGTGAACAATATCTTCTACTGGGTTTCAAGATTTCCTACTTGCAATGCAGTCTCTGTAAGTACTGCCCATCATTTTCCATAGGCATCTTTAGAGAAATTAGCTCAGTTTTTTAGCAAATCTTTGTAATCTTGGTGGGAATTATCATTTATAGGTGCACCTTCATGATCGTGATGAATAAAGGTATAGATGGGATTTGATGTAAATTCTGAGTAGGCCAGTTTTAACGTCAGCATGCATTTCTAAGGTATGCATGAACTATATGTAGCAGGGCCCCCTTGGGGATTTCTTGGATTTACCTGCGCATCTGCATCACCATGACCCTGTGAACATTCCAACCCACCTGACACTTTGGGTTCAGACATCTTTGCAACACCTTTAAGTAATAAGACAATACTCAATATGTTTATATTCTGTTAATATTTACTGGAATACTTCAGTTATGGCCCCTGTCAGTTTTTTAGGTGGACCTGAACGGTCGCTCCATACAGGTCTATGGAGCGACGGATGTCAGCGGTGACATGTCTGCTGACATCTGACCGGCTCCGATCCACTAAAGTGTGACGGAGGAAAACCCTACTTTTCCATCCGTCTGCGGATCGGATGAAAACGGACTCTAAGGTCCATCTTCATCAGATCCCCCATAGAGGAGAGCGGCACTCTGACAGGTCGGTCCCTACACAGTGTGCAGAGTCAGACCTGTCATCTGCCTGCTCAACAGTTGGCCACAACAGATTAATATATACACATATGTACAAGGGAGTACCACTTGAACATAACCTGAAAGGATAAGCAGAGGTTAAGTAGCAATTCTGACAGTACTTCTAGAAAGAGAAACCCAGGCCGGCCTGTTTAACCTTTGATCCTAATGAGAGATGAAGCTAAACATGGATGGTATGAGGGCCCTTTAAGTAGCAATGACAGAATGTCCCCGTTGCAGATCTAATGTTCTTCACCGGCAGTCGGAGCTCATTAATTGTATCTAATAAAGTATAGTAACAGAGTGGTAGTATATCTGGTGATGACTGTAGCTAAAGATGTTTATGTAAGGTGTTCAAATAAAGGTGCACTGAAGTATTCTCAAAGTAAAGCTGTCTGTGCACAGTGTCCCAGTGAAACAACAAAGGAAAGGTTTGCAAAGATGGGCAGTGGCCCTCTCACCAACAACCAGACCGATTCGATGACTTCCATCTAGCAAATCCCAGATGGACGTCCTGACTGCGGGCCCGTTTGTTACAATCACCCATTGCGAAGCAAGAAGCGTGGGTTGCTGCACTGTAGAGGTGGTGGTGATCAGATGCCCGATGAACAGCCCTTCCCCTTCAGGTCGAATGACTGTGGACCGCGTGATAGGCCGTAATCTCACTCCCCTTGCACGGAGAGATCCTTCACACATGAGGCCCGGGAGGAAGAGAACATGGGGCAGATGTCTGGTCTCTTTTATAGCTCTTCCCAGCAATCTCTCTGGTGGTAGCAAGGATCCCTGGAATATGTAGTCCGGGTGTATAGTCATGCAGGCGAAAAGCCATCTGATGGAACTACTAGTCCCACAATCCCTCTGGTTGGGCTCACAAATATGATATCAGTCTAGTAACGCTGGGCACTAGAGAGACAATATGATATACAGACAGAGTAGGGAATAGCTGTTTGTTGTAATTGTAGTCCACATTGCTACATGTAACAATTTGTATCAGTCCTATATGGACTGCAGTCTTTGTAGAATAATAAAAATAGTTGTATTATTTTAAAGGGGACCTGCCATGGAAAATTGAAGGTCTGCTTTTTTTTTGGTAATCCCCTGCCCCCTTCATTCCACTTCCCCCTTCCTCAACACAAATGGTTTTTAAAATCCATTTCCTCCCAAAATTAGGGGCTCTTGAAATTCAATGAGCTTGCATTCCTGCAACAGGTTGGAGTGCATTCTTGTGAGACCTGGACTGACCAGCTCTGCCAGCAGGCAGAAAAAAGTGGACTTGCCATTTTCTTGGAGGGTCAGTTTAATAAAATATAACAATTTTTTCTCTAGACGTATTTGCAAATCAACACGATATATACACAAATATATGACGACTGCAGTGGCGGCTGGTGCTCAAATTTTTTTGGGGAAGCACAAACAAACAAGAATTCAGGAAAAAAAACATCATTTGCAGCCTCACTGTGTCCATCAGTTGCAGCCACTGTGTCATCAAAACGCAGCCACTGTGCCCATGAAATGCAGCCACTGTGCTCATCAATTGTAGCCACTGTGCCACCAAACACAGCCACTGTGCCATCAAATGCTGCCACTGTGCCCATCAATTGCAGCCACTGTGCCCATCAATTGCAGCCACTGTGCCCATCAATTGCAGCCACTGTGCCCATCAAATGCTGCCACTGTGCCATCAAATGCATCTAATCACAGCGCCTGTTGTTTAAGCCAATCAGGTTATAGGTAACACACCCGCGCTCCCTGATTGGCAAAGAGGCGGTTCAGTGTTAGAAAAGTGAATATTCATTCGCCGTTCTAACACACCTGGGTGAACTGCGAGCGCTCACAGTTCAACTTTTTTGAAGTCTTTTAGAACCTATGGCTCTAATCAGGTGCTTCAAAAATACACCCCGCCGCTGTAATTCAGGCGCCCGGTGTCCGAAAAGGGGTCGGACGCCTGAATAGGGGGTGGCGGTGGCGGCCATGAATAGATTCATGCAATGCATTAATCTAGCTATTATTCTTATAGGAGGGTGACTGGAGGGAGGGGGGGGGGGGTGCTGCCACTGGAGGACTGCCTGATTAGTGCAAATAAATAAAATACAGTAATAAAAAGTGCCAAAAAGAAGTGTACATAATCCAAATGCAAAAAAAATCAGGAAACAGTCCACACTTCCAAATGCATGAGAAACAGTGATATCCCAACGTGCTTGCAACCACTTTATCACTTCTGGGTGCACTGCATGCTCACCTCGACCCTGAGGAAGTCACGTGTCTAGTGACACAACACGTCGGGCGGAGCCTGTGACATAATTTCCATTTTTTTCGAGGCCCGGGAGCTGGTGAGTGTTCTATGAGAAGATCTCTGCTGAAATGATTATGTGATTAGGCTGTATACAAGTACTAAACATTGTGAGTGTATAAGATATCGTTTTTTTTAAAAAAAAACACTGTTTTATCGATATACTGCACGATGAGCGGATTTTTTTTTTATCTTGAGCTGAAAATCATGGAAAGGAATCATTCCTAATATAGGGGCAATTCTATGTGGGGGAGGACTACAGGGACCAAAAGTGATTCAGCTTCCATTGCTTAGCCAAACTGCGATTATTGACCATATGGTCAAAACATTAAAGTGGTTGCAAACCTCTTGCTCAGACACACCGCATATTCGAGCAGGGCGAGAGGTCCGGGAAGCTACTGGCATGGTTGTCCAGGGAACAGCAGGGGGGATGGTGTATACCACACATAAGGGGTTCTGATGGAAGACTCAGAGATGACCCAGACGAGATAAATGACTGTTTCGCCTCCTTTTATAAAAATCTTTATAGCTCCAGGACCACATACACTAAGGAGGAGTTGACCACCTATCTAGAGCCCCTTGACTTCCCGGTTCTCACTGCAAAATACCGCGACAGTCTTGATACCCCTATCACCACAGATGAACTGCTGAAGGCTCTTAAGACCCTCCAGGCGGGCAAATCTCCAGGCCCGGACGGAATACCCGTCGAGTTCTATAAGCAATATGCAGAGGAGCTGACGGGGAAACTACATAATATGTTTATGGAGGCCCAACGCCTGGAGACACTTCCGAGCTCATTAAGCGAGGCGGTTGTGGTCGTGATACCCAAGCTGGGTAAAGACTTGACCCTCTGTTCCTCCTACCGCCCTATCTCTCTCATTAATGTAGACGCAAAGCTCCTGGCCAAAGTGCTGGCCAGGAGACTTAACACAGTAATAGCGGCCCTGATACACCCAGACCAAACGGGGTTCATGCCGGGGAGGGGGACAGACATCAATATTAGAAGGCTTTTCACCCATATGGATAGGGCCCAGGCAGACACGGCAGGAGTGGTGGTATCCCTGGACGCCGAAAAGGCCTTCGACTCCGTAGAATGGGAGTTCTTATGGGGGGTTCTGTCGAAATTTGGATTTGGTCCAAAATTCCTGACATGGATACGTATGCTCTATGCCAATCCCAACGCAAGGGTCCGTACAAATGGAGCCCTTTCTGAAACCTTTCCTCTGGAGAGGGGAACTCGTCAGGGGTGCCCCTTGTCGCCGGGACTCTTCGCCCTAGCGATAGAGCCTCTGGCCATTGCCCTGAGGGAGGAGGTTGGGGTGAGGGGGATTCCAGTAGGCACAATAGAAGAAAAAGTGTCCCTATATGCGGACGACACACTGCTTTACCTCGCTGACCCTCACCGGTCACTGCAGAAGGCACTGGGCTTATTTGAGAACTTCGCTCGGTTTTCAGGGGTCCGCATTAATTGGGATAAGTCTGTCCTGTTCCCGCTCCACCCCTCGCTTCCCAGGGTGGATACGGCTACCCCACTTCAGTGGGTGAGTGAGTTTACCTATCTGGGCATCAAAATTAGCAACACCACCCATGAATTTATGGAAAAAAATGTGCAGCCTCTCCTCTCCCGGCTTGCAGAGAAATGTGTGGCGTGGCGTTCCCTTCCACTAACCCCTGTGGGAAGAATAAATCTGATTAAAATGGTGTTTCTTCCAAAATTTCTCTACTTCTTTCGCAACACACCCTCCCATATACCTAGGTCCTTTTTTAGACGTCTGGAGGGAATTCTGACCTCTTTTATCTGGGCTGGGGGGACACCCAGAGTGGCAAAGAGGATACTCTATCTTCCCCTCTCGGGGGGGGGGACTTGCCCTTCCAAACTTTTTGATATACTACTGGGCTGCCGTGTTAGTCACGGTGCGCTGGTGGTTTTCCCAGCCCAGACAGAACCCTGCAGTCAGGCTGGAGGCTGCTGTCGTTGGCTCCTATGCGGCTTTGTCAAACCTAGTCTATAGGGGTCCTAAAGCACCGTACCCTCTGACAACACTGATGAAGACCACCATTAGAGCCTGGAGGGAAGCTAGGGCTATTTATGACGAACCGAATAGGGTTTCCCCACACACACCGCTTTGGTGCAATCCCACCCTCCCACATCTCTATGACATGGCAGACCCCTCCTACTGGGCTGCACGGGGAATGACCACCCTAAAACACATCACAGCCAATGGGAAACTCATGTCATTTCAGGACATTAAACAGCAGTACTCCCTACCCCGATCCTTTGAGTTCAGATATTGGCAATTGAGACACGCAATGAGGGCACAGTTCCCGGAAAGACTCACTCTGGAACCAGACTCGATTGAGCGACTTCTGACTTCGGGCGTGATGGGGAAGCCCCTGTCCACACGGTATATGTATCTGACGGTAGCACATGACGTCAAGCTCACTCGGGCATTTGATAAATGGAGGGTGGATATTCTGGCACTGGGAGAGGACGAATGGGAGGACATTGTCTCAACCTACATCCCAACTGTAATAGCAGCTAAGGACAGATTTATACAACTAAAATTTCTCCATAGGGCATACTTCACTCCACACAGGATGGCCAGAATTTATCCCCACATTGACCCCCTATGCCCCCGCTGCAGGACTGGAGAAGGGACATTCTGGCACATGGTATGGGCATGCCCGAAGCTCGGGCCGTATTGGGAGGGGGTGACAGGGGTACTTAATGACATATGGGACCTCAATCTATCGCTTGACCCTATGCTGCTTCTGTTGAGCTATATGGGAGATGTGGAGGGGAATAGGTACGCCAAACTCTCTGTTACATTCCTGCTATTCTATGCTAGGAGGGAGATAATGCTACATTGGAAGTCAGCTGAGCCACCCACTGTCAGCTCCTGGAAGAAAGCGGTAAACTCGGTGCTGCCACTGTACAAACTCACGTATGAAAGCAGGCAGTGCCCGGCTAAATTTGACAGGGTCTGGTCGACCTGGGAGGCGGCTCGCGGCTGAGGGACCGGGAGTGGGGGACCTACTGATGGACTCCCCCCTCGCGGTCAGGGGTGATGCCCCCCCTCGGCGCGGGGCACTGTCGGGTCTTACTGATGAATGGGTGATTCAGATCTGACAGATTCATTCTCTGGATAGACCCATGGGCGGTAGAGATTGGGCCAGCTGCTTATCTTTAGGGGTAAAAGTAGACGGGGACATCCTCAGAATTTATCGGCATGGGGGGGGGGGGAGGGACTGGGCGGTAAAAGACTAGGGGGAGACTATGAATAAGACTATATACTCTGCTGCAGATGTAAATAGGAGAATAAATGTAATATCTGAATTGTACACCACTGTTAAGCAGATAACTCATTACCCCTCTTATATCCTAACGGGTATATAGGGAACTTACAAAGATGTACTTGTAAAATACTGTATTATTGAACAGATGTTTTATTATAATGCTGTATGGACTTAGATACTCAATGTCGCACACTGACGGTTTTGCAATGCTGATTTGTTTTTGAAAATAAAAAACCTTTTACTGTTAAAAAAGTGGTTGTAAACCCTAAAAAAACAAAACAAAAAAAAAATCCTGCAAGACGAAGGCATAATGAGCTAGTATGCATAGCATACTAGCTCATTATGGATTACTTATCTGAGATCGAAGCCCCCCGCAGCGGTCCTCGTTCACCGCTTCCGCGGCCGACATCGCTCCTGGAGTTGCTTCCGGGTATCGCGGGCTCTGGCGCTGTGACTGTCCGGAGCCGCGATGACATCACTCCCGCGCCTGTGTACGGGAGCCGCTGGTAACGGCACAGGCTAACTGAAGCAACGGCACATAGGTGCCATTGCTTCAGTTTGCTTCAGTTTGCTTCAATGCGCATGTACCGATGACGTCGGCACATGCAAATACAGGGTAGCTACAGGTAAGACTTACTATACTTACTATACTTACTTACTATACTTATTATAGGCTTACCTGTAGCAAAAAGTGGTTATAAAGGGTTTACAACCACTTTAAGGAGCGTGCACTGCACCCAGAGGTTTATCACCAGTGCTTGCAAGCAAGTTGGGATATTACTGTTTCTCATGCATTTGGAAGAGTGGACTGTTTCCTGAATTTTTTACATTTTGATTATAGACACTTCTTTTTGGCACTTTTTATCACTGTGTTTTATTTATTTGCACTAATCAGGCGGTCTTCATATATTTGTGTATATACAGTCATGGCCGAAATTGTTGGCACCCCAGAAATTTTTCCAGAAAATCAAGTATTTCTCACAGAAAAGTATTGCAGTAACACATGTTTTGCTATACACATTTATTCCCTTTGTGTGTATTGGAACAAAACAAAAAAAGGGAGGAAAAAAAGCAAATTGGACATAATGTCACACAAAACTCCAAAAATGGGCTGGTCAAAATTCTTGGCACCCTTAACCTAATATTTGGTTGCGCACCCTGTGGAAAAATAACTGAAATCAGTCGCTTCCTATAACCATCAATAAGATTCTTACACCTCTCACCCGGAATTTTGAACCACTCTACCTTTGCAAATTGCTCCAGGTCTCTCTTATTGGAAGGGCGCCATTCTCCCAACAGCAATTTTAAGATCTCTCCACAGGTTCAATGGGATTTAGATCTGGATTCATTCCTGGCCACTTTAGAACTCTCCAGCGCTTTGTTGCCATCCATTTCTGGGTGCTTTTTGACGTATGTTTGGGGTTATTGTCCTGCTGGAAGACCCAAGATCTCGGACGCAAACCCAGCTTTCTGACACTGGGCTCTACAGTGCGACCCAAAATCCTTTGGTAATCCTCAGATTTCATGGTGCCTTGCACACATTCAAGGCACCCAGTGCCAGAGGCAGCAAAACAACCCCAAAACATCATTGAACCTCCACCATATTTCACTGTAGGTACTGTGTTCTTTTCTTTGTAGGCCTCATTCCATTTTCGGTAAACAGTAGAATGATGTGCTTTACCAAAAAGCTCTATCTTGGTCTCATCTGTCCATAAGACAGTTTTCCCAGAAGGATTTTGGCTTACTCAAGTACATTTTGGTAAACTGTAGTCTTGCTTTTTTATGTCTCTGTGTCAGCAGTGGGGTCCTCCTGGGTCTCCCGCCATAGCGTTTCATTTCATTTAAGTGTCGACGGATAGTTTGCGCTGACACTGATGCTCCCTGAGCCTGCAGGACAGCTTGAATTTCTTTGGAACTTGTTTGGGGCTGCTTATCCACCATCCGGACTATCCTGCGTTGCAACCTTTCATCAATTTTTCTCCACGCCCAGAGAGATTAGCTACAGTGCCATGGGTTGCAAACTGCTTGATAAAGTTGCGCACTGCGGACAAAGGCAAATCTAGATCTCTGGAGATGGACTTGTAACCTTGAGATTGTTGATATTTTTCCACAATTTTGGTTCTCAAGTCCTCAGACAGTTCTCTTCTCCTCTTTCTGTTGTCCATGCTTAGTGTGGCACACATAGACACACAATGCAAAGACTCAGACCAGGTTCACACTAGTGCGACAAACAGGGCCGGATTAGCCACAAGGCCACCGAGGCCAGGCCTCGGGGCGGCAGTGGTGTAGGGGCGGTGCCGCTCCTGCAGCGACTTTGCGGCCGCCCCCCCTTTCGTGCTGCCCATTCCGAAGCCGTGCGGTCTTGGGAAAGCTCGTAAGCGCTCGGCCGGGCGGCACATGCGCAGTAGCGTGATTGCGCCGCCCGGCGCCATTTAAAAAAAATTGAGAGTACAGTAGCAAGTAGTGTCAGCGGTGCGGCGGCGTGGGAGAAAGATGACATCTCTCATTGCCCGCACCGCTGTTCCGCCCTCCTCCTTCTGATGGCAGGCAGCATGGCAACATTGGCAAGGGACATCCCCATCTGGTGGCAAGTGACATCCCCATGTGGTGGCAAGGGACATCCCCATCTGGTGGCAAGGGACATCCCCATCTGGTGGCAAGTGACATCCCCATCTGGTGGCAGGCATGGTGGCAAGTGACATCCACATCTGGTGGCAGGCAGCGTGGCAAGTGACATCCCCATCTGGTGGCAGGCAGCGTGGCACGTGACATCCCCATCTGGTGGCAGGCAGCGTAGCAAGTGACATCCCCATCTGGTGGCAGGCAGCGTAGCAAGTGACATCCCCATCTGGTGGCAGGCAGCGTAGCAAGTGACATCCCCATCTGGTGGCAGGCAGCGTGGCAAGTGACATCCCCATCTGGTGGCAGGCAGTGTAGCAAGTGACATCCCCATCTGGTGGCAGGCAGCGTGGCAAGTGACATCCCCATCTGGTGGCAGGCAGAGTGGCAAGTGACATCCCCATCTGGTAGCAGGCAGCGTGGCAAGTGACATCCCCATCTGGTGGCAGGCAGCGTGGCAAGTGACATCCCCATCTGGTGGCAGGCAGCGTGGCAAGTGACATCCCCATCTGGTGGCAGGCAGCCTGGCAAGTGACATCCCCATCTGGTGGCAGGCAGCGTGGCAAGTGACATCCCCATCTGGTGGCAGGCAGTGTAGCAAGTGACATCCCCATCTGGTGGCAGGCAGCCTGGCAAGTGACATCCCCATCTGGTGGCAGGCAGCCTGGCAAGTGACATCCCCATCTGGTGGCAGGCAGCGTGGCAAGTGACATCCCCATCTGGTGGCAGGCATAGTGGCAAGTGACATCCCCATCTGGTGGCAGGCAGCGTGGCAAGTGACATCCCCATCTGGTGGCAGGCAGCGTGGCAAGTGACATCCCCATCTGGTGGCAGGCATGGTGACAAGTGACATCCCCATCTGGTGGCAGGCATAGTGGCAAGTGACAAGAGATGGTGGCAAGTGACACGCTCACAGCTCCCAATGATTCTGCATTATGGTGAGTTGAACTATTTCAGTTTATATTACAATGTAATGATAGAAGTAATGTGTTTCAATCATCCTGACACCATAACAACCATGGTGCCGGGGATGATTGAAGCACTAACACCAGCCATTGCCTTGAAAAATTGCCTGCGAAAAATCCTTACCCCTCGCGCGCTTACCCTGAAGTATTTTTAGTCTGTACAATTAAAGCCAGTTATTTTCAGTGTTCTCGTGTATGGAGATATGTTTTTAATTGATCTATTGTAGAAGTCATTGATAAAGGACGTGGTGTGTGTGTTTATGTGTGTGTGTGTGTGTGTGGGGGGGGGGGGGCGGCATTGAAGGACCCGGCCTTGGGGCGGCAAAGGGAGTAAATCCGGGCCTGGCGACAAACGCTACGATATTGGGAGCTCATGTCGCATGACGTGTGAAAATCAATGTTTTCCTATGGGAGTCTTAACTGGTCCGACACAAGTCGGTCCGACTTTGAAAATGCTAGCTGTACTACTTAGGTCCGACGTTGATCCTACTTGATCAGTCCATTGACTATCATTGAAGTCGGATCAAAGTCAGATCGCCGTCTTGCATGATCCGACTTTGGCATGCCACTTGCACTGATGATCTTGAGGGGGAACTCCACGACAAATTTTAAATAAAAAACCGGCATGGGTTCCCCCTCCAAGAGCATACCAGGCCCTTCGGTCTGATATGGATGTTAAGGGTAACCTCCTCCCTACGCCGAAAAAACGGCGTGGGGGTCCCCCCAAGTTCCATACCAGACCCTTATCCGAGCACACAGCCCGGCTGGTCAGGAAAAGGGGTGGGGACGAGCGAGCGCCCCCCCCCTGAACCGTACCAGGCTGCATGCCCTCAACATGGGGGGGTGGGTGCTTTGGGGCAGGGGGGCACCCTGCGGCCCCCCCACCCCAAAGCACCTTGTCCTCATGTTGATGAGGACAAGGGCCTCTTCCTGACAACCCTGGCCGTTGGTTGTCGGGGTCTGCGGGCAGGGGGCTTATCGGAATCCGGGAGCCCCCTTTAATAAGGTGGCCCCCAGATCCCGGCCCCCCACCCTATGTGAATGAGTATGGGGTATATCGTACCCCTACCCATTTACCTGGGGAAAAAAGTGTCAATAAAAAAAACAACACACTAGACAGGTTTTTAAAGTAATTTATTACGTAGCTCCGGGGGTCTTCTTCCGACTTCGGGGGTCTCTTCCGACTTCTCCGCGTTTTCCAGCCTCTTCTCCGTGCTCTCCAGTATCTTCTGCCGGGCTCCTCCGCTATCTTCTGCTCTTTTGCCGACTCTTTTGCTAGCGTTGGCCCGGTCTTCTCCGTCGCCTTCTTCCCTCCGGTCTTCTTCCGATGTTGACACGACGCTCTCACCCGCTGTAATGCCGTGTGCGCGGCGAGCAATGACTTATATAGGCATGGGGCGTGGTCACCGGGTGATGTCATCCGGTGACCCCGTCCCTTATAACGTCACCGCCCGGGGCATAATAGGGCGGTGACGTCATAAGGGGCGGGGTCACCGGATGACATTACCCAGGGACCACGCCCCATGCCTATATAAGCCGTTACGCAACGCGCACACGGCATTACAGCGGGAGAGAGAGGCGTGTCAACATCGGAAGAAGACCGGAGGGAAGAAGGCGACAAAGAAGACCGGGCCAACGCTAGAAAAAGAGCCGGCAAAAGAGCAGAAGATAGCGGAGGAGCCCGGCAGAAGACACTGGAGAGCAGGAGAAGAGGCCAGAGAGTGCGGAGAAGTCGGAAGAGACCCCCGAACTCGGAAGAAGACCCCCAGAGCTACCTAATAAATTACTTTAAAAACCTGTCTAGTGTGTTTTTTTTTATTGACACTTTTTTCCCTAGGTAAATGGGTAGGGGTACGATGTACCCCATACTCATTCACATAGGGTGGGGGGCCGGGATCTGGGAGCCCCCTTATTAAAGGGGGCTTCTGGATTCCGATAAGCTCCCCGCCCACAGACCCCGACAACCAACGGCCAGGGTTGTTGGGAAGAGGCCCTTGTTCTCATCAACATGGGGACAAGGTGCTTCAGGGTGGGGGGGCCGCAGGGTGCCCCCCTGCCCCAAAGCACCCACCCCCCCATGTTGAGGGCATGTGGCCTGGCATGCACCCGCTCGTCCCCACCCCTTTTCCTGACTGGCCGGACTGCATGCTCGGATAAGGGTCTGGTATGGATTTTGGGGGGGACCCCCACATCGTTTTTTTCAGCGTAGGGGGTTCCATATCAGATCTAAGGGCCTGGTATGCCCTTGGAGGGGGAACCCATGCCAGTTTTTTATTTAAAATTTGGCGTGGAGTTCCCCCTCAAGATTCATACCAAACACAGTGCCTGGTATTGGCGGGGATCCAAGTCAGATCCCTGTTCATTGAAAGTCGGATGTGTGTCGGCTTCAAGTCGCAGGGCAAAGTCGGATCCAAAGTAGAACGGCTGTCGTGTCGCACCAGTGTGAACCCGGCCTCAGTGAACTTCTCTCCTTTTTATCTGCTTTCAGGTGTGATTTTTATATTGCCCACACCTGTTACTTGCCCTAGGGGAGTTTAAAGGAGCATCACATGTTTGAAACAATCTTATTTATCCACAATTTTGAAAAGGTGCCAAGAATTTTGACCACCCCATTTTTGGAATTTTGTGTGACATTATGTCCAATTTGCTTTTTTTCCCTCCCTTTTTTGTTTTGTTCCAATACATACAAAGGGAATAAAGATGTGTATAGCAAAACGTGTTAGTGCAATACTTTTCTGTGAGAAATACTTGATTTTCTGGAAAAATTTCTGGGGTGCCAACAATTTCAGCCATGACTGTATATATATATATATCTATATCAATTGTCAGTGTTTTGATATGTTATTTTGATCACAAAGGGTTTTATGATATATGCCCAGCATTCAATTATTGATTAATTGGAGGATATGAACTATAATTAATTTATTTGTTACAGTGAGAGAGTACACTTTTGATGTGTGGTTGCAGCAGTTCGATATACATTAGAATGATTAAATTCACTTAGTTTATAGCAGCGCAAGAGTATATTGTATAATATTCATGTTTATAAGTGTATGCATTGGTTACACTTGACCTCCGGTAGATTTATCCCCCCTTCATGACCAGGTCATTTTTTTTGCGATATGGCACTCCAGTACTTTAACCACTTCAGCTCCGGAAAGGTTTCACCCCCTGCTTGACCGGGCCATTTTTTGCGATACGGCACTGCGTTGTTTTAACTGACAATTACGCGATCATGCAACACTGTACCCAAATAAAATTGATGTCCTTTTTTCCCCACAAATAGAGCTTTCTTTTAGTGGTATTTGATCGCCTCTGCGGTTTTTCTTTTTTGCACTATAAACAAAAAAAGACCAACAATTTTGAATAAAAAAAACAATATTTTTTACTTTCTGCTATAAAACATTCCCAATAAAATTTTTTTTAAAAATCGAATTTCTTCATCAGCTTAGGCCAATATATATTCTGCTACATGTTTTTGGTAAAGAAAATCCCAATAAGCGAATATTGATTGGTTTGTGCAAAAGTTATAGCGTCTACACGGGTAGGCAACTCCGGCCCTCCAGCTTTGGTGAAACTACAAGCCCCATGAGACATTGCAAGACCCTGAAAATTGCAGGCATGACTCCTAGAGGCAGAGGCGTGATGGGATTTGTAGTTTCACCACAGCTGGAGTGCCGAGGTTGCCTACCCCTGGTCTACAAACAATGGGATATTTTTATGGAATTTTTATTTTATTTCTTTTACTAGTAATGGCGGCGATCAGCGTTTTTTAGCGGGACTGCAACATTGCGGTGGACAAATTAGACACTAAGTGACACTTTTTGGTGACCAGTGACACCAATACAGTGATCAGTTCTAAAAAAATGCACTGACACTGTATAAATGACACCGGCGGGGAAAGGGTTAACACCAGGGGCGATCAAAGGGTTAAGCGTGTCCCTGGGAGGTGCTTACTAACTGTGTGGGGGTCAGATACACTGGAGGAAAAGAGAGATCCGTGTTTCAGCTTAGCTGAAACACAAGATCTCTCTTTTGCTCCCTGACAGATCAGCGGTTTGCCTTGTTTACATAGTCAGACCGCTGCTCCGTCTTTCCTCTAAATGATCGGCAGGTCGCGGCCGCCAGACTCACTCATTGGCTCCCGCTGTGTCCAATCACAGCGGGAGCAGCGCTCCGGGAATGCGCGCGCACGCCCCCTACACCGCGTGCATAAAATTTACGTACAGAAACGTGATTTTGCGCAGCCGGTCCGCCCTGCCGCAGTATATATGCGGTGGGCGGGCCAGAATCAGCAACTAACAATTGCGTGGCCATGCACCACTGTATTTAAGTTAAATTTATGTCATTATTTCCCACAAATAGAGCTTTCTTTTGGTGGCATTTGATCACCACTGCATTTTTTGCGCTATAAACAAAAAAAAGTTTCTGCAATAAAACATATCCAATAAAAAAAAAATAAAATAAAATTTCTTCATAAATTTCGGCCAACATATTTTCTGCTACACGTTTCGCTGTACTAATGACACTGCATGGAAAGGGGTTAAACATCTAGGGCGATCAAAGGGTTAAATGTGTGCCTAATGTGTGCAACCTTCACTAAGGGATGTGATGGATTTTATTCCTTGCTTCGCAGGGAAAGAAAATCCATCACATCCCCGCTGTCAGGATGGAGCTCTGCATTGTTGGACATCCATTGGCCAGCACCTGCTTACCAGCTTCTGCTGTGCCTGTGACTAATCACAGCTGAAGCGTTGTGCCCCCTACCCAGAACTGCAGAATTGCGTATATTTTCATGATTCTGCACAGAACGGCTGCCCTGTAGTAGCAGTATATCTGCTATAGGGAGGACAATAGTTAAAATAGAGGTATAGGTGGCATAAAAGACATTCTCACAGCAGTTTTTGCTTTTCTAAGTCCCCCCCCTAATATTATTGAGTAGCATGAAAAAAATATATCCAAACAACATAACCAACACTATATATATACACACACAGTGGAACCTCGGATTACGAGCATAATCCGTTCCAGGAGTATGCTCGTAATCCAATGTACTCGCATATCAAAGAGAAATTTCCCATTGAAGTCAATGGAAACGAAAATAATTCGTTCCGCATTGACTTCAATGGGATGCAATACCGCATGCGGCCAGAGGTGTGGGGGGGGGGGGGCGCCCGAGGGACACTTCGGCGGACCCCGGAAAACCTCGGAAAGACTCCGTTCACGAGCCTTTCCGTGGTTTGCCGAGGTCAGCCGAACTGACCTCGAGCCTTTCCGTGCATTTCCGGACAGCGCCGATCGGCGGCTTTCGGCTCTGCTCGACTCTGGCGCCCCCCACCTCAGGCCAAAAGCGGTACTGCACACCGCTTTTGGTCTGAATCCTGCTCGTTTTGCGAGACAACACTCGCAAACCAAGTTAGGAATTTTAGATATACGGTGCTCGGTTTTTGAAACGCTCGTTAACCGCGTTACTTGCAAACCAAGGTTCCACTGTGTATATATATATATATATATATATATATATATATATATTTCTTGTTATTCAATAATATTTTCCCTTGTTCTAGACAAATATAATTTATTAACCACTTATCCCTGAAGAAGATCATAGAAACAAATTTTCCGAAACGCGTGACTCACCAGTTGACAGAACTCTGTGGTTCCCATGTATACTTACGATTAACATGTTATATGACTGCATTCATTTTCTGTTTCAACTTTTCATACTTCTTTTAATCTAAACAAAAAGTCGATATTGACTTTACATATACTGTATGTATCCTCTTTGCCCTTTAAAATCCCATATAGAGGGTTTGGTCTTGTTCCCTAACAACAATGGACCACCCGCAACAAAATTTCCCACCCCCCCAGCAACAATAGACTTCCTCAACAATAATAGACCCCCCCCTGGAAAAATAGATCCCTTCCAGCTAGAATAGATTCTCCATCAGCCAGCAACAACTGACCCCCCCAGCAATATAAGACCCCCCAGCAACAGTAGGTCCCCCACCAGCAACAACAATAGATTTCCTCAACAATACACTCCCCTGCAAAAATAGATCCCCTCCAGCTAGAATAGATTCTCCAGCAGCCAGCAACTATAGATCTCTACCAGCAGCAACTGACCCCCCCAGCAATATAAGACCCCCCCCCCCCAGCAACAGTAGGTGCCCCACCAGCAACAATAGACTTCCTCAACAATAATAGACCCCCCTGAAAAAATAGATCCCCTCGAGCTAGAATAGTTTCTCCATCAGCCAGCAACTATAGATCTCTCCCAGCAACAACTGACCCCCCCAGCAATATAAGACGCACCCCCCCCCAGCAACAGTAGGTCCCCCACCGGCAACAAGTGATTTCCTCAACAATAATACACCCCCATGCAAAAATAGACCCCCTCCAGCTGGAATAGATTCTCCATCAGGCAGCAACAATAGATCTCTCCCAGCAACAACTGACTCCCCCCCAGCAATATAAGACCTACCCCCCCCCAGCAGCAGTAGGTCCCCCACCAGCAACAATAGACTTCCTCAACAATAATAGACCCCCTGAAAAAATAGATATCCTCCAGCTAGAATAGATTCTCCATCAGCCAGCAACAACTGACACCCCCCCCCAGCAATATAAGACCCACCCCCCAGCAACAGTAGGTCCCCCACCAGCAACAATAGATTTTTTTCAACAATAATACACCCCCCTGCAAAAATAGATCCCCTCCAGCTAGAATTGTTTCTTCATCAGCCAGCAACTATAGATCTCTCCCAGCAACAACTGACCCCCCCAGCAATACAAGACACACACCCCCCAGCAATAGTAGGTCCCCCACCAGCAACAATAGACTTCCTGAACAATAATAGACCCCCTGAAAAAATAGATCCCCTCCAGCTAGAATAGATTCTCCATCAGCCAGCAACAACTGACCCCCCCCCCCCCCCCCCCAGCAAGCGAGCAACTATAGATCTCTCCCAGCAACAACTGACCCGCCCAGCAATATAAGACGCACACCCCCAGCAGCAAACTCAAGAGCAAACAAGTAATATATTGCAGCTTACCAGTCCCTGGATGTGAGGCCACTGGATTAGTTTTCTTTTTTAGGCTTTTTCCCTTTATTTTCACCTGCCAGGAACAACCTTCCTATCCTAGGCTGACAACACTCCTTACTGTGCTGCATTTAAAGAGAAACCATGTTGTCACCCTAGAACAGGGCTACAATAACCTCACGAAAGTTGCAGAATTTCTGGCAGGATCAATAGGTATTTTTTGCACTAATCCAGTGGTCTACAAACTGCAGCCCCAGGGGTCGGATGCGGCCCTTTGCTTGCTTCTATCCAGCCCTTGGAGCAATATTTCATCCTCTGACACCAACAATGGGGCATAATTTCCCCACACTGACACCAATGAGCAGGCACAGTTCTGACAAGTGACACCAGTGGTGGGGCATAGTTCCGGCAAGTGACACCAACGATTGAGCACGGTTCCTGCCAGTGACACCAATGATGGGGCACAATTCTGCTCACTGACATCAAAAATGGGGCATTGTTTACTCCTACTGATGTAAGGACATTTTCTTCTTCCAGTGGTCACAGTATGGCCCCCTTAAAGTCTGAGAGACAGCAAACCCGCCCTTTGTTTAGAAACTTTGGAGACCCCTGCACAAATCAAACAGATTTTTTAAAAAAATGCTTTTAATGGGATATTTAACAGACCAAAAGAAACCAGATAGAAGAAGGTCATTGTTAGGGTTTGCATGAACTTTAAATAAAAAATCCTCAAAATATATGTACTGTATATATTTCATATAAATTCCATAACCTTTTCAGTTACTATTACATTCCTCTCTGTAGCATTAATGTACTTAGCAACAGTAATACGTTTTTTTCAAATTAATGTTTATTAAATTATTATAATTGAAAAGTATTTGGCCTAAACATATTTCACGGGTATTCACATACACATTATTGCTGCTGGATACTTTGCACAGTTGTTGGAATCCCTGCAAGGCGGCAGCAGTTACTGGCCTCTCCTAAATAGTCCTTCACTTGTCGGTAGCCGAAGACCATAATACACGAGCTTATGGAATAGTAAATAGAGGACAAAATCCCATATGAAGCAGAGAGCATGATGCCCCCAAAGTCATCTTCCATCACCCCAGACACAATCAGCAACCAAACCATGTCACTCGAAATCCAGCAGACGACATAAAGAGATAGAAGAGACAGCAATATCTTCGTGGCCTGGGCTGTATGTTTGTTCCAGCCACGGCTGAAGGTCATCGAGTCCCTCACTTGTCTCCGGTGCCTACAGATAAGGTCAATCGTAAATCCATTCAGTAGAATGACAAGGGTAATGAGCAAAAAGTCCACACTCACCGTGGCATAAGTCAGAATCCTCACCATTCTGTTTTGTGATGGCCCAATGCAGTTGGTGCTTGTCATCATGGAGTTGCTCTTGTTATGAACACCCGTTGACTCTTTGAAGAGGAGATAAGGGACATGGTAGATGATGCTGATGACCCAGCAGCTGGCGAGTGACCAGTTGACGTACTGGGCTTGATGGTGATAGATGAACTTCCACCAACGGTGGCCAGGCCTCCTTATTTTGAGGAGGTGAGAAACTCAAGTTCTCAACTGACCAAATGCTGATCAGACGCAGAGTGTGATAAAAATAAAGCAGAATCTTACAGCCCAGAGGTCCGAAAACCTTGGCGTCGAAGAAAAGGAGCAGTCCGGGGATCTCCTTGTAAAAACACAACAAGAGGTTGACCGCTGCCATGTTTACAATGATTTTGTCCAAAGGCTGGAAGATTCTGTTTTTGACAGCATTGCTAACAAAAGCAAAAATAAGAACCAAGTTTGCCACGGTGCCAATAAGAGCAGAAAAATAAATGATAAGAGAGACAATATTTGGAATACTTAATAGCATAGTTTGTAAGCTCCTCTGTCTCTTTGCCTCGGCTTGTCTCTTCTGGTCCACCTTACATCTCCGGCAGTAGGACTCCTAATGAACGCCACTCTCATGCTTTTGATTAAATAATGTTGCACCTGGACAGCTGGATTCCTCTTAAGGTCTCCTCCAGTGAGAACAGAAGGTGTGATTTCTTTATCAGAATTGCCATGGTAGCATTTATTTCCACTGTGATAACTAGAACATCCTGCGGAGCAGTTAGGCTACTCAGATCTTGTGTGTGCTGATGTTGTAATATGTCAGTGGACAGAAACATTAATGGCATACTACTACAACCAACAAAGTCAAAGAACTGAAGTCCTGATGCACCCACGAGATTAAAGAAAAAAAAAAATAGTATCAAAAAAATGAAAAAAACAAACAAACACATAGCTACCCACCACCTGTTAAGATATGAGATATCTGTCACCGGATACCCTCACATTTAAACCATGCATACCATATCAGTAAAACATTTTATGAAGAGTCTATCTTGATGGTATCTGCCATACATAATTCTGGGTTAGCCCTATCCCATCAAGTCTGCAAATAAAGCATTAGCAGATAGCTCTTTATATAAATATACATACAGCCTGCTGTGCAAGCTCCTTCAGTTGGCTGCCTATCAATCTTATTATATAGGAAACCTAATGATGAACTTAAGGAGCTTGCATGGCTGGCCAACAACACTTTTGCTTCTTCAGCTGGCCATTGGGCTACCTATCATCCCTATCAGGCAGTCTAAAAAAGTAAACTGAAGTGGCTTGCATGGCTGGCTGACAGTGCTGCTGTTCCTTCAGTTGGCTGTTGGGCTTATGGTTGCCACCTCATCCCTTTAAACCCGAACACACATGAATTACACAGGTTCTGTGGCTGATTAAGAGGGTAATTAAACTCACTTGGTGCCTTATCTGCAGGTAATTAGCCTCAGAACCTGTGTAATTCAAAGGTGTTCGGGTTTAAAGGGATGAGGTGGCAACTCTAGTTGGTCTGCCTATCAATCCTATCAGATAGGCATCCTAATGGTCAACCTATGGAGCTTGCGTGGCTGGCTGACAAAGTTGATGCTCCTTCCATTGGCCGTTAAGCTGTCAATCAGTCCTATCAAATAGGTAGCCTAATTGTCAAGTGGAGGAACTTGCATGGCTGGCTGACAATGCTACTGCTCCTTCAGTTGGCCAAAGGCTACCTATCAATCCTATCAGAGAGGCAACCTAATTGTCAACTGAAGGAGCTTGCTCAGCTGAGTGACAGTGCTGCTGCTCTATTCGATTGACCTCTGGACTGCCTAATAATCCTATCAGAATGGCAGGCTAATGTTAAACGGAAGGAGATAGCTACGGCTGGCTAACAATCTACAACAGCATCAGTCTACAACAGAATGTTCTATTACTGGCAGAATCTCCATTAAAGAATATTTGCAATATATTCACAAAAAAGATTTGCTCAAGAAAACATGTATACAGCAAAATTGTTCAATCTTCTAAACCCAAGGGAATATTTGAAATAATTTGCAGGTCTCAGGGACCTCCTGCTAAAACCAATTAATCAGGGGTCAATAAAATGCCTCTTACATTCAGTAGTCAGTGAGAAGAATGCCCCACCTGTAATGATGTGTATACTTTAGGTTATAATTCAAGTTCAATTGTTATGCCTAGTTCCTTATGCATGTTAGGAAACAGTTAACAGTTTTGGTCATGTGATCTGGGGACTGGGAGCTGTGGTTAGTTCTGTAAGATGGATGCTGCTGAATAAACACCAGGCTCATGTTAAAGTTCCTGCTGTCTGCTATTCTTGGTGTTAAAATTATCACATACCTACAGTGGTGGTCAGAATTGCACCCTTACAGATAATTAAAATGATCATTGGTGTCATGTTGCTGGTTCTGCCAAGTGGCATTGGCCCTGGATATATACAGGTACCATTAGTTGGGAGGTCAACCAGGCACCTAGGGTTTCACCCAACACTGGTTGAGAATGATTGGTTTGAGACATGATGTCAAACCTAATGAAAAACTGGTTTAGATTTCCCTTTAAACATAGGGAGGTAATATATAAATTCACAGCTACCTACATGGAATCCATAAATGTCTTCCTAGAACTAGACATGTGCAATTTGTTTCGTTACAAATTTGTTTTCAGACGAAATTCGGCATATTCGTTCATTCAGAAACATCCAAATGAGCGAAAAACTCTTTGACGAAAACAAATTGTCAGAATGAAAATATGAAAGAATGAAAGTACGAAAATCCGAAAGAATGAAAAATGGTTCAACCTACGAGTTTAATGAATCAATTACAATTAGATAGTTTTGTTTTTCGTATTTTTGTTCTTTCTGACTATTCGTTATGGCTGAATATAAAGAAATAATGAATGCATTTTTGTTCTTTAAATACACGTGCTAGTAGCTGTCTGAGGCCTGCTAAATTAATCTCAGTGCTCCATGCCCATGGGAGTCTGCAAAGGGGGGCAAGGGGGGAGGCAAGTGCCCCCCCTGGAATCAGGGATCGGCAAGGTGTCCACACATGAACACTGGTGCGATCCTTGCAGGGGCCGCCATGGACTTTTTTCTGAGTCTGCTGCTCTCTGACTCACTGAGATCGTCCACTCCCTCACCCCCAATGTGATGGCTCGGACCTCGGCTCGGCTGCTCAGCTCCAGTCTCTCCTGTGTACTGTGTAGAGAGAGACGTAGATCCGGCCGGTACTGCGCCGATGCCACCCACTCAAGTGGAGTGGTGGTGGAGTCCTGCCTGCGTTCGGAGGGATCTGTGGGACTGTCTGGAGGAGGGACTGTGCTGTGCAGCGGCTGCCCAAAGTGGGAGAGAGAACCGGAGAACAGGCAGGCAGCCTGAGCCGAGGAGGAGGAGGCAAGGAGGACTTTTGGAGTGGAAACATTATATATATATATATATATATATATATATATATACACACACACAGTATCTCACAAAAGTGAGTACACCCCTCACATTTTTGTAAATATTTTATTATATCTTTTCATGTGAGAACACTGAAGAAATTACACTTGTCTACAATGTAAAGTAGTGAGTGTACAGCTTGTATAACAGTGTAAATTTGCTTTCCCCTCAAAATAACACAACACACAACTATTAATGTCTAAACCACTGGCAACAAAAGTGAGTACACCCCTAAGTGAAAATGTCCAAATTGGACCCAAAGTGTCCATTTTTGTATGGCCACCATTATTTTACAGCACTGCCTTAACCCTCTTGGGCATGGAGTTCACCAGAGCTTCACAGGTTGCCACTGAAGTCCTCTTCCCCTCCTCCATGACAACATCATGGAGCTGGTGGATGTTAGACACCATGCGCTCCTCCACCTACCGTTTGAGGATGCCCTACAGATGCTCAATAGGGTTTAGGTCTGGAGACATGCTTGGCTAGTCCATTACCTTTACCCTCAGCTTCTTTAGGAAGGCAGTGGTCATCTTGGAGGTGTGTTTGGGGTCGTTATCATGTTGGAATACTGCCCTGTGGCCCAGTCTCCAAAGGGAGGGGATCATGCTCTGCTTCAGTATGTCACAGTACATGTTGGCATTCATGGTTCCCTCAATGAACTGTAGCTCCTCAGTGCCGGCAACACTCATGCAGCCCCAGACCATGACACTCCCACCACCATGCTTGACTGTAGGCAAGACACACTAGTCTTTGTACTCCTCACCTGGTTGCCGCCACACATGCTTAACACCATCTGAACCAAATAAGTTTATCTTGGTCTCATCAGACCACAGGACATGGTTCCAATAATCCATTCCTTGGTCTTCTTGTCTTCAGCAAACTGCGGGCTTTCTTGTGCATCATCTTTAGAAGAGGCTTCCTTCTGGGACGACAGCCATGCAGACCAATTTGATGCATGTGCGGCGTATGGTCTGAGCACTGACAGGCTGATCCCCCACCCCTTCAACCTCTGCAGCAATGCTGACAGCACTCATACGTCTAGACAACCTCTGGATTTAACACACCTGCTCCCCATTCACACCTGAGACCTTGTAACACTAACGAGTCACATGACACCGGGAAGGGGAAAATGACCAATCGGGCCCAATTTGGACATTTTCACCAAGGGGTGCACTCACTTTTGTTGCCAGTGGTTTAGACAATAATGGCTGTGTGTTGAGTTATTTTGAGGGGACAGAAAATTTACACTGTTATACAAGCTGTACACTCACTACTTTATATTGTAGCAAAGTGTCATTTCTTCAGTGTTGTCACATGAAAAGATAATAAAATATTTACAAAAATGTGAGGGGTGTACTCACTTTTGGGAGATATAGTATATAATATAGTCTTTGCAGGGGGAGAGCCTGGAGTGCAGTGCTGCAGGAAAACCTGGGGATTCTATTCTCTATACAGGTGAAAAAAAAGGTAAGAGTAAGCAGACCAAGTAAAGGGGGATCTATTCTATGGGGGACCTGCTCTAAAGGGGGGTCTATATATATATCTATGTGGTATGTGATAATGACTAAGCCCCTCCTCTTCATGACATTGTCGAAAAGGGGCAGATCATGGGTGTCCTTAAAATGATGCCCCCCCAAAAAAAGTTCTGCGGACGCCCATGCGCACGCCGACTCTGAAATAATAAGTAAAACGGAAAAACCTGAACTAACGAAGGTTATGAATACAACCAATGTCCGAATGAACGGATGGACCGAGTCCCGAAGTAACGATTGCCGCATCTAAACCAATGGCACGAAACGAATGCTAATGAATCCGAAGTTATGAATTATCCAAAATAACGAATGCTGATCATAGCGAATGATCCAATAAACGAAAAAAAAAAAAAAACAAATGAAAGGAAAACTAAAAGAAACAGATTTTTCGGCAGTACACTTGTCTACCTGGAACAGAATTACACATCATCACTGTCACAAATAAAGTTATATTCTTACATTTAATAATGGGTCTTCTGCGTATAGGAAGAAGGTGCCCAACCCTGTATGACAGAACTCTGGCAGGTGCACCTAGTCGGAGGCAGTGTCATTATTGATCCAAATAGGCAAAGTGACAACATCTTTTAAAAGATCCACAGAAAAGTTGCATTTAGCGTTGCATTGATACCGGTATCTGTGCAGACATTAAGCATTTGCGCGAGTACTTGTACTTGCGCAAATGCTCTGATTCTAAAACTGATACATGTAAGTTCGCAGACTGTAAGACCCAGTTCACATAGAATCGGGGCGGATCCAGGAGGGGGAGCAATGGGGAAATTGCCCCCCCCCAGAGAATGAGGGTGAGTGAGTGAGTGGGCGGACTCTAATCCATGAGTGAGAGAGAGGGCGGCTCCGCGGGTGAGAGAGCAGGTGGCCCAGGCTGTCGGCCGGTTCGGTTGGTGAGTGGGCGAGAGGCTCGGCAGGTGGGTGAGAGAGCGGGCGAGCAGCTGAGCGGCTCGGGGGGTGAGCGGACGGCTGGCCAATCAGGGAGACGGCGGGCGGGGGAGCAGAGAGATGACATCATCTCTCACCGCCCGGCACCTGCCCTGCAGTGCAGTTCCGCCCTCACTGTGAATGCAGCCGCGGGAAAGCAGAGAGATGACATCATCTCTCTGCTGCCTGACTCTGGGACACAGCAAGAGACCACCTTAGCAGGAAAGTGACACAGCAAGAGACAATCCGCAACGTGTGGCAGGCGACACGGCAAGTGACAATCCGTAACGTATGGCAAGTGACAATCCGTAACGTGTGGCAGGTGACATGGCAAGTGACAATCCGCATCTGGCAGCAGGCAACGTGGCAAGTGACAATCCGTAACGCGTGGCAGGTGACGTGGCAAGTGACAATCCGTAACATGTGGCAGGTGACGTGGCAAGTGACAATCCGCACGTTTGGCAGTTGATGTGGCAAGTGACAATCTGCTTCTTGTGACAGGTGACATGGCAAGTGACAATCCGCATCTGGCAGCAGGCAACGTGGCAAGTGACAATCCGTAACGCGTGGCAGGTGACGTGGCAAGTGACAATCCGTAACATGTGGCAGGTGACGTGGCAAGTGACAATCCGCACGTTTGGCAGTTGATGTGGCAAGTGACAATCTGCTTCTTGTGACAGGTGACATGGCAAGTGACAATCCGCCTCTGTCGGCAGGCGACGTGGCAAGTGACAATCCGCATCTGGTGACAGGCGACGTGGCAAGTGACATGGTTAGGGCTCCCACTGATTCTGCATTATGATGAGTTGAACTATTTCATTTTATATTACAATGTAATAATAGAAATAATGCGCTTCAATGATCATGACACCATAACAACCATGGTACTGTGATGATTGAAGCGCCAACACCAGCCATTTCCCCGATAAATTGCCCCCAAAAAAAGTATTTTCTGGCAGTGCCCCTCCCGAGACTAGACTCTGGATCCGCCACTGCATAGAATTTGATGTGTTTTGAAGCGCATCCGATTCGCAAGACATGTGAACCTGCAAGCTTTTCAATGGAGCCGATTCACATATGTGCGGATCGGCCGAGTTGGGTACGATTTTGAGCATGGTTCAGGTGTGGTTTCCATTGTTATACACTACACTTTGACAATTGAATTGCACCTGAACCAGAACAAAGTTGCACCGGAGGGGGCTGAAATCCCGCTGTCAAAACCGGACCACACATATGTGAACCCCCGTCTAACCCCCGCCTTTATGAAAAGAGATGCAGGAGGACGTCGTGCGAGGGCGCAGCAGTGTGAGACGTGACATCCAGACCGCAGCTCTGGAAAGTGTTGTACCTCTACACCACCCGGGCACAGGCAGATGAGCTGGGCATTTTGTGTAAAAAATTAAAAAATGCATTGAAGGGTAAAAAATGTATCGGTAATTGGTATCTGCAAGTACCGGTACTCGTACTCCATCTTACTGTAACCACAAACCGCCGTAGCTGTACGTTGGTACTTTGGCACTAACTACTGTTGTTATGGCAGCAGATAGCTGCCATAACCTCGTTATTTTCAGAAACGGTGGGCGGTCCTCTTTATGATAAAAGTGGTCTCTGCGACGGCTTCACCACGAGATCACTTTTATGGGGGGCGGGAGAGGCCCCCTCCCCCGCCACGCTCTGGTCGTCTCCGCCGCTTAGCAGTGGAGACGATCGTGTCCTTTCCCCTGACAGGCCTGGACCCGAGTGAGGGAAAGATGGCCCCCACTCGGCTCCATAACATTGGATGACGGAAGCGTCGTCAAACGTCACTTCCGTCCAATGGTCTTAAAAGAGAATTTTTTTTATTTTTTTTTAAAAGACATTTCATTTTCTTTTTCTTTTCTTTTTTTTTTTTTTTTTTGCATTTTAGTGTAAATATGAGATCTGAGGTCTTTTTGATCCCAGATCTCACATTTAAGAGGTCCTGTCATTTTTTTCTATTACAAGGGATGTTTACATTTCTTGTAATAGGAATAAAAGTGACCCAAAACATTTTTTTTTTAAAAAGGACAGTGTAAAAATAAAAAGCAAAATAAATAAATAAGAAAAAATAAAATAAAGCAGAAGCGAACGCATACGTATATGAAAAAGGTGTTCAAACCACACATGTGAGCTATCGCCACGATACCACTAGACCTCCTCTGTAACTCAAAACTGGTAACCTGTAGACATTTGTAAACGTCGCCTATGGAGATTTTTAAGGGTCAAAGTTTGTCACCATTCCACGAGCGGGCGCAATTTTCAAGCGTGACATGTTGGGTATCAATTTACTTGGCGTAACATTATCTTTCACAATCTTAAAAAAAAATTGAGCTAACTTTACTGTTGTCTTATTTCTTAAGTCAAAAAAGTGTATTTTTTTCCCACTTCTTTCCCACTGCACTTGTAAGACCGCTGCGCAAATACGGTGTGACAGAAAGTATTGCAACGACCGCCGATTTATTCTCTAGGGTGTCTGAAAAAATATATAATGTTTGGAGGTTTTAAGTAATTTTCTAGCATAAAAAAAACAGGTTTTAACTTGTAAACAACAAGTGTCAAAAAGAGGCTCGGTCCTTAAGTGTTAAAAAACTGGTATCGGTGCATCCCTAGTTTGCATTGTATATGTCGCATAACTTACAGGCTTGTTCACAGTTCATAGAACACACTAATAAGCTCATCTCCCCGTCACTCTGCTCTCTCCCCCTATCAGCATGGTCCTTGCACCGCAGCACCCCTAGTGGGCTGCTTCTTCCTCCCTCTCTCTGAACTCTGCTGTACAGCAAACTGCAAAAGGGTGATACTAGGTCAAATTCAGCTACTTGCATTTAAAATATAAATTTGATGATGTAATAATGATTACAGAGCGGCATTAATGTATGTCTTTTAAAGTCTTAAAAATAGAATGAAATATGTAGCCGACCAAAAAAAAAAAAAAAACATGGATGTGTAGATGTATCTAATGTATACATACTATATGCTGTCATTGCGGGGGGGAGGCAAGCGTCTCCTTAGACAGGAACTCCTCCATCCACATTGGTGCGATGTGTAGCCAGGCACTGGAGAGCCTGAGAATACCCAGCTGGCTGACGCATTAAGATAAAGTACAATCTATAGTATTTGTACACATCGGAGGTGTGTAAACACGGCCCCATTCATTAGCTGGAGGCACAGTATAAGGACACACTTATGAGCCATTACCAGGACACTTTCAACTGGCATTCTTGTCATTAGCTACGTCAATGTGTGACATTCTGCTTTCTCCAACGAACCTAGAGTAGTAATCCAAAGAGGAATTTCACTCTTCCTAACACCCCTCCAAAAATCACTGATCCCTGTCTCAAAATAAATACATTAAAAAAAAACATACTTACTAGACAATGGAGTCCAGCGTTGTTTTGGCTGAAGCGAGTGAGTTAAAAAGGAAAAGGAGGCAGAAAGAACATACAAAAATTTGTAAAGTTCTGTTTCGTAAAGTACAGAAGAGCTCTGGAGCCATCTTATAACAAATGTAAAAAAATCGAATTCTGGCTTTTAAAGTCAGAATTCTGTGTTTCAAAGTCAGAATTCTGAGATCAACAAGCAGAATTCTGAGTCTTAAATTTAGAATAAATCTGTGTTTGAAAATCAGAATTCTGAGCTTAAAATTCATAACTCTCAGATTAAAAATCAATATTCTCAAATGAAAAAGTCAGAATTCTGAGTTTAAAAGTCAGAATTCTCAGATTAAATAGAACCCAGTATTTTAATATGATGTTAAAACTCAGAATTCAGTTTTTTAATCTCAGAATTCCAACTATTAAACTCAGAATTCTGACTTGTAATCTAAGAATTCTGACTTTAAAACTCAGAATTTTGACTTTCCAACTATTAAACTCAGAATTCTGACTTGTAATCTAAGAATTCTGACTTTAAAACTCAGAATTTTGACTTTTAACCTCGGGATTTTTACTGTGAAACTCAAACTTCTGATTTTTAATTTCAGAATTCAGAATATTAATCTCAGAAACCTGACTGTGAAAGTCAGAACTCTGACTTTTAATCTGAAGATTCTGACTCCGAAGTTAGACTTTTGAACGCAGAATTATGAGTTTGAAACTCAGAATTCTGAGCGTTGAGAGAATTTAGGGCTATTCTGTATATTAATAGTTAGAATTATTTTTTTTTCAAACACGTTTCATTCTGCTTCTTCAAATTTTCTTGTCACTTCTGTAAAAAAATATCATTGACTTGACCCTAATAACCTATTACTGGTGTATGGCCAGCTTAAGGAGTAGACCAGGGGGTCTTCAAACTATGGCCCTCCAGTTGTTCAGGAACTACAATTCCCATCATGCCTAGTCATGTCTGTGAATGTCAGAGTTTTACAATGCCTCGTGGGATGTGTAGTTCTGCAGCAGCTGGAGGGCCATAGTTTGAGGATCCCTGGAGTAGACAGAAAGGGAAAAACAAGAAGTGAAGAAGCCAGGGGTGTGCTTGGTTGGTGGGCTGGACCTCGAAACACAATTTGTGTTGAAACTCGAATTGGCTCCAAGTGGGTAGAGATCCATGGACTGGTATGTAGAGACCAGGTAAGGGGAAACCATGTAAAGGTGGGAGACTTAAACACCGTTTTTTCCATAAAGAGAACCCAGAAACTCCAAATCGCATTATATTGGTCATGAAGATAAGCCATAAGGATGTCCATTCTTGATTTTTTCCATCAGGTCAACATCTCGGAGTGAGCAATGGTCTTGAGGTATGCTGAAGTGCTTTCCTCTCCAGAGAAGAGGTCCGAGTCCTTGATTTTGGCAGGCAGGGATGGCATGCACACAAGACAGGAGATGAGAATCCCACGTGGCAGGAGTAGGCTATTCTTTGACACAGGCCCAAATTCCAGGCAGAAGACCTGCTCACTGTCAGAGTTCTTTGGTCCATTTTGGTGCATCTGGCATTCAGAAGCAGAGGGCAGGTGCAGATGTGTATAACAGCTATACCAGGCGATGTGCCTAAGAGTGAAGTCAGAGAGGAGGTGAGGAGCGAAGTCAGTGTGAAGCCACCTTCCTCTACTGCTCACTAGCGCCCCTCCTGGTTTTCCTTTCTCATTAAAATGCACATCACAGCAGCCCAGTTCTTAGCTTGGTGGACAGTAGAGGACCTCCAATATCTAGGGATTAGGGATGAGCTTCGTGTTCGAGTCGAACCCATGTTCGACTCGAACATCGGCTGTTCGGTCGTTCGCCGAATTGCGAACGATATGGGCAGTTCGCGCCAAATTCGTGTGGCGCATCACGGCCCATAATTCACTGCGGCATCGCAGTGCATTGCTTGCTGATGATTGGCCAAGCATGCACTATGACCCGCATGCTTGGCCAATCACAGCGCTGCCTGAACAGAGAGCCGTAATTGGCCAAAGCCAAGGAGGCTTTGGCCAATTATGGCTCAGGGGATTTAGTACGCGCCCCACACTATATAAGGCCGCCTGCACGGCGGCCCTGTGTAGTGTGTGTTCCGGCATTGAAAGAGATAGACAGAGAGAGAGACAGTGTCATTTGATTTGAGTTAGATAGATTAGGCAGAACAGTCAGTCAGTTAGCTGCACTTACAGTGTATTGTGTATATATATGCATCCCAGGTGTTGCATATATATATATATACACTGTATTCAGTTTAGCTAGATCCGTTCCTGTTATCTTCTAGACTATTTACATTTAGTGCAGTGCGTCCTGTTCACAGTGTTCAGCTAGATCCGTTCCTGTTATCTTGATACTGACAGGCAGGCTTGTCTTGTTACAGTATTAACAGCTACCTAAAGAAACTTACTGGTGTTCTTTTGATCCTATTAGTACCACGGTCAGGCAGCTAGACTATTTACATTTAGTACAGTGCGTCCTGCTCACAGTGTTCAGCTAGATCCGTTCCTGTTATCTTCCTACTGACAGGCAGGCTTGTCTTGTTACAGTATTAACAGCTACCTAAAGAAAATTACTGGTGTTCTTTTGATCCTATTAGTACCACGGTCAGGCAGCTAGACTATTTACATTTAGTACAGTGCGTCCTGCTCACAGTGTTCAGCTAGATCCGTTCCTGTTATCTTCCTACTGACAGGCAGGCTTGTCTTGTTACAGTATTAACAGCTACCTAAAGAAACTTACTGGTGTTCTTTTGATCCTATTAGTACCACGGTCAGGCAGCTAGACTATTTACATTTAGTACAGTGCGTCCTGCTCACAGTGTTCAGCTAGATCCGTTCCTGTTATCTTCCTACTGACAGGCAGGCTTGTCTTGTTACAGTATATAAAGCTACCTGAAGAAAATTACTGGTGTTCTTTTGATCCTATTAGTACCACGGTCAGGCAGCTAGACTATTTACATTTAGTACAGTGCGTCCTGCTCACAGTGTTCAGCTAAACCTACAAGTTAGTGGGGTGCGTCCACCTCACAGTGTTCAGCTAAAGCTACCTGTAGAAGGTTGGTGGTGTTCTCATACTACAGGCAAGCAGTTGATTTTGCTAGCTGCAGTATCAGTACATATATATATATATATATATATATATATATATATATATATAGATATATATATCCCAGCTTAGTGCAGCTACAGGCCATTAGTATGTCTGGAAGGCCAAGAAGGAGAGGCAGACAGTCACAAGCCAATAAGAGAGGGCAAGCAGGCTCTGTGTCTAGTGCTGGTCGTGGAGACGGTGCATCCTCATCAGCACGTGGCCATGGGACACGCTTGGCCTTTTTTTCGGCAGCTGGCCGTGTTGAGCCGCAACATGCGGAAGACTTGGTCGAGTGGATGACCAAGCCGTCCTCATCCTCCTCATCCTCTCTCACCCATGCCCAGGGTGCTTTGTCTGGCAAAGCAGCGGCCTCTTCCCTCGGCTCAATGTCATCAGTGACTCCTTCCCTAGCTCCACCATGTCCTCCAGAGGAGTCCCTCGAACTGTTTGACCACAGTGTTGGGTACATGCTCCAGGAGGATGCCCAGCGTTTGGAAGGCTCTGATGATGATACTGAGCTCGATGAAGGCAGTAACATGAGCACGGACAGAGGGGGTGCCCAAGAAGGACAGCAATCTGGCAGTCATGCTCCCCCTGCTGCAGCATACTACCAGGTTTGCTCCAGTGATGAGGAGGGAGGGGATGATGAGGTCACTGACTCAACGTGGGTGCCTGATAGGAGAGAGGAGGAGGAGGAGGAGGAGGAGGAGGCGGCACATCACCAACGAGGCAGGATGCCCTCCAGGGGCCAGCCTAAGGGCAGCACATTGACTGCATCACACCCCAAAGCTCCACATGTGCAGGGCGCTGCAGTCTCTGCGCGTTATTCAAAAAGTTCTTTGGTGTGGGCCTTTTTTGAGACGAGTGCATCAGATCGCACCGCTGCTATTTGCAACATATGTCTCAAGCGTATCTCACGTGGCCAAAACATCTCCCGCTTGGGTACCACATGCTTGACCAGACATATGTTGACCTGCCATGCAGTTCGTTGGCAAGCGTATCTAAAAGACCCACACCAAAGAACAAAGAGGATCTCTCCTTGCTCCTCATCAGCTGAGATTTCCAACCCCACTAGACCTCCAGTCCTCTCTGAGACCTGCAGTGAGAGGAATGAAGGTGTAGAATTAGGTGTGTCACAGCCAAGTACTTGTGGGCAATCTGCTTTTGGTACACCGACGTCAGATTGTACCAGGCAAATTTCCCTGCCCCAGCTGCTGCACCGCCGAAAGAAGTTTGCTCCCAGCCATCCACATGCCCAGCGGTTGAATGCTAGCTTGGCAAAATTGCTAGCACTTCAACTGCTGCCTTTTCAGTTGGTAGACTCTGCCCCCTTCCGTGAGTTTGTGGAATGTGCGGTTCCTCAGTGGCAGGTACCCAAACGCCACTTTTTCTCACGGAAGGCGATTCCGGCTCTCTACCGGCATGTGGAAGGCAATGTCCATGCCTCGCTGGACAGGGCGGTCAGCGGTAAGGTGCATATTACCGCTGACTCATGGTCCAGCAGGCATGGACAGGGACGTTACCTAAGTTTCACGGCGCATTGGGTGACTCTGCTGGCAGCTGGGAAGGATGCAGGACAAGGTGCAGTAGTGTTGGAGGTTGTTCCGCCACCACGCCTCCAAAATGCTAATGATTGTGACACACCTCTCTCCTCCACCCCCTCCTCTTCTTCTTCCTCCATGGCCTCTTCCTCGGAACCAACGGTGCTCCGTAGTCGTTCAAGGGGCTACGCAAGTACGCAGGCCAAAAGATGCCATGCGGTGCTTGAGCTGGTGTGCTTGGGGGACAGGAGCCACACTGGGGCAGAGGTTCTGTCAGCTCTGCAGGGGCAGGTTCAGAGGTGGTTGACGCCACGCCAACTTAAGGCAGGAATGGTGGTTTGCGACAATGGCACCAACCTCCTCTCTGCCCTCGGACAGGGACAAATGACCCATGTGCCCTGTTTGGCTCACGTCCTTAACTTGGTGGTGCAGCGGTTCTTGGGCAGGTACCCGGGCTTACAGGATGTCCTGAGGCAGGCCAGGAAAGTCTGTGTGCATTTCCGCCGGTCATATAATGCCAGTGCTCGGCTGACGGACCTCCAAAAGGAGTTTAACCTGCCCAAGAACCACCTGTTGGAGCACACGCTGCGTGGAATAATGGACAGGCAGAACAGAGGCAGGAAGAGGAGGACTTCCTTAGCTCTCAAGGCCCCCTTTATCCAGACAGTGTTCCTGCGTGCCCGCCGATCACACAGGAAGAGGACGAGGAGGAGGAGGAGGAGGAGGAAGATTGTGTCAGTATGGAGGTGGAGCCTGGCACTCAGCATCAGCAGCAGTCTTTAAGGGATCAGTCCCAAGAAACACATGGACTTGTACGTGGCTGGGAGGAGGTGGCTGCGGACGTTGTCGTCCTTAGTGACCCAGAGGACTCCGGACCGAATGCCTCAGCAAACCTACGCTGCATGGCCTCCCTGATCCTGCAAAGCCTGCGTAAGGATCCTCGTATTCGTGGTATCAAGGAGAAGGACCAATACTGGCTGGCAACCCTCCTTGATCCACGTTACAAGGGTAAGGTTGCGGACCTTATCTTGCCATCGCAGAGGGAGCAGAGGATGAAACATCTTCGGGAGGCCTTGCAGAAAGGTCTGTGCAACGCGTTCCCAGAGACTGGGAGGTTACAAACGCCTGTTTCTGGACAACGTGTTGCTGAGGCTTTGGTCAGTCAAAGAAGGAGCGGTGGAGAAGGTGGCCGTCTGACCGATGCGTTCAGACAATTTTTTGGTCCGCAGCCCCAAGGTATGATCGGTTCCAGCAACCATCGCCAGCGTCTGTTCTACATGGTGCAGGAATACCTAGGGGCAAGATCAGACTTGGACACCTTTCCCACCGAAAATCCTCTGGGTTACTGGGTCTTGAGGATGGACCACTGGCCAGAGCTTGCACAGTATGCAATTGAGCTACTGGCCTGTCCTGCATCCAGCGTTCTTTCGGAACGCACATTCAGTGCTGTTGGAGGCGTGGTAACCGATCACAGGGTGCGTCTGTCCACCGACTCGGTCGATCGACTGACCTTCATAAAAATGAATCAGTCTTGGATCACCACCAGCTACCAAGCACCTGATGCTGATGTAACCGAATAATTTTTTTTGAAATCTCAGATCCCTTCAAAGACTGCCTATGCTGATGCTGAGTGACTATCCCTGAGTAATTATCCTCTTCCTCCTCAATCATCACGCTGATAGCTTGTAAGAACATTTTTGGTTCTGGGCGCCACCACCAGTGCCTAAGGCACAATTTTTCAGCCCCTGTTTAACAGGGGCGTGTAATTACAATTTTTGATGTAATACTTTGCAGCAGGGCTCGTTCCTGCATTCCAACTAGAGTGTCTGTGAGGGGTTGCAGTGTTGTGGCACCAGCACCAGTGCCTAAGGCCCAATTTTTCTGCCCCTGTCTAACAGGGGCGTGTAATTACAATTTTTGATGCAATACTTTGCAGCAGGGCTCGTTCCTGCATTCCAACTAGAGTGTCTGTGAGGGGTTGCAGTGTTGTGGCACCAGCACCAGTGCCTAAGGCCCAATTTTTCTGCCCCTGTCTAACAGGGGCGTGTAATTACAATTTTTGATGCAATACTTTGCAGCAGGGCTCGTTCCTGCGTTCCAACTAGAGTGTCTGTGAGGGGTTGCAGTGTTGTGGCACCAGCACCAGTGCCTAAGGCCCAATTTTTCTGCCCCTGTCTAACAGGGGCGTGTAATTACAATTTTTGATGCAATACTTTGCAGCAGGGCTCGTTCCTGCGTTCCAACTAGAGTGTCTGTGAGGGGTTGCAGTGTTGTGGCACCAGCACCAGTGCCTAAGGCCCAATTTTTCTGCCCCTGTCTAACAGGGGCGTGTAATTACAATTTTTGATGCAATACTTTGCAGCAGGGCTCGTTCCTGCGTTCCAACTAGAGTGTCTGTGAGGGGTTGCAGTGTTGTGGCACCAGCACCAGTGCCTAAGGCCTAATTTTTCAGCTCCTGTTCAACAGGGGCATGTAATTACAATTCTTGATCTAATATTTCACAGCAGGGCCCTGTGAGGGCTTACAGTGTTGTGGCCACAGCAACACCTAAGGCCCAAATTTCTGCTGAGTATATAGGGCAGGACCCTACTTTCAAACATCTAACTTACAAACGACTCCTACTTGCAAACGGAAGGAGACAACAGGAAGTGAGATGAAATCTACCCCTAGGAAGGGAAATTCTCTCCTGTAAGAGTTAATATGGGAAAAAAATTTCTCCTTTCCACTGATGCTTTCCAATCCTTGTTCCACAAAAAAATCCAAATTTTCAAAAAACATTTTTCATTGGGACAAAAAGTGAGGTGAAATCTTCTGAAGAGGAGGAAAGACAGCAAAACAAATGTCACAGGGGTGATAACCCTTCCCTATGTTTTCCAAAAAGCTTAAAAAAGATTTTATGGCTGGAGCTAAACACGTTAAAAATGTACCCGCTCAAAAAATTACAAAGAGATTCTACTTAACAACAAACCTACAGTCCCTGTCTTGTTTGCATCGTCTCATATACTGCTGTTCAGAGTATATAGGGCCTGGTGGCCCCACACCTTTCCTTATTTTAATTTGGGTGCGGGGTTCCCCTTAATATCCATACAAGACCCAAAGGGCCTGGTAATGGACTGGGGGGTACCCATGCCGTTTGTCTCACCGATTTTCATCCATATTGCCAGGACCCGACATTACATTAAACCCACAAGCAGTTTTAAATGAGATTTTTTCCTTTAAAAATGACATTTGGTGCAGGGACTGTTCTAAACATGGGAAACACGCGTCACTTTACAGGCATACTATAGACACCCCCCAGGTACGATATTTAAAGGAATATTTCACTTTTTTTTTTACTTTAAGCATCATTAAAATCACTGCTCCCGAAAAAACTGACGTTTTTAAAAGTTTTTTTTGCATTGATACATGTCCCCTGGTGTAGGACCCGGGTCCCCACACCCTTTTTAGGACAATACCATGCAAATTAGCCTTTAAAATGAGCACTTTTGATTTCGAACGTTCGAGTCCCATAGACGTCAATGGGGTTCTAACGTTCGTGCAAATTTTCGGTCCGTTCGCAGGTTCTGGTGCGAACCGAACCGGGGGGTGTTCGGCTCATCCCTACTAGGGATTATGGTGCACATGGCAAACATACAGATTTTACCATAAGTACTGTAGATGGATGACTTTACATCTCATAGTAAAAGAGCAAGCATAACCGCAGCAGGCACTTGGCCAATCAAACACTGCTGAATAACAGCTAACAAAACAAGACTTCATCTAATAAAAAAAAAAAAAATAAGCATCAGCGTATCAAGTCAGTTCATCCTATGTTAAGCTATTGAACATTGTATGAAACATGAGCAGGATATACAAGAAGTAACTGACTTTGTCTGTCATCAGCTGCAGTCACATGCTTAAAGTAAATGAGTATTTATTCCCTATAATCACTGGCCCCATCTAGTGGCCATAATGCTGTATTTTCCCGATTTACTCTATTGTTTATGAACGAATAACATTTGACCTGGAGAGAAAATAGCCTAGTAACATTCATTTTAGTCCTCACTTGCACAGAACATACACTATATTGTCAAAAGTATTGGGAAACTTGCCTTCACACACACATGAACTTTAATGGCACCCCAGTCTTAGTCTGTAGTGTTCAGTATTGAGTTGGCCCACCCTTTGCAGCTATAACAGCTTCAACTCTTCTGGGAAGGCTGTCCACAAGGTTTAGGAGTGTGTCTATGGGGATGTTTGAGCATTCTTCCAGATGCGCATCTGTGGGGTCAGGAACTGATGTGGATGAGAAGGCCTGGCTTGCAGTCTCCGCTCTAATTCATCCCAAAGGTGTTCTATCGGGTTGAGGTCAGGACTCTGTGCAGGCCAGTCAAGTTCCTCCACCCCAAACTCGCTCATCCATGTCTTTATGACACTGTTGCTGTGTACAGTGAATTTATTCATGCAAACTTGAAAGTTGCTCAAAGGTCTAATTATTAAGTGTAGAACATTGAAATGCTGTTGTGGGGAACAATATTTGCTGTTTTATCAGTCTTTTACAAACCTAATGCTGTTAGTCTTCTGCTACAAACCATTAGAGCACGATTTTATCAATATACAAACAATAATGACCAATATTATTATTATTTTACTGCAGTGCACCAAGTAAGCACTAGAGGGTAGTATACTACAATCTTTATAAAGTATAGACCAGGGGTAGGCAGACTTTGACAAGTGGAGATCTACCTGAACAGCATAAAGGAGATCAAATATCATAATAAAAAAAAAACTATATTAGCTAGCAAAGCCCAAATAAAAAGTAAGGATGGCATGGAGAAAACCTAGAAACGTATAATAAAACAAATGTCATTAGACATGTGTAATTTGTTTTGTACCAAGTTCGTTTTTTTTAATGAATTTCAACAAATTCGTTAATTCGGATATTTCCCATTTAACAAATTTTTCTGAACATTCGTAAATTCGAAAACCCGAAAACTCGAAAATTTGAAACAATAACGAACTAATAATAACTTAACTAATACTAACTATTATATTATAGGTATTGGAATTTCCTTTCAAATTTGTCTGTTAGTGAACGTAACGAAAACAAATTTATCCAAGGTTACGAATTATCCAAAATAACAAATGCGAATAGTTATTATTAGTTAGTTATTCTTTCGAATTTTCGGATTTTCGAATTTACAAATTTTTTAATTTGCAATCATAATGAATGACCTGAAAAATAAAAAACAAACAAAAAAAAAAAAAAAAAAAAAACGAATGAAACGAAAACTAAAACAAATGAATTTTTTGGCAGTGCACATGTCTAAATTTCACTGTAAAAATAGAAACTTAGCCTACTATTAGATTGTAAGCTCTTCTGAGCAGGGCCCTCTTAACCCTCTTGTATTTTATTGTATTGTAACTGTCTTATCTCCCTTTTATATTGTAAAGAGCTGCGTAAACTGTTGGTACTATATAAATCCTGTATAATAATAGTAATTTAAAAGTTAACTTCATTAAGAACTTTGCCATTCACTTCCATTCAAGATTTGTTTCATGTCTGGGGACTAATTGGTCACCTCAAGACTAATGCAGGAGTCCATCACAAAGGCAGGACAACTGGTACTACCGGCTTAACTAGTCTCAGGCCTGGCTGGCCTCCATTGTGGTCTGGTTGTCTGTTCCTGTGTGACTGGCTGGGTTCTGGTCAGTGTAAAATCGACATAAAAACTGAATGCAATGATTTGCAAATCCCATAAACCCATCATTTATCCACAATAGAAAATAGAAAAGCATATCAAATGTTTAAACTGAGAAAATGTATCATTTTAACCACTTCCCACATGGCTGGGCGGCGCGGCTCGTTCTGGGTGGACGTCATATGACGGCCCTCCAGAACGACTGCTCTCGCGCACCCCTGGGGGCGCGCATTTTGGCGATCGGTGGTGCGGTGTGTCAGTCTGACACACCGCTACACAGATCTTGGTAAAGAGCCTCTGACAGAGACTCTTTACCACGTGATCAGCCATGTCCAATCACGGCTGATCATGATGTAAACAGGAAGAGTCCTTGATTGGCTTTTCCTCTATTGCGCCTGACAGACGCGAGTAGAGGAGAGCAGATCGGCTGCTCTCCTGACAGGGGGGGTCTGTGCTGATTGTTTATCAGCGCAGCCCCCCTGAGGAAGCCCACCCAGGATGCCGACAGGACCACCAGGGATCAGGGATTGCTACCACACTGGACCACCCAGGAAATGCCAATCAGTGCCCAGGCAGCTGCCAATCAGTGCCTGTCCCCAATGCCTGCCAGTGCCATCAGTGAGGCCTATCAATGTCATCTATCAGTGCCGCATATCAGTGCCCATCAGTGCCACGTATCAGTGCCCAGCAGTGCCGCCTATCAGTGCCACCCATAAGTACCCATCAGTGCAGCCTTTCAGTGCCCATCAGTGCCACCTATCAGTGCCCATCAGTGCCACCCATGAGTGGCCATCAGTGCCGCCTATCAATGCCCATCAGTGCTGCATATCAGTGCCACCCATCAGTGCCGCCTACCAGTGCCCATCAGTGGCACCTATCAGTGCCCATCAGTGCCACCTCATTGAGGTCACCTTATCAGTGCCCGTCAGTGCTGCCTTATCAGTGCCCATCAGTGAAGAAGAAAACGTACTTATTTACACAATTTTATAACAGAAAGAAAAGAAAAACTTTTTTTTTTCAAAATTTTTGTTTTTTTTTATTTGTTTAGCAAAAAATAAAATGCACAGAGGTGATCAAATACCACCAAAAGAAAGCCCTAAATGATAAAAATTCTGTTTGGGTACAGTGTAGCATGACCGCGCAATTGTCATTTAAACAGCGCTGAAAGCTGAAAATTGGCTTTGGCAGGAAGGGGGTGTAAGTGCCTCATATTGAAGCAGTTAATTAAAAAAAAATAAGGTCATATTGAAATTGATGACAGCAACACGTCTCAAAAAAGTTGGAACAGGGCCACGTTTAGCACGGTGTAGCATCCTCTCTTCTTTTAACAACACTCTGTAAATGTCTGGGAACCGAGAAGACCAGCTGCTGGAGTCTTGGGAGAGGAATGTTTTCCCATTCTTGCCTGATATAGGATTCTAACTGCTCAACAGTCCTGGGTCTTCTTTGTCGTATTTTTCATTTCCAGATGTGCCAAATATTTTGTTGGTGAAAGGTCTGGACTTCAGGCAGCCAGTTAAGCACCCAAACTATTATGAAGTCATGCTGTCGTCATAGATGGAGTATGCAGTTTGGCATTGTCCTGCTGAAATATGAAAAGTCTTCCCTGAAAAAAAGACATCATCTGTATGGAGCGCATGCTTCTCTAAAATCTGGAGATATCTTTCAGCATTTATGGTGCCTTTCCAGATGTGTAACCTACCCATTGCATACACATAATGCCCCCCCCCCCCCCCCGCTCCATCCCCATACTATCAGAGATGCAGGCATTTGAATTGAGTTCTAATAACAAGAAGGTCCCTCTGTTCTTTAGTCCAGAGGATGCGGCGCCCATGGTTGCCAAATTTCGATTTGTCTGACCACAGAATATGACGGTGGCGATTCTGGATCATGGTCAGATATGGCTTCTTCTTTGCATGATAGAGCTTTGCCTTGTATTTTTTTTAATTTTCATAACAAACATAAAAACAAACCAAGACACAACAACATACACACTGAAACCAAAAATATAATAATACAGTTTCAAAATTATAAACAATGACCCTCATGGGCATTCAATACTATCTACAGTCTGTCCAGCCACCTTGCCCACACATGTTTACTAGGACAGCCCCTATTCATATAAGTATCTCTATACAATGGAAGATTATTATGAAAGCGTAGGGGACCGAGGTTTCTTCCAATGCAGCGCAATAGCTTTTCTTGCGTAAAATAATGTTATATTAGTGCACACTCGCTCGCTCGGACATTGTGGGAAGAATAGTCTCTACCAGGCCCAGTAGACAAACAGACAATGACGCCGGTAGGGGAGCAGAAGTGATAGAGTTCAATAGATCCACCACTTCCATCCAAAAGATAACTTTATATGGACAAGTCCAGAAAATATGTGTGAAATCCCCCCGATTCGAGCCACATCACCAACACCCCGAAGAGCACACATGATTTATCCTGTTAAGTCTATGTGGCGTAATATATGCTCTATGTACCAATTTATATTGAATCATGCGATCTCTTAAGGATATCAAAGATCGCAGAGGGAAATCCCACACACCCCTCCAATCCTCCATATCTAAATCTAGTATGTCTCTCACCCACCTAGCTCTGAGAGCCTCTAATGGCAGGATAGAAATTAATATAAGTTGAGAATACAATCTCGAGGAGGACTTATCCAAACACTCAGACCTAAGTACTAGTTCTAAAGTGGATTGTCTAATCGTTAAACTATCCTGTGGGAACTGTGCCTGAAAGGTATGAAGAAGCTGGAAATATCTAAATAAATGGGAGCTTGGAACATTAAAAGTCGAAGTAAGTGAGAGAAGGTAGAAATTTCCCATCAGTAATCACTTGAGAGAGTAGTTTAATATTATACTTGGTCCATGCAATAGGCTCTGTTGCTTTAAAAACATTGAAGAAGAGTATTATTAAAGCATAAAGGAGCACTTGGAAAAAAAAGCACCCTTAGGATAATGCTCACATTTAAGACCAGCCTCCCAAGCTCGAATAGTGATAAGCATTGAAAGGGTCAGCTGATATGGTGCCCTACGGCCCCTAAATAAAAGAGCCTTCAGGGCATCCACAGAGCCAACTACTGCCGCTTCCCAGGGCTTTTTTTCTCAGAGAATAGGTGCAGGAACCCACCCTCCCCAGTCAACCCCACCCCTATTCCCGCCCCCAATACCGCCATTGCTTGGGAAAGAGAAGTAAAGTGTTCTTTACCTTCTCCCTCCCTGTCCACAGCTCCCCCCCCCACACAGGTTACCTTTCCCTCCATGCACAGCTTACTTTCTTTTCTCAGTTCAACCCCTCCCCCCACAGCTCCACTCCCCCCTCTCTCCACAGCTCACCCCCTCCTCCCTCTGGTTACCTTCTCTTCTCTCATCCACAGTTCACCCTCCCACAGCTCACCTCCCTCCCCCCACAGCTCACCCTCTCCACAGTTCACCTCCCCCACAGCTCACTCTCTCCCCTTCCTCTTCACAGTTCACCTCTCCCCACAGCTCCCCCTCTCCCCCTCTCCACAGTTCTCCCCCCTCTCCACAGTTCTCCCCCCAGCTCACCATCTCCCTCTCTCTACAGCTCAGCCCCCCCTCTACCCACAGGTTACCTTCTCTTCTCTCGTCCACAGTTCACCCCCCCCCCACAGCTCACCCTCTCCACAGTTCACCCCCCCCCCCACAGCTCACCCTCTCCACAGTTCACCCCCCCACAGCTCACCCTCTCCACAGTTCACCTCCCCCCACAGCTCACCCTCTCCCCCTCTCCACAGTTCTCCCCCCTCTCCACAGTTCACCCCCCAGCTCACCATTTCCCTCTCTCTACAGCTCACCCCCCCTCCATCCACAGGTTACCTTCTCTTCTCTTGTCCACAGTTCACCCCCCCCCCCACAGCTCACCCTCTCCACAGTTCACCCCCCCAGCTCACCCTCTCCCCCTCTCTCTACAGCTCACCCCTCCTCCACCCATAGGTTACCTTCTCTTCTCTCGTCCACAGTTCACCCCCCCCCCCGCACAGCTCACCCTCTCCACAGTTCACCCCCCCACAGCTCACCCTCTCCACAGTTTACCTCCCCCCCACAGCTCACCCTCTCCACAGTTCACCCCTCCCCCCACAGCTCACCCTCTCCACAGTTTACTTCCCTCCCCCCACAGCTCACCCTCTCCACGGTTCACCCCTCCCCCCACAGCTCACCCTCTCCACAGTTTACCTCCCTCCCCCCACAGCTCACCCTCTCCACAGTTCACCCCCCCAGCTCACCCTCTCCCCTCTCTCTACAGCTCACCCCCCCCCTTCACCCACAGGTTACCTTCTCTTTTCTCGTCCACAGTTCACCCCCCCCTCACACCTCACCCTCTCCACAGTTTACCTCCCTCCCCCCCACAGTTCACCCCTCCCCCCACAGCTCACCCTCTCCACAGTTTACCTCCCTCCCCCCCACAGCTCACCCTCTCCACAGTTCACCCCCCCAGCTCACCCTCTCCCCCTCTCTCTACAGCTCCCCCTCTCCCCCTCTCTCTACAGCTCACCCCCCTCCACCCACAGGTTACCTTCTCTTCTCTCGTCCACAGTTCACCCCCCCCCACAGCTCACCCTCTCCACAGCTCACCCTCTCCACTGTTCACCTTCCTCCAGCCAACACCTCACCCTCTCCAGAGTTCACCTCCCCCCTCACAGCTCCAAAGGTTTCTCCGACGGAACTCTGACGGAATTTCATTCAAGCGGTCTTGCCTACACATGGTCAACCCAAAGTCCGACCGTCCAGAACGCGGTGACGTGCAACACTAGAAAAAGGGAGTTCAATAGCCAGTAGCCAATAGTTTAGTCTTGTACTTGCTTCAGAGCTTGCTTTTTGGTCCGTCGGAACAGCATACAGACGATCGGTTTTCCCAATAGGAATTGGGTCCGTTGGAAATATTTAGAACATGTTCCATTTCTAGGTCCGTCAGAATTTTCGAAAGAAAAGTCAGATGAGGCCTACACACGATCGGAACAGACGATGAAAAGTTTCCGTCTGACTTTTTCTGTCGGACATTCCGCTCATGTGTACTTTAGCGGGACTGACAAGCCGACCAGTTTTTGTAGCCCTCATGCAGAAACTCCAAGCTGCGCCACTCCGCCAGTATTTTAACTACCGTCTTAGTCATCCAACGGACACCGCTTGCTGTGACAAGAATACCTACTACAGGAGAAAAATGCAAACACAAGCACATACAAGGTAACAATAAAGAGCATATAAACAAATGTAAAAATCGATAATATAATGGAAAGGCATTTTTTTTTTTTTAAGTTTGTGTTTTTTGTCTTTTTTTTTTTTGAGCATCAAAATAAAATACATTCAAGTGGAAACATGGACACCTACAAATGCATGTACACAAGGAAAAGACAAATGAAACAAAACAAAGTGAAGAAAAGGGCAGGGCGGGTGGAGACCCTTTTCCTCCTGCTGTAATGGAATGCTTTTGTTCAGGACTGCTGTTAGAAATTACAGAGCCCCATACAACCTACCTGACCAGAGCCACCGACAAAGGAATGTAGTTGTCAGAAACCATGAACCAGACCGAGACAGAAGTACAGTAAAATCACACTTGTTTATAAATAAAAATAAAAAGGTAATTAGAGTAAGCGTAGTCAAAGCCTAGCCAGAGTCCAGTAACCGAATCGGGTAGTCAGCCAAGCCAGAGTCCAGTAACCGGATCGGGTAGTCAGCCAAGCCAGAGCCCAGTAACCGGATCTAGTAGTCAGCCAAGCCAGAGTTCAGTAACCAGATTGGGTAATCTGCCAGGCCAGAAGTCAGGGATCCAAGTAGAGGAACAGCAAGCAGGATAAGGAGCCAGAAGGGATGTCAGCAAAGCCAGTCTTTAAACAGGAACGCAGGAGATGGTTTCTTGTGATGTAACCAAGAGCGAAGGCAGAGATGAAGTGAGCTGGACGGCTTTAAGTAGGCAGGACTGACGAGCAGATCATCAACAGCTGAGTCTCTGTGGAGAGAAAAGAGAGCTGGCAATTAGCTGACAGCTGAGCGGCCAGCTCAGAGAAGGAAGGGCTGAGCCCAGCCCAGACAGTAGTGTAGAAATGTATTCGTAAAATCAGCTTCTATCCATCCATTAAATTAATACACCAAAGTTTACAGCTATAGCAGAGTGTAAATCTACCATGTGGGGACATTTGCTTACTAAGATGGCTGCCGGTCCCAAAAGTGGAAGTGTCAGCTTGATTTCAGCACGTAGCCCCTCCCAATGCATTTTGTGCGCACAAACGTCTTCAGGGGATGTGAGGCGACAGATTTCTGGCTGGCTCATTCATGTGGGTTCAGACTAGGATCCCGACATGCCCAAACTCATCCTTAGTCTACAGAACAGAAATTGATGGAAAATTTCCCCCAAAAGGGACACTAATGGCAAAAAACAAAACAAATGAGAGTCGTTTTTAACGTGTTAGAACACCTTTACCATAAAACCTGCCTACAGAGGTAAGGGGCGCCAGTAGATAAAAACAAAATGTGCATCTGTAAATAAAGTTATTATTATTATACAGCATTTATATAGCGCCGACAGTTTACGCACCGCTTTACAACATTAGGGCAGACATTACACTTACAATACAATTCAATACAGGAGGAATCAACGGGAAGACCCGAGCCGCCACTAGAGGAAGCTGAGCCGAGGCTTCCTGTATAGTGCCGGCTTCTGTCTCAGGCGGAGTGATACCAAATGTGCTCCGCCTGTGACAGTTCCCAGCGCGATACAGGAAGCATTGGCTCTGCTCTCTACTGCAGCCGTATGCTTCCTCCAGCGCCTCTCCTTTCACACTGATGGCAGGTATAGGGGATCAAGAACCAGCCACCAGTACCCAGAAATACCAGCCAGCCGTACCACACACTAGTACCCAGATGTACTAGCCAGCAGTACCCAAAAGTACCAGCCAGCAGTACCCAGAATCACCATCCACCAGTACTAAAAAGTACCCACCAGTACCCAAAAGTACCAGCCAGCACCACCCACCAGTACCCAGAAGCACCACCCACCAGTACCCAAAAGTACCCACAAGAACCACCCACCAGTACCCACAGGTACCAGCCAGCAGTACCCACCAGTACCCAGAAGCACCACCCACCAGTACCCAGAAGTACCAGCCAGCAGTACCAAAATGTACCCAGAAGTACCAGCCAGGAGTATCCAGAAGAACCAGCCACCAGTACCCAGAAGTACCAGCTAGCAGTACCCACAAGCACCACCCAGCAGTACCAAAAATTACCCACCAGTACAAGCCAGCAGTACCCACCAGTACCCAGAAGTACCAGCCAGCAGTACCCTTAAGTACCAGCCAGCAGTACCCAGAAGTACCAGCCAGCAGTACCCAGAATTACCAGCCAGCAGTACCCAGAAGCACCTGCCAGCAGTACCCAGCAGTACCAGCCAGCAGTACCCAGCAGTACCAGCCAGCAGTACCCAGAAGTACCAGCCAGCAGCACCCACCAGTACCAGCCAGCAGTACCCAGCAGTACCAGCCAGTAGTACCAGCCAGCAGTACCCAGAAGTACCAGCCAGCAGTACCCACCAGTACCAGCCAGCAGTACCCAGAAGTACCAGCCAGCAGTACCCAGGAGTACCAGCCAGCAGTACCCAGGAGTACCAGCCAGCAGTACCCAGAAGTACGAGCCAGCAGTACTAGCAAGCAGTACCCAGAAGTACCCGCCAGCAGTACCCAGCAGTACCAGCCAGTAGTACCAGCCAGCAGTACCCAGAAGTACCAGCCAGCAGTACCCACCAGTACCAGCCAGCAGTACCCAGAAGTACGAGCCAGCAGTACCAGCCAGCAGTACCCACCAGTACCAGCCAGCAGTATCCAGCAGTAACCACAAGTACTCGCCAGGAGTACCCACCAGTACTCGCCAGGAGTACCCACTAGTACTCGCCAGCAGTACTTCCCAGTACCAGCCAGCAGTAACCAGCAGTACCAGCCAGCAGTACCCACCAGTACTCGCCAGGAGTACCCACCAGTACTCGCCAGCAGTACTTCCCAGTACCAGCCAGCAGTATTTGCCAGCAGTACCAGCCAGTGGTACCAACCAGTACCAGCCAGCAGACCTGTCATCTGCCTGCTCCGCTCATTGCGGCCCATGACCAGCTGCCAAGTCACTAAATTGGCCCTCGCTCTTCAAAAGGTTGCTCACCCTTGCTTTAAGCTATTTATAAGCTCTGTGAAAGCATATTGGAAAGCTCCGGGTGTCCTCGCTTGTGTTGTTTGGCAGACTGCAAGCGCTCAATTAACAGGTGAGGAAAATGTGTTAACAAAGAAATATCTGGAGAGTTTCCAGCAGGCCGGGACATCCAGGATCCAATCAGCAGAAGGTGTTTGTAGAATTCATCTGTAGCTTGGAGATGTCCTAATTCTGTACTCTGCAAACAATCCTGGATAACTACAGAGGCCGAGACTCAGACCACGGGCCACCGCACGTCAATGCATACACATTCATCTGAGTATTTTGCATGTCTCGGTGTGCATGACCAATGCATGATATCACCTGTAGATGTGTCTTCATGGGGAGTTGGCCATAACTTTGAAGCTGAACTCCAGGATAAGTACATTTAGTCTAAATACATGTATATTCTTCCTTGGATCTTGGTATGCTTTGTGTATTTCTTCCAGATCTGTGCAGTAATCCAGTGCAAGACTTTCCCTCTGTGCAGGAGCTTCCTGTAATAAAGACCACTCACTGCTGCTGTCTCTCTTTGTGCAGGGTGACTGGTCTTGTCTCCGCCCCCCCTGTAGTTTTCTACAGGCAGCCAGTAGTGGGTGGGGCCTGCTGGGCCCCTCCCACAGCTCTGCTCTCCATGTACAGTACAGTGGTAATGTCACTGATACTTTGACAAGGATATTATGGAGTTTGGAAAGGTTTTTGGTGCGCATAAAGTGGATTTATATCCTTTGTGGCTTTTTAGGAATATATTTAAAGTGTTACTAAACCCACAACAGTAAAATCAGTCTGTATATGCAGTAAAGCATGCTTGTTATACTCACTGTGGAACCTAAGGGGTTAATACTCTGCATTGTGTATAAAGGCTGTTTAATCCTGTCTTCTGATCCTCCCCTTCTTCCACAGTCCCCAAACCATCTCCTGATAGAACAGAGCCTTGGGGGGAGACAGAAGGGCAAAGTAGAGGGTGGGGATCAGGAGGGTAAGATACTGGAATCAGGGGGGAAAAGTACAGGTTCCTGGGATGCTGGCCATCCCAAGAAAGCTTAGTAAAAAGCATGACTATCCCAGCAGCTCCGGGACAGTTGGCAAGTATGATGTAATGCAAGATGAGCATGGGGCCCCCCATGCACCCGCGGCCCCCGGGCAGTGCCCAAGGGTGCCCATGTATTAAGACAGCCCTGCTGAGAAAAGAAAAAACATTGGGTATTTAGATCCCATTAAAGTATTTAATTATGGGACTATGGGTAATAACAAAAATGACACATACAGTATTATACATGTGCAATTTGTTTCGTAAATTTGAATATTTCAAAATTCGGAAATTCAGAGATTCGAAATTCGAAAATCTGAAATAATAACTTAACTATTACTAACTATTAAATTATAGGTATTGGAATTTCCTTTCAAATTTAGCTGTTAGTAACCGTAACGAATACGAATTTATCCGAAGTTACGAATGATCTGAATTAACGAATGCCGTATCTAAATGAATGGAGGGTAACCAATTAATAATAATAAATAACAACAATAATAATAAAAACGGTTTATTATTATTTATTATTAATTTGTTCTGTTCCATTTGTTTAGATGCGGCATTCGTTAATTGGGATCATTCGTAACTTCGGATAAATTCGTATTCGTTACGTTCACTAACAGCCAAATTTGAAAGGAAATTCCAATACCTATAATTTAATAGTTAGTTATTATTAGTTAGTTATTCTTTCTAATTTTTGGATTTTCGAATTTCCAAATTTTCGAATTTTCAAATTGCGATCAAATGACCTGCAAAAAAAAAAAAAAATGAAGGAAACGAAAACGAACACATTTTTTGGCAGTGCACATGTCTATACTGTATGGTGCAATCTGTCTCTAGCTTTAGCACAGCAGTCTTTGTAAATAATTCTTATATTATAGTTTATTACCTCTCAAAACTGCCATTAGATTGAGAAATGGGGCCACTCTGCAACTGCCCCACAATCACATGCATTGCACACTAGTGTGGGGTTCAACAGTTTAAAGCAGGTGGTGAGGAACCAATACCGCCTGCCAAATGCTCTCTGAAGTGTGATCCGAAAACAGATCGCTCTTCAGAGAGCAAATCTATTGTGAATGAGCCCTTAAAAAAAAGTGACAAATAAGTTGTAAAAAGCGCAACTTCAGCTTTTTTTTTCTTTTAAAATAAGGTTTAAGAACCTCAAGAATCGATGACACTTCTGTGCACGGTGGCACTACTGCCTGCCAAATGCTCTCTGAAGAGCGATCCGAAAGCAGATCGCTCTTTAAAAAGCAAATCTAGTGTGATTGAGCCCTAAAAAAGTGACAGGTAAGTTAAAGCGTGAATTATGCCTTTAACCCTGCGCTTTTTTTTTTCTTTCTTTTAAAATAAAGGTTTAAGAACCTCAAGAATCGATGACCCTTCTGTGCATTGTCATAGTTTGGTTTATGACCACCAGAGGGCAGTAAAGCACCTATTAGTGTCATCCTGCTATGTGCATGTTCACAGTTTGGGTTATGACCACCAGAGGGCAGTAAAGCACCTATTAGTGTCATCCTGCTATGTGCATGTTCACAGTTTGGTTTATGACCACCAGAGGGCGGTAAGGCACCTATTAGTGTCATCTTGCTCAAAATGAACAGAATGAGTTTCTTCCTGGGGAAATATTCCATAAATAAATAAAAATGTCTCGGTAAATAGAGTTATATACATTTCATTTCCACACATCACTGCTGACAGCTTATCTCCAGGGACAGTCATGGGATTTGAAAATCCTAGTAATACCTCAATAATTCCTGGTATTAGACTGACCTTTACTTATATGCTCTGGTATGTATTATCTTCTCTGTTGGAAGGTAGCATAACTAAGTTCCAGGATGGATGGATGGATGGATGGATGGATGGATAGAGAGGGTGCCATACAGTCCTGCCTGGAAGCTACTGCTGTAGTTGCAGAAAACAAACCGGGACACTTGGCTGACTATCACGAGGAGAACATACACTATTTGAAAACTCCTAATTTAAAGGGTCTGTAATTCCTGACAATGGACATCTCTTGTCTGCTCACTTTTAGTCTGTTAAATTTACCATTCAAAGTGATATTTAAATCTGTTCCATAAATGACAAAAATATATGTAGACCCTTCTAAAAATATTATGGGCGGGTCTCTTCCTGAACTGGGCTCTCTGAAACCTTTCTGCTGCAAGGCATTCAGCCTTTCCAGGGAAGGAGAGAAGAGGAGAACAGAGGAGAGGAGAACAGAAGGGAGGAGATCAGATGAGAAAGGAGAACAGAGGAGAGGTGCGCAGAGGAGAGGAGAACATAGAACAGAGGAGAGGAGAAAAGAGGAGAGAGGAGAAAAGAGGAGAGGAGCACAGAGGAGAGAAGAATAGAGGAGAGGGGAACAAAGGAGAGAGGAGAGGAGAAAATTGAGGCAGGAGAGGAGCACAGAGGAGAGAAGAACAAAGGCGAGGAGAACATAGAACAGAGGAGAGAGGAGGACAGAGGAGAGGAGAAAAGAGGAGAACAGAGAAGAGGAGATCAGATAAGAGAGAGGAGAACAGAGGAGAGAGAAGAACAGAGGAGAGAAGAATAGGGGAGAGTAGAACAAAGGAGTGAGGAGAGAAGAACAATGAGAGAGGAGAGGAGCACAGAGGAGAATATAGAACAGAGGAGAGGAGAACAGATGAGAGGAGAACAGAGGGGATCAGATGAGAGAAGAAAACAGGAGAGAAAGGAGAATAGAAGAGAGGAGAACAGAGGAGCACAGAGGAGAATAGAACAGATGAGAGAGGTGAGCAGCACAGAGGAGAACAAAGGAATGAGCAGAGGGGAAAATTGAGGGAGGAGAGGAGAACATAGAACAGAGGAGAAAAGAATAGAGGAAAGGAGAACATAGGAGTGAGGAGAGGAGAACATTGAGGGAGGAGAGGAGCACAGAGGAGAGGAGAACATAGAACAGAGGAGATGAGAACAGAGGGCAGAGGAGAACAGAGGAGAGGAGAAAAGAGGAGAGGGGATCAGATGAGAAAGGAGAACAGAAAAGAGAGGAGAGGAGCACAGAGGAGAGGAGCACAGAGGAGAGGAGAACATTGAGGGAAGAGAGAAGCATAGAGGAGAGGAGAACAGAGGAGAGAGGAGATGAGAACATTGAGGGAGGAGAGGAGCACAGAGGAGAACAGAGCAGAGGAGAGAGGGGAACAGGGGAAGATGTTGTTTAGTCTTGTCCTCCATAGATACAGTATGGTGAGTGTTCATTGTCACCTGAAGATAGCAAGGGAGGCCATTTATTAATTCCATCGCCCAGCAAGGCAATACTCAAGAGGATCGGTGGGACAGATAGTACAACAGATTTACTACAAGATTGAGCCGAACGTTCCTCCACCAGCTGCTGTAGCCCAGCACTTTGACAGAATAAAACCTGACCCTGACCACTTCCTAACTGTATATCTGTTTGTAGGGAAATCTGCCCCATCTTCAGTAATAATTGGATTGCAGTTGGCCCGGGACATCAGGTGCCGGTTATACACAGGAAAACTGTGACATTACATGGACTAAATCAGAGGGATTTCCGAAGTGTTACTGACAGGAGCACCAGGGGAAGATAAAGGGAACCAATCCATGTTGTATTAACGTTCGTATTGGACTGGTGGATTATCACATCCCAAATTTTATCTCAAGAACAAGTATTGACAGTGGTGGTGCGTCCATAAGGGTGCACAGGCCCCGCCCCCTCTCTCCAGCCACCCCTCTATGCCCAATGGATAGATTCATGCATTGCATTAATCTATCAATGGTCGTCACTGCCACCCCCTATTTAGGTGTCCGGCCCCTTTTCGGGTGCCGGGCGCCTGAATTAGAGCGGCGGAGTATTTTTTTTGAAGTACCTGATTAGAGCCATAGGGTCTAATAGGCGTCAAAAAAGGTAAAAAGTGAGCGCCATGCTTAGCGCTCGCAGTTCACTCAGCTGTGTTAGGAAAGCGAATGAATATTCGCTTTCCTAACACTGAACCGCCTCTCCACCAATCAGGTGCTCGGGTCTGTTACCTGTCACCTGATCGGCTGAAACGACAGGCGCCACTATTGGACGCCTATCAGGAGGAGAGGACAAGAGATGAGGACGGTAGGAGGCGCATGAAGGACCCCGCTCGTTGCCGTCACCCGCTGCCCCACCGAGACAGTGTAAGTACAAACTTTTGCGTGCTTGACGAGCTCAACCTACCTTTTAACAGACATCGGTGTGCACTCAAAGAATTTTTCTTCATGCAATCGGAGATCACCGTACATTGCCCAGAACTGGTCACGCTGTTCTCCATTGGCAATAACAGAATGGACCCAGTATCTGCCCTTGTTTTCTTGCTCTTCTTCCTCCAGCATCAGTAGTGCAGCTGCTGCAACATGCGAGGAAACCGTTCTTCGCAGACAAAAATCTGAGAGCACAAGGAGCACACAGAAACTTGACCTTCACAACCACACCAACACTACCCACAAAACAGGAAGAGGACGACCACTTTATGATGATGTCAGATGTAAAATGTCTGCCTAAAAACGCTCCAAAAATGCCCTAAAAACGCCTGAACATGAAACGCTGCAGCCTTAATGTTAAATCGCTTTTCCTCCAGTCTCATTGTGTGGCTCCTTGTCCTCTAATGCCGCGTACACACGAGCGGACTTTTCGACCGGACTGGTCCGATGGTCTATCTGACGGACTTTCAGCGGACTTCCGACGGACTTTCCCAACAAACGGACTTGCCTACACACGATCACACCAAAGTCCGACGGATTCGTACGTGATGACGTACGACCGGACTAAAATAAGGAAGTTCATAGCCAGTAGCCAATAGCTGCCCTAGCGTCGGTTTTCGTCCGTCGGAATAGCATACAGACGAGCGGACTTTTCGATAGGAACTGGGTCCGGCGGAGTTCCGACGTAAAGATTTGAAACATGTTCCAAATCTAAAGTCTGTCAGATTTTTGACCGAAAAAGTCCGCTGCAGGTCCGATGGAGCCCACACACGGTCGAATTGTCCGTCGGACCAGTCCGGTTGAAAAGTCCACTCCTTGAGACTGAATAGTTTTTTTTTTAATACAGTATATTGCATTTTTGTTGTTGGGTTTTGATTTTCTTTAGTGTACACCTGCAATAGCAGCCATGGAAGCCAATGATAACTGGTGCACCACAGAGCGTAGACAGTGCCTCTAGGGTTCCTGAAATTTCTTACACAAGTATTGATTTTCTGAAAGTTGACATTTAGCCTAATGCTGACCATACACACAATTTTCAGGCAATCTCGGCCGCTTAACACAAGCTTATCCCAGATATAATCCAATGGATTAAGGCAAAAAGAAAAAGTGCTTGGGAATGGCAACAGCTCTTTCTGATCTTGAGTGACACTGTGACAATGGAGAAGGTCTACCTACTCCCCTTATAGTTTAGAAGGTTGGGTCCCCATGTAGGATGCGGGGAGAGGCTTACCCACTCTCCTCATACGCCAAAAAATTGGGATTTTTCTGGAGGCTCTGGAGTCACTATCAACAGCCATATTGTTATAAGTAAGGCAAGAAAGACTTAGGAATCCATGTTGCTTACTATGCACCGATTAATTTAAAACTTAATCTTAGTTGTCAGAGTGTCCTCATACATTGTAGGTGGTCAGTGGAGACAGACCTCTTACATTGGCAGCTGGAGTGAGAAGTGACCCTTTATATTGGTATTTGGTGGAGAAGGGCCCTCTTACGTTGGTGATTGGAAGGGGAAGTGTACCCTTACATTTGTGAAGAAATGCATGCTTACAATGGTGGTTGCTGGAGAAGTGCCCACTAAAACTAGTGAAAGGTGCAGAAGGCCCACTTAATCCTAGTTGCCAGTGGAGAGGTTCCTCGTTACATTGATAGTCAGTGAAGACATGCCCCCATACATTATAGGAGATTAGTGCAGATGTGTTCCCTAACTTTGGTAGTCTTGTCAGTGAAGACAAGCCCCTTACATTGGTGGTTGGAGTGAGAAGTGGTCCCATACATTGGTGGCTGGAGTGAGAAGTGGCCCTTACATTTGTGGTCAGTGGAGAAGGGCCCCATACAATATAGGAGGTTAGTGCAGATGTGTCCCCTAACATTGGTGGTCAGGGAAGATGGGCCCTTTACATTGGTGGCTGGAATGAGAAGTGGCCCCTTACATTGGTGGTCAGTGGAGAAGGGTCCCCTTACATTGGTGGTGAGTGGAGAAGGATCGACTTACATTGGTGGTTGGATAGGGAAGTGTCCCCTTCAAATGGTGGAGAATTGTATCTTTGGCGGTTGGTGGAGAAGTGTCCTCTAACATTCGTGAAAGTTGCAGAAGGGCCTCCTAATCTTATATTGGTGGACAGTGGAGAAATACCCCCATACATTACAGGAGGTTAGTGCAGATGTGTCCCCTAAGATTGGTGGCCAGTGAAGACAGACCCCCTACATTGATGGTCAGAGGAAAAGGGCCCCCCAATATTAGTTGTCGGTGGAGAAGGACCCTTCTACATTGGTGGTTGGAGGGGGAAGTTTTCCTTAAGATTTGTGGTTGGAGCTGGTGGGCCCCTTAACATTGGTTGTCAGTAAAGAAGGGCCCCCTTACATCAGTCATCAGCATAAAGTGTCCCCTTACATCTGTAGTCCATGGAGAATTGTTCCCTTACATTGCTAGTTAAATTTACCCTTTACCTTTGTGGTCTGCGTAGCAGTGCTCCCTAACATTGGTGTTTATTGAAAAAGTGTCCTTTAAAATGTATTCTTATTGGAAAAGTGTCTCCTTACATTGGTGGTGGGTGGAGAAGGGTCCCTTAACTTTAATTGTCAGTGGAAAAGTTACCCCTTGCAATGCTGGTCAGTAGAGAAATACCCCCAGAAGTTGTAGGTGATCAATGAAGAAGTGCCCCTTTACATTGGTTCTCAGTGAATAAGTATCCCGAAGCATTGTAGGTGGTCAATGCAGAAGTGCCCTCTTACATTGGCGGTCAGTGGGCCAGTACACCCAGACATTGTAGGCGGCCAATGCAGAAGTCACCCCTTACATCGGTGGTCAGTGGGCAAGTGCCCCCCAGACATTGTAGGCAGCCAATGTAGAAGTGACCCCTTACATCGGTGGTCAGTGGGCAAGTGCCCCCCAGACATTGTAGACAGCCAATGTAGAAGTGACCCCTTACATTGGTGGTCAGTGGGCAAGTGCCCCCCAGACATTGTAGACAGCCAATGTAGAAGTGACCCCTTACATCGGTGGTCAGTGGGCAAGTGCCCCCCAGACATTGTAGACAGCCAATGTAGAAGTGACCCCTTACATTGGTGGTCAGTGGGCAAGTGCCCCCCAGACATTGTAGACAGCCAATGTAGAAGTGACCCCTTACATCGGTGGTCAGTGGGCAAGTGCCCCCCAGACATTGTAGGCAGCCAATGTAGAAGTGACCCCTTACATCGGTGGTCAGTGGGCAAGTGCCCCCCAGACATTGTAGGCGGTCAATGCAGAAGTGACCCCTTACATCGGTGGTCAGTGGGCAAGTGCCCCCCAGACATTGTACGCAGCCAATGTAGAAGTGACCCCTTACATCGGTGGTCAGTGGGCAAGTGCCCCCCAGACATTGTACGCAGCCAATGTAGAAGTGACCCCTTACATCGGTGGTCAGTGGGCAAGTGCCCCCCAGACATTGTAGGCAGCCAATGTAGAAGTGACCCCTTACATTGGTGGTCAGTGAGCAAGTGCCCCCAGACATTGTAGGTTTTCAATTCAGAAGTCCCCCTTAGAGACGGGACAGCAGCCACTTTCATGCACATTGCTGGATCAAAAGGGGGCTCAGGTAAGTAATAGGGGGGCTGCGGGGGGAGCTGCAAACTGAAGGTTTTTTACCTTCCTGGATAGAGTGAAAGAATGTAAAAAAGACATCAGGCTTTACAACCACTTTAACATTTATACATCTAAACAATCCTGCCATTAAATTCTATAGAAAAAGTTGTTTAGACTGTAATTTTGCTTTAGAGGCAAAGTATTTGTTTGATTGCAGTGTAGAGCATGAATCCTAATTTTAGCCGTATTGTGGACTGGGGTTGTGTTTTCTTGGGCTCATTTTGCTGCTGATAATATTCCGTTGTCACCCGCGGTCAGACTCAATGTAGGCGTGGCGGCCTGTGGGGCACTTTGCGCTCCGATGGCGCTGAGTGGGAGGTGTAGAATATTTTTATGACTGCGCCTGATTCATACTTTCTCCATCCTCTCTAATTGTACCCCCCATGTGCCATTGTTATTAATGTTATTAGAACTGTATAATATGGAAATACACGTCTCCTGCCTACCTTCCAACCATCATGACATTTCAAAGTCTATAATATTAATATTATTTAAATGCCAATGAATGCAAAATTTTAGTATAAATGCAATCTGTTATTTTCCAGATTTTTATATTTTCATGTACAATGTGTTTGAGAATGTCTTAAGCTTCCTGATATGATTATTAACTACTTCAATACCGGGAACTTACACCCCCTTCCTGCCCAGGCCGATTTTCAGCTTTCAGCGCGGTTGCTGTTTAAATGACAATTGCGCGGCCATGCAGTACTGTACCCAAACAGAATTTTTATCATTTTGTTCCCACAAATAGAGCTTTCTTTTGGTGGTATTTGATCACCTCTGCGGTTTTTATTTTTTGCTAAACAAATAAAAAAAGACGTAAAATTTTGAAAAAAAAAAAAAAAGTTTTTCTTTTGCTTCTGTTTTGAAAATAAGTAAGTTTTCTCCTTCCCTGATGGGCACTGATAAGGCGGCACTGACGGGCACTGATCATGCGGCACCGATGAGGTGGCACTGATGGGCACTGATAGGTGGCACTGATGGGTACTGGTAGGCGGCACTTATGGGTGGCACTGATATGCAGCACTGATGGGCATTAATAGGCGACACTGATAGGTGGCACTGGTGGGCACTGATTGGCAACACTTATGGGCACTGAAAGGCTGCAGGCACTGATGGGTACTTATGGGTAGCACTGATAGGTGGCACTGCTGGGCACTGATAGGCTGCACTGCTGGGCACTGATATGTGGCACTGATGGGCACTGATATGTGGCACTGATAGATGGCATTCATAGGCATCACTGATGGCACTGGCAGGCATTGGGGACCCCCCCCATCAAGAGAGCAGCCGATCGGCTCTCCTCTGAGATACGCGAGTGAGGAAAAGCCGATCAATGGCTCTTCCTGTTTACATCGTGATCAGCTGTGATTGGACAGCCTGATCACGGCTGATCACGTGGTAAAGAGCCTCCGTCAGAGGCTCTTTACCGAGATCCGTGTAACAGTGTCTCAGACTGACACACCGCAACAACAATCACCGCGATGCGCGCCCCCACGGGCGCATGAGAGTGGTCGCCGTGGAGAGCCGTCATATGACGTCCACCCAGAACGAGAGCCACGCTGCCCCACCGTCATTTGACGGCCGGCGGGAGGGAAGTGGTTAAAGGAAAATGTAAATAATTTTGGATTAATAGTTGTTAAAATGTAAACATTTTTAAACCTGGATTCCAGGTATGGCAACTTATATTTAATTAGAATCAGGGCCGGGACAAGGGGAGGGCAGAAGTGACGGCTGCCCTGGGCGTGGTGGGGATTTTGGGGGTTTGTGCTAGAATGGGTGATTGGGGCGGGGGGGGAATTAGTACTAGGAGAATGGATTTCTGTTAGGAAGGGCGATTTGGGAGTTGGGGAAGATTTGTACTACTAGGGTTGATTGAAGGGATTTGTGCTGGAAGAGGGGGATTTGAGGGGTAGAGGATTTGTGCTAAGATGTGGGGAGGTGATTTGGGGAGGGAGAGGATTTGAGCTGGGAGGGGGGATTTGTTTGGGGAGCATTTTGCCTTGCAAATGGGGTAAGCGTGGAGATTAGTGCCCACATTTTGGGGGGGGGGGGCAAGGGGTTTTTGCTGACACATAATGTTCATACATTATGAAGGGGGGCACCGTTTGGCATCTTCAATCTGGGTGCTAGATGACCTTGTCTCAGCACTGGTTACAGTGAGGGCTTTTTTCTCAAAGAATAGCTGCAGGAACTCCCCTTCTGAAGCCCCCTTCGTCTCCACCCCCCTATCTACCTTTCAGCATCCCTTGGTTCCACCTCCTACCCAGTACCGCCCTTTTTAGAGAATACAGAACCAAGTATCATTTTGTGCTACTAAGGTATTTGTATAGAATTTGATAGACCCCACCCCAACAGCAATAGACCCCACCCCAGCAGCAAAAGACCCCATCCCAGAAACAATATACCCCACCCCAGCAGCAATAGACCCCCACCCCAGCAGCTATAGCCCCCCCCCAGTAACAATAGTTCCCTCACACAACAATAGGCCTCCCCCAGCATTAATAGATATCCCACACAATGATAGAACACCCCCCAGCAACAAAATACCAATCCAGAAACAATAGACCCCCAGCAGCAACAACAAATCTTCCAGCAGCCAGCATCAATAGACTCTCCAGCAGCCAGAAACAACAGACCTTGCCCTCAACAGTAGTGCCCTCCCAGCAACAAGTACCCAGTACCGCCCCTTTTAGAGAATACAGAACCAAGTATCGTTTTGTGCCACTAAGGTATTAGTATGGAATTTGATAGACCCCACCCCAGCAACAATAGACACCATCCCAGAAACAATAGACCGCCTACCAGCAACAATAGACCCCACCTCAGCAACAATAGACCCCATCCCAGAAGCAATAGACCCCACCCCAGAAGCAATAGACCCCACCCCAGATGCAATAGACCCCACCCCAGATGCAATAGACCCCACCCCAGAAGGAATAGACCCCACCCCAGAAGAAATAGACCCCACCCCAACAGCAATAGACCCCACCCCAACAGCAATTGACACCACCCCAGAAACAATAGACCCCATACCAGCAACAATAGACCCCACCTCAGCAACAATAGACCCCATCCCAGAAACAATAGACCCCACCCCAGCAGCAATAGACCCCACCCAGTAACAATATTCCCCACCCAGCAACAATAGATCTCTCACACAACAATAGGCCTCCCCCAGCATTAATAGATATCCCACACAACGATGGACAACCCCCCCAGCAACAAAATACCAATCCAGAAACAATAGACCCCCAGCAGCAACAACAAATCTTCCAGCTGCCAGCATCAATAGACCTCTCCCTCAACAGTAGATCCCTCCCAGCAACAATTGACCCCCCAACATCAAGAGACCACCCCACCAGCAACAATAGATACACCCAGCAACAACAGACCCCCGCATATATATAAATATATCCCCACCAGCGACATTAAATCCCCCAGCAGCCAGCATCATTAGACCCTCCAGCACTCCTTGCCCTAAAATACATTCAGTGCTGGAGGTGCTTGAACTGCCCTCCTCTGCGTTCCAGCTGAAAAAAAAAGCCTTGGCTACGGTGGTTCAGCTTGGTTGCACTCCTGCTTAACCTCTTCCCGCCAGTTCCATGCATATATGCGGCCTCTTGGCGGGTGGGCTTTGGATGGGCCCTATGCAAACACAAAACTGTGCTGAGAGTGCGCTCAAAGCACAGTCACCGGCGGGGACCGGAAAGCTCCCGATACTTGCAATTGAGAGCTTTCTGATCATGTGACTACCGTGTCAGCTAATCACAGTGGTCACATGACCCAAATGCTTCCTCATCTAGAATTTCTTAAAGGGCTGGGAGGCGGTGGCGGGAAGGGGCTAATAAGCATAGGAAGTTGTTAGCTTGGCACTTGGCACAGGCGCTGGAGTTCACTTAGGTAAGTTTTGAAGAGAGACAGCGCACACAACAGGGAACTCCCAGTTCAATTTGCAAGATCCTCTTTTAGGTGCTCAGGCTCAGTGTGTCCTTACACACCACAGCACAAACAAGTAAAGGGATTGAGCTGGCAACTCTGTAGTCCATATAGCAATTTTAATGGTTGGTTAGATGAAGTGACAAGCAAAACAGCGGACGTGTGTCAGCAACAGCCTTGCTACGACTAAGGCTGTTGTCGAAACGCGTCAGTTTTGCTTGTCACTTCATGTAACCAACCATTAAAATCACTATATGGACTACAGAGTTGATCCTTTTACTTGTTTGTGCTGGAGGTCACTTACTCGGTACAGGCACCATTCAGTATACACTTTGCATTTTCTCAATGAAAATGTTCTCAATGAAAATTGTCTGATTGGCTGGAGTGGAGATTGTGATGTCACCGCCCAACTTTTCCACCTCATTCAATTAGAGAAAGCTTTTCAGCCATTGAGAAAACGCAAAGTGTATCCTGAATGGTGCCTGTGCCGAGTAAGTGACCTCCAGTGGGTTTATAGTACAGCAGTGCAGCTGGAACCTGGAAGCAAGCATAACTACCAACTTTTTGAGATGGGAACGAGGGACACCTATTTGCAAAAGTATGTAGACATAGGACACATTATCTGCCATGCCCCCTTATTGAAGAATTATACAACTCTATAGATCAGACCAAAATGAGGAACAAATGAGGAGAAAAGAAGGACTTTGTTCCAAATCAGGGACAGTCCCTCAAAATCAGGGAGAGTTGGGCAAGTATGTATGAGCAAGTGGAGATCACTAGAGTAGCAGTGCCTTTTACAGTGATTTTAAGCTTCCAGTGGATCCCACAGGTGGAACCCATACTTTACATACTTACATTGGCCCAAGCCAATGAGTCTTCAGACTCATTAACCAGTCTAGTAGAGCTGAACGATTAATCGTCAAGAATCGTTATCGCAATTTTTTTCCCCCGTTGCGATAAAAGTGTTTCACGATTGTTGCTATGCAAAAAATGATCTCTGCTCTCTGTGACCATTACTTGTTGCCTAGTAAAAAGGTATATACGATAAAATAAGACTGTGATAAATGATAGATAAATTCTAGATAAATGAGTCTGGCTATTCTATGATGGTACTATTGTGATACCATTGTGCTGTTATACCAATGTGCTATTATATAAAACATATTATGTTCTGGAATTAAAGGTTTTCCATTTTTTATCTTATTTTATTGTATATACCTTTTTTACTAGGCAACAGTAATGGTCGCAAACATGTATTACCTACCAGATATCATTATGTCGTGTCATCTTCCTGGCTGCATGATTCATATAAAGTCCCAAACTCTGCTGTGTCTGGCCAAACTATGATGTCATTTTTGTGATACCATTACGATGTTATGTCAATTTGCTACTATGTATTACATTTTTGAATTTATGTTTCCATAGTTCTAATGTATTATATTGTTTATATTATGTTACAATATAACATGTATGATTGTATGGTCACAAACATGTTATACCCACCAGACGTCATTAGACTCTGCTACCTTCCTGGCTACATGATTCATACTTATGCTGCGTACACACGGTCAGACTTTTCGGCTACAAAAGTCCGACAGCCCGTCCGACAGACTTTCAACGGACTTTTGGCGGACTTTTGGCGGACTTGCGGCAGACTTTCTAACGAACGGACTTGCCTACATACGATCACACAAAAGTCCGACGGATTCGTACGTGATGACGTACACCAGACTAAAATAAGGAAGTTCATAGCCAGTAGCCAATAGCTGCCCTGGCGTGGGTTTTTGTCCGTTGGACTAGCATACAGAGGAGCGTATTTCTGGGTCCGTCGTAGTTACGACGTAAAGATTTGAAGCATGTTTCAAATCTAAAGTCCGTCAGATTTGCAGCTGGAAAAGTCAGCTGAAAGTCCAGGGAAGCCCACACACGATCGGATTGTCAGCCGCATTTTGTCCGTCGGCCTTTTGTAGACGAAAAATCCGACCGTGTGTACGCGGCATAAGTCCTAACCCTGCCTATAATTACCCAATTATCGGGGAAAGTCCCCAATTATTGCTTTTTTCTGATTTCTTTGGTGGTATTTAATCACCTCTGCGTTTATTTTTTGCGCTATAAAGAAAAAAAGACCGACAATTTTGGAAAAAAACCCCACAATATTTATTACTTTTTGCTATAATAAATATCCCAATTTTTTTTTTTAAACAATTTTTCTCCTCAGTTTAGGCCAATATGTATTCTTCTACATATTTTAGGTAAAAAAAAATAAAAAAATAAAAAAAAAAAACAAAAAAAACCGCACTAAGCGTATATTGATTGGTTTGCGCAAAAGTTATAGCGTCTACAAAATAGCGGATAGATTTATGTCATTTTTATTATTACATTTTTTTTTACTACTAATGGCGGCAATCTGCGATTTTTATCGTGACTGACATGGCGGCGGACAGATCGGACACTTTTGACACTATTTTGGGACCATTGACATTTATAAAACGATCAGTGCTATAAAACGCATTGATTACTGTATAAATGTCACTGGCAGGGAAGGGGTTAACACTAGGAGGCAATGAAGGGGTTAAATGTGTTATCTAGGGAGTGATTCTAACTGTGGGGGGAGGGGACTGATGAGGGGAGGAGACTGATCGGTGTTCCTATATACAAGGCACATACAATTAGTTCTCCTCTCCCCTGACAGGACGTGGATCTGTGTTTACACGTGCACGTGTAAACGTGCTCTGTGGTAAGCAATCGCGGGTGCCCGGCGGACATCGCGGCTGCCGGGCACCGCGCACCGGTTCCCCAGTGATGCGGCGAGCACACGCGCGCACCACGCCCCCCACAATGCCGGAAAGACAAAGACGTCATATGACGTCCGCCCGGAGGGGGGTAGGGTTCCTGCCGCCATCATTTTAAAAAATGGCAGTAGGCAAGTGGTTAAACGCTAAACCTTTTTCTGACATTTGTCAGTTTCAAGTTGAAATTTTTTTTTTGCTAGAAAATTACTTAGAACCCCCAAACATTATTTATATATATATATTTTAGTAGAGACCCTAGAGAATAAAATGGTGGTTGATGCAATATTTTATGTCATGTAAAAAAAAATGTTATGTTAGAGGTTATGTCTTTCAAATGCAATTTTTTTGGAAAAAATTACTGTAATGAATTAAAAAAAAACAAAAAAAACTAACCAGTAAAGTTAGCCCAATTTTTTTTTGTATAATTTGAAAGATTTTACTTTGCGAGAATCGCGAGAGAATCGCAATCTTATTATCCTAAGCAAGAAAAAATTGTGATTCTCATTTTGGCCAGAATCGTGCAGCTCTACAGTCTAGGGTTATGCTTTTTGGTGTTTTAATGAAAACTTGAGCTTGGATGGGTAGTGGGGAATGGTAGGATACTCCGGATACCTTTAGTAGCAATTTGAGGACACTAAACTTTCTCCTGTAGAACTGTGAGCCAAGTAAATGGTAGACCGAGCTTTGTGGTAACAACCTGAAAAGACTAATCTTTTTCATAGAAATCTGAACAGAGTCCTTTCACTATGAAATAAATAGTCTGAGCTCTTCAGAACACCTGCCACAATGTCCCCTTTAATCTTGCTGACCCTAGCACAAGAGGGATGGCAACAGCAGGGGCGGACTGACCATTGAGCGACTCGGGCACTGCCCAAGGGCCCTGGGCCACTAGGGGGCCTCATCAGGGTTGCCAGCCTCAGTAAAACCAGGGACAGTATGTATAAATCTGTGGTTTTTTTTACATCTGTCTGTGTATACTGTGTGTACATGTATGTGTATACTGTGGGATTGTATACTGAGTGTGTGTATACTGTGTGGCCCCATAATCTCTAATTGCCTGGGGGCCCCATAATCTCCTATTGCCTGGGGGCCCCATGAGTTATCAGTCCACCCCTGGGCAACAGCACACAGTCTCTAGGATCTTTCTCACCAGTCTGTACTTACCAATGTGCTTAGATAATTGGTTGCCTCCTTCCAATATCTTCCAGACAACTTTCTCCCAGTGATAACAGACTAGATCCTCAGACAAAAAGACCCTCAGTCAACCTCAGCAACTTTCAGCAAAACAGGCCTCCAGCAAGCCCAAATGAGGCCTCAATGAACTGAAGGCACATGGCAGAATTATCTAGGTGGGGGGGGGCAAACACCCCCCCTAAGCTGTGATCTCCACCTCAGGGAAAAAGACCCCTCTGCTCCAAGTTTCAGAGAATTTATACACACTCCCAGCCACCATCTGGGCATTTATCTCCAGGGATTGGCCAGGTCTGTTTAACTATTCATCTGCTGATTAGACTCTCCCTGCCCACTATCTTCCAGAATGTTTACAGACAGGGGGAAACAGTTAATCCTGCAGTCAGTGACTGAAACGCAGAACACACCAAAGAACAATCAAATGCAGCTTCACTGAATACTGTGAGCCTGAACTAAATTTACCTAACTTATCTAGCACAGTATATTGTATATATAGGCTCAGGGACTAGAGGCTGGGGGCCAAAGAGCCAGGAGGCTGGACATTTTCTGTTTTGTCATTGTGATGCTGAAAACCCCTGCAAGGATAACCTTGTGTACATTTTGGAACTTTACCTTTAAAGTGTAACTCCACTTTTGTTGAGAAAAAAGCATTCCCCTCTGGGTGATCTATGTACATTACAAGGATTCTAACAACCTTTTTTTTGCAGATTCCTACCTTTTGGTATTCTGAAGAAATCCCTGTGTGTTTGTCTGTGTGGTTTTCATAATTATCAGTCAGCTGTGGCAGCTGCAGAGCACTAATGAGGAAAGCTGCTGGGCTTTAGACGGGTTCTTATTGGCAATATCTCACCAAAAATGACATTCTTGTTGCAGGGGATGCCTGAAATTTGACTTGTATCTTAGGGCAGACTTCTGGGAAAATCGGTGAGCCAATCACACAAGCAGGAAATTATGTTTCTGGGGGGTAGTCAGTACGCATTCTGTGTACAGAACGCCAGGTAGCCATATCGCATTGCATTTTTAGAAAAATACAGCGGCTGTAGATTGAGAAGGAAACTTATTTTTTTAACCACTTCAATACCGGGTGTTTTCACCCCCTCCCTGCCCAGGCCAATTTTCAGTTTGCAGCGCTGTCGCATTTTGAATGATGATTGCGCGGTCATGCAACAGTGCACCCAAATGAAATTTTTATCTTTTTTTCCCCACAAATAGAGCTTTATTTTGGTGGTATTTGATCACCTCTGCAGTTTTTATTTTTTGCGCTATAAACAAAAGAAGAGTGACAAGTTTGAAGAAAACACAATATTTTTTACTTTCTGCTACAATAAATATACCAATTAAAAAAAAAAAATAATAATAATTTTTTCTTCTGTTTAGGCCGATATGTATTCTTCTACATATTTTTGGTAAAAAAATAAAAAAAAAAAAAAAAAATCGCAATAAGCGTATATTGATTGGTTTGCGCAAAAGTTATAGCGTCTACAAAATAGGGGATAGATTTAGGCATTTTTATTATTATTGGTTTTTTTTTTACTAGTAATGGTGGCGATCTGCGATTTTTATCATGACTGCGACATTGTGGTGGACACATCGGACACTTTTGACACTATTTTGAGACCATTCACATTTATACAGCGATCAGTGCAAAAAAAATGCACTGATTACTGTATAAATGTCACTGGCAGGGAAGGGGTTAACACTAGGGGGCGATCAAGGGGTTAAATGTGTTACCTAGGGAGTGATTCTAACTGGTGGGGGGAGGGGACTCAAAAGGGAAGGAGACCGATCAGTGTTCCTCTAAACTGGAAACACGCCATCGGTCTCCTCTCCCCTGACAGGACGTGGATCTGTGTGTTTACACACACAGATCCACGGTCCGGCTCTGTTATTGGGCAATCACGGGTGCCCGGCGGACATCATGGCCGCCGGGCACGCGCACCGGCTCCCGAGTGATGCGGCGGGAGCGCGCGCGTGCCCCCTAGATGGCTGGGAAACCCAGGACGTCATATGACATCCGCCCAGGATGGGAGATCCCTCCTGTGGACATCAAATTACTATGGGCGGGTAGGGAAGTGGTTAATAACATTCAATTACAAGATGACTTGTGTCGCAATTGCAATATGCTATATTATTTTTTCTTTGTTTGCAATCTTTTTTTTTAAACGAAAGTGGAGTTACCCTTAAAGTTTTCCAATAATATTTATATTGCCTTTATAGTGTTGGTGTACTGTATCTGTCCATTAGGTGGCAGTAGTGCGGTGTCTGTTGGAGAAACTTTTCCAGTAATATATATCCATTATTTTCCATCAGTGAGCAATGTTCTGCTTCTCACCTGAGCCATATACTGTAACTGTGATTTATAGAGTCCTCTAGAGGCTTCATTGTTTCCACTGAGACTGAGTTTTAGCTCGATGAGGAGAGTGTGGGTTGCTATTCAAGGCAAGGGGCACAAAAACACATTGGGGAAAAAAGATGTTAAGTAAAAACATTCGTTTTCACTCATGTAAGGAAAATGTAGGCTCTTTGAAATGGAGTTCTCATATGAAAAGCCCCTTATTTCTTTATTTGTATTTATAAAAAAAAAAAATTGCATACTAAATGACCAGTGAGTTTGCATGTACATTTAGTCTGTGTGAACAGGGCAAAAATATATATATATATATAATTAGGCTATATCCGATCCTGGACAAATGTTTTTCTTTGATTTAAAATGGAAAATACAGCATTTGGCCACTAGACGGCGCTAAGCATCATAGGGATTGTTTATGATACTTAGCGCCACCTAGTGGCCAAATGCAGTATTTTCCATTTCAATTCAACGAAAAACATTAGCCAAGCACAGGAAATGTGCTAATAACATTTGGTTTTTTTTTTGTTTTTGTGCCCTGTTTGCCCGAAACGAATATATACACTTCGCAAATTTGTTAAAGAGACACCCCTTGAAGAAAGATCTGGGTATTCTGGTAGATCATAGACCAAATAACAGTTTGCAATGCCAATCTGCATCTTCTAGAGCAGTGGTTCTCAACTTACTTATAGGGGGCCACAAGTGCAGCCCTTGACATGATGACCAAAGGGCCATAAATAACAATTATGGAATGTAATGCTACATAATCGCAGTTAAGCAACAGTGGATGACCAGAAACTATGGGCATGCTACAAGATGGGTCAGAGACATCAACGTGCTATAGGAGTTGTTGGAGACTTGGGGCATGCTCCAGGAGATAGGTATAG